>CAKNXH010000366.1:89899-212070 GCA_932178445.1 Andricus quercusramuli
CCGCATTTTATGTCAAGAAGTTCCCAGTGATAGGTGCAGAGCGTGTCATGCACACGCTGAGTACCTAGAACATATACTATCGGGGTGTCCGACCCACGCAGGAACAACGTATATCTATAGACATAATGCGGCCCTAAGAGTACTTTATTACCACCTTTGTCGCTCTTACGGTGTTGGTCGCGACCCTGCCCTGCCGAACGCTCCAAGGGATATAGAGTCAATTGTCCGAAACGAGAAGTGCCAGATTTTCTGGAACTACGATTTTCGGGCAGCAGTCTCCGTTGCGCACTCGAGGCCTGACATTGTTCTCCAAGACTTCGAGAAACGAACTATATTCGTGATCGAATTCTCGGCTCCATCCGAATACAACATCACTGCAAAGGAGAAAGAAAAAGAGGAGAGATATCAAGACCTTAAAAGAGAGCTGCTTCGACTGTACCCAAAATATTCGGTACGAGTGATTGTTCTTGTGATAGGTGCTCTCGGAGGTGTGAAATTATCGCTGGTTCGTAACCTTAAAGCCATACCCGCGTGCCAAAAATATGCCAAGGCTCTTGCGAGATGGATGCAGAAAGCTGTCATCCTTGGGTCGCTTCGTGTCCTCAAGACACACGAGGGTTTCGCCGGCCTGTCGTTGTGATTTCGTCGTGCCCTGTGACCACCCATCTCACGGATGTGAGACGTGGCCATAGGTGTATTTTACCGCGGTTCTACTGGGGGCCATTGACATTTTTTCAAGATGGCAGTTGCTCTTAGTGGTACCCTGCGGTGGTTGTTTAACTTTGTTTTTAATTATATATATATATATATATATATTTTTTTTTAAAGCTAGAAAATAATTTATTTTGTTTCGTTATACGACGTTTATAAAAATTAATTATAATAATAAAAAATACCTATTGTTACAAATATGTCGAATATTTCTAACTATTTATATTTTTATACACTTTCCAGCGAAAAATCGTCTGTTACAGTGCAATATCGTCACACCAAATTTTTATTTTCCCGGAAAATAATAATTTTTTTGGATACAAAATTCTTTATTCTTATTTAGCCTCCCTATATCTCAGGAGCAAGGTTTTATGATTTTAAAAAATTAAAGAATAGATTTTTTGTCGCTATCCAAAAATATTTTTTAAATCCCGTGAAATTTAAACCTCTAAATTCTTGAATGATTTAATCGAAATTGGTTAACTTTTTCTAGCGAAAGTCATTTTCTCCCAATTTAGCAACTCAATATCTCGGGAGTAAGTTTTTATTTTTTGTTAAAAATAAAAATTGCAGTTTTTATCTCCTCGGAAGTAAACTTTTGTTTCATCTTTAAATGGTCATTAAGATTTTACAGAATTTTATGTGTCTCCCCTGGAAAATTCTTATTTTGTTGCTTATCTAGTTCTGTACTGCAACCCTTCAATTATTAATTAAATTTAATTCTAATTGCGATAAAAAATACCTCAAATTTCATTGATTTTCATTCATGTTATCAATAATTTGCGTTTTCTTTACAAAAAAAATGTTTATTTGCGTATTTTCGATAAAATTGTTACGCTATATCTCGTTGAAAATTAAAATTTTTTTAGTGCATCAATTTGTTGTTAATTATTTTTAAAGTGAACAAAGGAGATTGCGATATTTAAAAACAGTTGGGATGAATTCAAACTGTTTTCAAATTTTTTGATAACAACTTTAATAAATTTTCTTATTAATATTAATTGAAAATTCATGTTACCAACAATTTGCGATTTTTTTTACAAAAAAAAAGTTTGATTGCATATTTTTTGCTCAATATCACGTTGAAAATTTCAATTTTTTTAGTGCATCACTTTGTTGTCAATTATTTTCAATGTGAACAAAAAATATTGCGATGTTTACAAACAATTGTGATGAATTCAAACTGTTTTCAAATTTTTTGATACCAACTTTAATAAATTGTCTTATTAATATTAATTGAAAATTCATGTTACTAATACTTTGCGTTTTTTACAGCAAAAAAGCAGTTTAATTGCATATTTTTTACTTAATATCTCGTTGAAATAAAAAATTTTTCTTATAGTGCAACGTTTTTTTTGTCAATTATTCTCAAAGTGAACAAAAGAGATTGCGATCTTTAAAAACAGTTTTAATGAATTGAAAATGTTTTCAAATTTTTTGATAACAACTTTAATAAATTGTCTTATTAATATTAATTGAAAATTCATGTTATCAATAATTTGCGTTTTTTACAACAACAAAAAAACAGTTTAATTACATATTCTTTCCTCAATATCTCGTTGAAATTTAAAATTTTTTTTATAGTGCAACGCTTTTTTTGTCAATTATTCTCAAAGTGAACAAAAGAGATTGCGATCTTTAAAAACAGTTGTAATGAATTAAAAATGTGTTCAAATTTTTTTATAAGAACTTGATTACATTATTATATCAATATTAAGTGAAAATTTATGTTACCAATAAATTGTGATTAAAAAAAATGTTTAATTGCATATTTTCGATATTTTTTCTTATAGTACAAAACTTTTTTGTAAATTATTTTCAAAGTGCACAAAAAATATTTCGATCTTTAAAAACAATTGTAACGATTTTGAATTATTTTCAAATTTTTTTATAACAAGGTCAATAAATTGTTTTCAATAAAATAGCTCTTTGCCGGATCTTTATTATTTTCTTGTCATTTGGTTCGTTGTAAACTTTAACTTTTTCGGAGCAATTCGCGTAACCAGAATTGCACCCAAAAACAACGCACTTATTTCCCATTATTCTCGTTCATCACAAAAAACAAACTTGTTAAAATTTCAGTCTAAAAGCCTTAAAACTTAATTCTGCAGCAAAAAAAAGTCTAAACAGTCCGTTTTTATAATATAAAAAGCATAAAATTTCACATTTTTCACACTTTCCCCAAGCATTTGAATAATTTTCGGCCTAAAAGTACAGCCAGCGCCACCCTCGGCCGTGTACTCAACAATTTCCTTCACTTTCATTTCAGAGTGTGACGGCCCTGGTATTGACTAATGATTTTTAAGGTTAAGTCCGCAGGGCCGCCACCGGTTGGATTGTGTTTTGAATTTTAAGGTTCGCCTTTTAAAACTATCTTAGGACGGAAAGAAAATTCATGTTTAACCAAGAGTTACAAAACATCAAAGTAAAGGCACCGAATTAATTTGTAGACCTAATAATTGATTCGAATAGGACAATTTTTTGCTGCGTAAGATGAAAAAAGTCAATTTAAAACTTAGAGTTATAAATACACCCAAGTTTGATATTTTTAATATTTTTTGTCTTACTTTTTAATTGATTTTAATGGGAATAATTCTTTAAAGGTTGCTCAGAATAGAAGTCTTCGATGGACAGAATTTATGGCGCACTGGCCTTTGTGGTCTTTGTATATAGCACATTTTGCGATGAATTGGAGTAGCTACATCATTATGCAATGGCTGCCGACTTATTTGTCGAGAAATTTATCCGCTAATAAGGAAAGCATAAGTCTCACTGCCTTGCCCTATATTGTTAATTCCCTTGTCGGTATAGGTTCGTTGAAAAAAATGCATCTTAAATAAAAAGCTTATTTTTAAGTCTAGATGAATTCAAGTAAAATTTATTTTTTTAGCTGCTGGACATAGTGCCGACAATCTCATACAAAAAAGATGGTCGGTTTTGAGTGTGAGAAGACTGATGACAAATATTGGCCTGATTGGACCTGGGGCTTTTCTTCTTGCATTTTGTGCAGTCGACAATCTTGTTTTAGCAGTGATGTACGTAAAATAAATTAAAAATCGTTCTAGATTATATAATTAACTTCAAAAATTGATATATAATTTCTTTTCTTCTTTAAAGATTTATCTCAATTTCGATGGGACTCTGCGCCTGTAATTCTTCCGGCCACCTCAGCAATCACGCAGACGTGGCACCAAATCATGCAGGCATTACTTTTGCAATATCGAACACAATAGTAAGTTTTGTAATTTTATACTTAAAAACTATATATTTCTTTTTAAAGCATAATTCGTCACACTTAAAAGAAAGTAAAATTGAATTTAAATTTCGCGCCAAACAAATAAGGCCACTTTTAAACATAACCTCAATCCTAAGATTATTCTGGCCCTAAATTCAAACATCAATACTTCTCTTACTTAAAAAAAAGAGATAGGATTAATTTTTTAATTTTCAGGCGACAATCCCGGGAATTTTGTGTGGACCACTGACAGCAGAATTGGTAACTGCGTCCCATGGTCGCTGGATGCCAGTTTTTGTTTTGGCAGCTGTAATTAATTTTACGGGAGCAATAATCTACCAAAGTCACAGTTCAGCTACAGCAGTGTTGTGATACCCAGAAGACTCCGATATTAACACTGTTTTGTAAAAAAGGATTAATCATATCTTGGTATCAGCAGGTACCAGAGCATATCGTGTGAAACAGAAAAAAAGTGATTGAACTAAAGTGAACATTAAGGCCTGTGAAATGAGCGCTTGTGAATTGTGATGTACACTATTCATAAAAGATTATTTTTAAGAATTCATATTATATATTATGTAAAGGCAGATGATGTATATAAAATTAATTTTAAATTTTATAGATTGTATATTTGATTTTTAATTTATGTCTCCTCCGATCTGATGAACCTTATACTTAAACTGAATATTGGCGGGTTTTTTATTTTACTTAGGGGTTGATAAAGTAAGAATCTGGCGTATTGATTGTCTCCTGTCGGCATTAACCCCTTCGTTGGAAGAGAGAATTCGACAAAAGTGCCCAAAATGGCAGGAAAATTTGTTATCCTGGAAATTTGTATCCTGGGGTTTTGACTTCAGATTCGAATTCAGCGACCCCAAAAACCTGCAAGTACCGAGATTTATACAAATCGAGCCGCTTTTTGTATTTTCGTCCGCCATATTGGATCCGCCATTCAGAATTTTCGAATTTCGACTTCAGACTCGGATTCGGCGACCCCAAAAACGCGTGAGCACCGAGATTTATCCAAATCGAGCCGTTTTTTAATTTTCCTCCGCCATATTGGATCCGACATTTTGAATTTTCGAATTTTGACTTCAGATTCTGATTAAGCGCCCCCAAAAACCCGTAAGTACCGAGATTTATACAAATCGAGCTGTTTCTTGTATTTTCGTCCGCCATATTGGATCCGCCATTTTGAATTTTGACTTCAGATTCGGATGAAGCGACCCCAACACCCCGTAAGTACCGAGATTTATAATAATCGAGCCGTTTGTGGTATTTTTGTCCGCCATATTGGATACGCCATTTTTAATTTTCGAATTTTGACTTAAGATTCGGATTCAGCGACCCCAAAAACCCCCGAGCAGGACTTGAATGCAACATCGGAGTAAGTTGAATAGGAAAAAAGAAGATTGACGCAATTTGCGTCAATGCCACACAGGGTACGGAAAATTTTGACGCATATTGCGTCAATGCCAACGAAGGGTTTAAAGGTAACTTTGGTGATATTTTTAAATAAATGTAATCTGATAAAGATTAGCTCGTTACCTCTATGCTATGGTCTCCAATCTGGGGTTAGCAGTATGACCTCTCCAATCTCGTTTTGTGCTGGCCCGTAGCCCTGCTGGAAGTAAAAGGATGGAGATCCTATCCTTTTGAATCATTTTGAATCTTTATGATCGAAATAGATAGAGAAAATGTATCCCATTCTATCTCTTTGTCAATCTAAATTTGCGTCTATGTTTTTCAATACTCTTTTTTCTATCTCATCCTATACATTATCTATCCACGTCAATCTTTTTATGTCTCTCTATCAATCTAAACTCCTGTTATCTTTTTCAATATCCTTTTCCTTATATCTTCTTATCCTCGATTTATCCGCGTCAATCTTTTTCTATATTTTTCTATATAAATTCACGTCTTTCATTTCCAAGCTCCTTTTCTCTATCTCATCCTATCCTCCTTCTATCAACGTCAATATTTTTTTATCTCTCAATCAAACTAAATTCCCTTTATCTTTTTAATCACCTTTTCCCTATCCCTTATCCTCGATCTACCCGCGTCAATCTTTTCCTATCTTTTTGTCTATATAAATTCACGTCTTTCATTTCCAATCTCCTTTTCTTGATCTCATCCTATCCTACTTCTATTAATGTCAATCTTATTATATCTCTCTATCAATCTAAACTACCGTTATCTTTTTCAATCTCCTTTTCCGTATCTCTTCTTATCCTCGATCTACCCGCGTCAATCTTTTCCTATCTTTTTGTCTATATAAATTCACGTCTTTCATTTCCAATCTCCTTTTCTCGATCTCATCCTATCCTCCTTCTATCAACGTCAATATGTTTCTATCTCTCAATTAATCTGAACTCCCTTTATCTTTTCCAATCTCCTTTTCTCTATCTCATGCTATCCTGCTTTCATCAACGTCAATCTTCTTCTATATGTTAATTAATCTAAACTCCCTTTATCTTTTCCAACCTCCTTTTCCCTAGCTCTTCTTATCCTGGATCCATCCGCGTCAACCTTTTTCTATCTTTTTGTCTATATAAATTCACATTCAACTTTTCCAATCTCCTTTTCTCTATCTCATCCTATCCTGCTTCTATCGACGTCAATCTTTTTCTATCTTTTTGTCTATATAAATTCACGTCCTTTCTTTTCCAATCTCCTTTTCTCTATCTCATCCTATCCTGCTTCCATCAACGTCAATCTTTTTCTATCTTTTAATTAATCTAAACTCCCTTTCTTTTTCAATCTCCTTTTCACTACCTCTTCTTATCCTCGATCTATCCACGTCAATCTTTTTCTATCATTTTGTCTATATAAATGCACAGAGATAGAAAAACGTTGACTTTAATAGATACAGGATGTGATGAGACAGAGATGGATAAACATAAACGTGAATTTAAATTGAAAAATACATAGAAAATTATAGACATGACAAAAGGCAGATGAGATTAGGAAAGATAGACGAGAATTTATATTGAAAGAGATATGGGAAAATATTGACAAGTATATATGAAGGACAAGATAAGATAAAATAAGAGGGGGTTGAAAAGGATTGACGGAACTTTAGATTGATAGCGATATGGAAAAAGATTGACGTGGATAGATAAAGGATAGGATGAGCGAGATAGAGAAGAGCGTATTGACAAAGGGATAGAAAAAGATAGAGGTGGGTAGACTAAGGAAAATGTGAGACAGAGGAGAGGGTATTGTAAAAGATAAACGTGAATTTGGATTGAAAAATATATAGAAAAAGATTGACGTTCATAGATGCGTGACACAATGAGGTAGGGAAGAGAATAATGAAAAATATAGATGGGAATGTAGATTAATTCAGAGATAGAAAAATATTGACTTGGATAGATAAGGGATAGGATGAGATAGAGAAAGGGATATTGGAAAAGAAAGACATGAATTTATAGAGACATAAAGATAGAAAAAGATTGACGCGGATGGATCCAGGATAAGAAGACCTAGGGAAAAGGAGGTTGGAAAAGATAAAGGGAGTTTAGATTAATTAACATATAAAAGAAGATTGACGTTGATGAAAGCAGGATAGCATGAGATAGAGAAAAGGAGATTGGAAAAGATAAAGGGAGTTAAGATTAATTGAGAGATAGAAACATATTGACGTTGATAGAAGGAGGATAGGAGGAGATAGAGAGAAGGAGGTTGGAAATGAAAGTCGTGAATTTACATAGACAAAAAGATAGCAAAATATTGACGCGGATAGATCGAGGATAATAAGAGATAGGGAAAAGGAGATTGAAAAAGATAAAGGGAGTTTAGATTGATTGAGAGATAGAAAAATATTGACGCTGACAGAACGAGGATAGGATGAGATAGAGAGAAGGAGGTTGGAAATGAAAGACGTGAATTTACATAGACGAAAAGATAGAAAAAGATTGACGCGGATAGATCGAGGATAAGAAGAGATAGGGAAAAGGAGGTTGAAAAAGATAAAGGAAGTTTAGATTAATCAAGAGATAGAAAAAGATTTACGTTGATGGAAGCAGAATAGGATGAGATAGAGAAAGGGATATTGGAAAAGAAAGACATGAATTTATAGAGACAAAAAGATAGAAAAAGATTGACGCGGATGGATTCAGGATAAGAAGAGCTAGGGAAAAGGAGGTTGGAAACGATAAAGGGAGTTTAGATTAATTAAAATATAGAAGAAGATTGACGTTGATGAAAGCAGGATAGCATGAGATAGAGAAAAGGAGATTGGAAAAGATAAAGGGAGTTCAGATTAATTAAGAGATAGAAACATATTGACGGTGATAGAAGGAGGATAGGATGAGATAGAGAAAAGGAGATTGGAAATGAAAGACGTGAATTTATATAGAAAAATATAGAAAAAGATTGACGCGGATAGATCGAGGATAAGAAGAGATAGGGAAAAGGAGATTGAAAAAGATAACAGGAGTTTATATTTATAGAGAGATAGTAAAAGTTCGACGTGGATAGATAAAGTATAGGATGAGATAGAAAAGAGAGGATTGAGAAAGATAGACGAGAATTTAGATTGACAAAGAGATAGAATGCAATACATTTTCTCTATCTATTTCTATCATAAAGATTCGAAATTATTCAAAAAGATAAGATCTATATCTTTTTAATTCCAGCAGGGCACGCGGCCTATAAGTAGAGGCCTAGCAAACCGTTTTCTTCCAAGTTCATCACAGTTGTCGACTGTGAGATAGAGAAATTAATTTTAATTATGTAGGTATATGTGACGTGTGCCGAAGAAAGGGGCTTACTCTAAAAAATCGAAATCGAGGTTTTTACACCTTTCGATAGTTTTTGAGTAGTTCTTTTTAATGAAACCATGGAAAAAAATTTCCGAGCGTTATTATTGCTAATAATTGAGTTGATAAGTACCCGAGAAATCGGGCTTTCGCTCGAGATCCCGTAAAACACCTCCCACCACTCACCACTACATCTCCACATCTCATCTATATCCCGTCCGTGAGCAGCGTCGGTATATGCGTGAGAATGTAGTGGTAAGTGGAGAGGGAAGATTTCGTGAGTCTTCCCTCTTTCCTAAAAGTCGCGGCTGTCGGGTCGACTTCGACCGCTCGTACTGAAAAATCTCACTTTTCAGAGTAAGCCCCCTTTCTTCGGCGCACGTCACATATAAGCATGGATGTCACGTTGTCTTTCTGATACGTGGTCAAAGTCAAATTAATTTTTTAAATTAATTTTTTAACTTTTCGATTGGCTCCCCAATTTTGAGGGATATAAAAAGATAAGAGTCCTCGGTCACGAAGGATACATGAAGAGGTTGAAAAAGATTGAAATTAGTAATAGATAGATAGACTACGGAATAGAAAAAGATAAGAGGCCTCGGTCACGAAGGATAGAAAAAGAGATTGAAAAAGATTGGAATTCGTAATAGATAGATAGACTAATAGATCGAAAAAGATAAGAGTCCTTCGTGACGTAGGAGAGAGAAAAAGATAGAAAGTTATTGGGATTAGGGATAAGAAAAGATAGCGTTTTAGGGATGCAAAGTGACCCATTAAGCGAGATAGAATAGTTCTATCTTTTCATATCCCCAAATTTCTATTTTTTTCAAACTTTTTACTTCCAGCAGGGAGCGCCACGTACACATTGCGGTGTTAGGTGCCAACGTAATAGGAGATTGGAGAGTTTATGACTGCTAACCCCAGATTGGAGAGTTCAGCATGGAGCACGAAGGATCATGGAGCAGGAGCACGGTATATTATTACTCTGTGGTACGGTGGTACGGAGCTGATTAGGGCCATGTAATACTTCCCCGATTTTTCCTTTCTCGACATTTTTGACGCAAAAACTCACGTCTACATAAATTGAGATATCGAGTTTAAAAATTGGGAAATTAAATAAAAGTATAATTATGAAACATTTGTATGATCGTAAATTTCTGGAAATACAGAAGAGTTTCAAAAAATTTCCCAATAAAAAATGTTCTATGTTGATTTTGTTTGCTAGTAAGTCCGCACCTCATATTCTTAAATCAATTGTTTGAAGAATTAAAAAAAGAAAGAAATTTCTACATTCTTATCAGAGAAGGTATTAGATTTGTGTAAAATTTGACCGCCCCGGTTTTTGTCAAATGTCTACATTTTGAGACCCTCTGAATCCTAAGAACAGGTTTTTACGAATATGTCTGTTTGTAGATTTTTAGTTTGTCAGCACGATAACTTTCGAAAGAATTGACATATTGGTTTAAGGTTTGGTATACTCTTTGAGTGTCCTAAAATGACGGTCAAGTTCGTTAGCCAGCCATTTTGGATAAAAATTCAAAAAATGAGCGCATTTTCAAAATTTTTGAGACCACTTTTTTAATATTTAAAAATTCTATGCATGGTTATTAGTAGTACTAAAAAGACGAACAATTTATCCTTATTACTTTTGTTGATAAAATAAATATCGGAGTTATAGCATTAACAAAATTCCAAAAAACAAACAAAAATGAGCATTTTAAGAGAAACAACGCACGATATGATAAAATGGCAGAGAAAGAAAAACGTTGCATTTTGAACACAATACAAGATTATCAGAACAACTTTTTGAATTTTCTTGAGAAATCAAAAATTCAAATTTCCACCGAGAAAAAAATAATGAGAAAAAAAATTCCATTTTAAGGTGAAATTATACAAGATATTAAAAAAGATGAAGAAACAAAAATTGAGTTTCCAAAAGAGATCTGCAAATTTGTTATTGATAACTTTATGATAGGATAGGATGCGTAGTTTTATTCGCAAAAATAGCATTGAAAAGAGAAAAATGTAATCTTTGGGAATACGACGCAATGTACGTAAAAGAATGAATAGACGAAAATTGTCCATTCAAAAAAGATCTACAAATTTGTTAGCAATAACTTTTTGATAGGATGCGTAGTAGAGGGAGAACAGAGGGGGACAGGGAGGAAAAGGATGAAACAATGGTGAGAAGGATTATAATTGGAAAAGTCAAAATAGCTGTGGTTTGTGTCTATAGAAGAAGAGGGGAAGACGAAGATTGGAGAGTAATAAGGAGGTGGATGGATGATTAGAAGGAAGAGTTGGTTTTGATAGTATCTGACTTGAATGCCCGGACTGGCGAGCTAGGGAGAGGGAACTGAGATGAAGAAAAGGAGGCCTATATAAGGAGCTCCAAACATTGGGAGATAGACCGGAAGGGGAGGAGGTTACTAGACGTAATAGGAAAAACAGGATGGTTTACATGTAATGGCAATATGAAAGGAGATGAGAAAGGAGAGATCACAATTATAGGTAAGGGAGGAACTGTAATAGACTACATCCTGGCGGAAGAAAGAATGAGGAATATGATAGGCAGTATGAATGTGGGGAATGAGATAGGGTCCAAACACTTCCCAGTAATAGCTGCACTGAAACGTGGCGTCCGTAAGAGCGACAGAGGAAGAAAGGAACATGGAAATGGAAGCCCTGGCGGACCGAACGAACGGAGCGGATACGCTACAGCGTATCCTTATAGTATCCACATCGTATCCTCTCCGTATCATGCAAGAAAAACTCATTAAAAAAGAAAGATTAACATTTCACTTGTTGAAATTCGGATTCTACGTGAAATTTTGAGTTAAAGGGTCACAGAGTAATCGCAATAGTTTTTCTTGCAACATTAAAGACTTTTAATAAATATAATACTCATCGATGAAGTGCGGTGAAGGCGACTTCAAACGCATCGTCATTCAGTAGCAGTTCATAGGCTTTATCCGTCGAAGATGCGTTTGAAGTCGCCTTCAGTCCACGTTATCGATAAGTATTATATTTTTTGAAAGTTTTTAATGTTGCAAGAAAAACTATTGCGATTACTCCGTGACCTGTTAACGCAAAATTTCACGTAGAATCCGAATTTCAATAAGTGAAATGTTCATCTTCCTTTTTTAATCAGTTTTTCTTGCATGATACGGAGAGGATACGATGTGGATACTATAAGGATACGCTGTAGCGTATCCGCTCCGTTCGTTCGGTCCGCCAGGGAGTCTGGCGGGTAGATAAATTTAAAAAGTTCAAACAAAAAATGGAAAAGGAGGATGTTAGGTATGAAGAAGAGGAGGAAGTAGACTCGTTGACTGGAAGGTTGAAAGCGTCGATTGAGAAGGTAAGGGATAAGGTGGGTACAAAAGAAGGAAAAGAAGAGGGAAAGAGAGGCTGGTGGGACGAGGAATGCAGGGAGAGCAAAGAGAGAATGAAAGACTGTGTAAAAAAATGGAGGAAAGGAAAAATGGAGAAGGCGGAGTACAACAGGAGAAAAAGAGAACATGAGAGGATGCTTTAAAAGGAAAAGCAAAGGGGAAATGAGAAATACAAGGAAGAAGTAGAAAAAGCGATCAAAGAAGGTAGGGTCTGGGGTGTGATAAATAGGGAAAGAGGAGGAAGGAAGGGCGTTAATGAAGAAATAGAAATGGCTGAGTGGACTGATTATTTCAAGGGTCTGTTAGGGGGAGAACTAAATAGGATCAAAGGGGAAATTAGAAGGATAGTCCAGGGAGAATGGAAAAAGGGAGCGAAATATGGAGGAGAAGGGGTTAGGGAAGGGATGTGGAAGATCTGTAACAAGGTATGGAAAGGAGAAGTGTGGCCGGAAGAGTGGTTGACAGGGATGATGGGACCGCTTTTCAAGAAAGTGATGGACAAGAAGGTAGAATAGTACAGAGGGATCACTCTCATGTCTGTGGGTTATAAAATATACGCACAAATTCTAAGAAAAAGGTTAGAGAGTCAGACAGAAGAGAGAAAAAGTATCCCACACAATCAGACGGGATTTAGAAAAGGGATGGGAACAATAGATAACATTTACGTACTCAACTACTTGGTTAACAGAAATTTAGGGAGAAAAAGAAGGAAATTAGTCACGTAGTTCGTAGATTTCAAAGCAGCGTTTGACTCAGTCAATAGAAAAGTGTTATATCAGGCAATACAAGAGAGGGAAATAGAGGAAGGGTTAGTAGAGAGGATAAAGGAAATTTTGAATAGAACCAGGCTTAGGGTGAAGATAGGGGGGGGGGGTTTAGACAGGAAGAGGTCTAAGGCAAGGGTGCCAATTGAGTCCGCTACTCTTTAATATGCTGCTGGCAGACTTAGAGAAAAAGCTAAAGGAGAAAGGGAAAGGGGAACAATTTTAGGTGATAGCAAACTATACTCTCCAGCATACGCGGACGACGTTGTTCTGTTAGCAGACGATGAGAAGAGGATGAACCTGATGATGGGAATTTTCGAAGAGTATGTGGGAGCAAAAGTACTGACAGTCAACGTAGGGAAGACCAAGGTGATGTGCTTCAGAAGTAAGAAATACCAAAATAGGTTACGTTCGGAAGATGAACGGACAAACAATGGAAAATGTGAAGAAGTTGTGTTACTTAGGTTTTTGGTTTGAGGCAGGAGGGGGAAATGAGGCGCAGGTGAAGAAAAGAATCGAATGTGCGAGTTAAGTAATGGGCCAAGTATGGGGTATAGAAAAGAGAAGGTTCAATGACGATTGGAGAATGAGGGTTTGGTTGTTTGATGCGTTGGTTTTGGCGGTGTTGTGTTATGGAGTGGAGGTCTGGGGATGGGAGGAACATAGGAAAGTGGAAAGCATGCATGAGAGATTTCTGAGTTGGGTAATGGGGCTTAGCTGGAGTTGCCCAGTATACATGTTAAAGGAAGAACTAGGAAGGGACAAAATTTTAGCTAGACAAATTAAAAGAGCCTTGAGGTTTAAAGAGAAGCTGAAAAGGGGAGAGGGGAGCAGAATGGCACAAATATGCTTGGGCGAAATTCGGAACAAGAAAATGAGAGGCAATTGGGGTAATTCGAAATGGGAGGAAGAAAGGAAAAAAATTAGGAGGATTTGTGATATACGAGAAGGGGTACTGGAGTGTGTAGAGTATGCGGATACAAAATAGAGGCATGGGCACGTGTAATAAAGAGGTGTACAGGTGAGGAAGATGGGCAGTTGAGAGTGGATGATGTCTAAGATGGATTTTGAATGGTAATGGGCCAGGGAGTGATGTTGATGAAGAAAATGGAAGAACTGAGACAGAGCAAGCTAACAGGGCAGAGCAAAACGGTTAATCCTAATAAGGAAAGTGACCAGAAAAAATTTCAAATTTTAAAATCGTTGAAAATGTATTTGATGGTGAGAGGAAACGGAAGATCTGGAAGATCGCTCATTTTGAGAAGTATAAGAATTATTGGTATTAATATTATAGTTACTTTAAGTAGAGCAAAACTTTAGAATATCTTCCTTATTATATAAACTTAAAATCCCTTGGTAGCAATCGTCACCTGTTACAAAACTAATTGGCAATTACCATAATATCACAAAATTACAGTGCAATATTGATTTACTTAACATACTAGTATCACCCAAAACTATTATATTAACAATTAATTTCATTTCTCTCTCTCGCCTTTCTCTCAAACGCCATTCTTGGATCCCCTTCACCCATTTGTTATTTATTACCCCATCTGCTCCTTTGCAATTCCAAATGTGCATAACATTCTCCTCCTTAGTCCCACAGAGCCTACAAGAATCGTCTTCAAACCCCTATTTATTTCCCCCTTTCTCCACATTTCCACACCTAAGTCTAGCCCACTGTTCATTAACTCCTCCACCCATCTTCATCTTCTCAGTACTCCTCCTTACCCGGAAGCTTTTTCCAATTTTTATACTCTTTGCAATATTTTGATCCCTTAATTTTTCCCTAATCTCCCTGAATTTCTTATGCCAACCTAGTTTGTACTCCTCTTAATAAGTTATTTTCTACCACCTCTTCCTTCCCCCCTTCCCATAACTACCTCACTGTTTCTCCATCTCCCACCTCCCTGCCTGCTTCCTGGAAAGTTTTACCCCAACTCGTCGGATTGCCGTTTATGATCCCCCTTAGTTCCTCTCTCAAACAAATCTTGGGCTATCTATCCTAACTCATCCCACAAATTCGCATGAGGTATCTGATGGCTCTTTTTCTAGCCTCGATCTCTATACTATGCTCGCTTCCATTCTCCAAATATAATTTGGTGTTGTGCCATATGGAAATGGGGAGGAATAGGCTGTAACAGTGCAATTGTTTTTAAAACTTACCGTTACTCGGCTCAAGCTCATTATCTGAAATTCCCTACGGTAAAATCAAAATTTGTGTATGTGAGTTGGGCGCCAGGCGCGCATGCGCCAACGGGACACTCAAAACTCAAAAGACTCCATAAACGGGGCGTGTGCCAGAGGGTTTGCCCGGACCGGCTTCAGCCCTTTTGTGAAAGTTGTAGGTAGAGGGGGGTGGTTCAATCTATTTTCAGGAAAATCCTTAGGCACAAACGCGACTCTTACTCGGAAATAAGGTGAAACTAGTTACTACAAAATTGTGTTAATATTTATTCAAACCTATCGGCAGATACAATAATTTTTGTAATTTCGCGATAAATAACAACAACAAAAAAATAACGATAGCTAATAACGAGAAAGCTAGTTCGTTCGGCCGGTACTCCAAAGCTCAATATCTAAAATACGTCATTTTAATACTAGGTAAAAGAACTGACCTCAAAATTTTCTATAAACCGAGATTTCTTGAAGTGAGGCACATTATCCATAGCTAGAAAAAGGCTGAAAAGAAAGTGAAGCTCACCGGTAGCTCACAATTTTAACATGCGGTCAACATGGCGTCCTGAACGCGAACATTAATTTTGCGTCAAGACTTCACCCGAAAGCATTATTTTATACTACACTTTTGAATGAACAAATGAGGCCATCTTGGCATTTAAAAGAAACGCTAACCAAGTGAAGCGACAAAACTACCGGGTATCTAACCTAAACTGAAAATGATTAACAAGAGCAGCACATTAAGGCGACAATCAATACCGATCTTTCCACAATACGATAGCAAAATTTACGAGAAGTAATACCATAGAATTTGGAGACTCGAGGGGTTCCTCATGTTCAGAGTATTATTCCAAAAACGATACTCTAAAACTCAAATTACTCCTCTGAACATGAGTGCTCACGAGGATTCGTAGCGTACCAACCATAATTAAGTGGACCTTACCTCAACAATGTGAGTTAACTGAGTCTAAATAATAATTTTAATTGAGCGATACTTCGCGGTAGCAAAATAAAAATTCAAGGTGCAAAGTCCCGACTGTCTCTCGGCACGTGGCTGCCGAACGAAAGAGGACCCGGCTTGCCGGTCGTCGAGCGAGTCGTCTCGTCTCCTTTGGGCGAGTTTCCATGGCGCGGCGCTGATTGGCTGCTTGCTCGGCGCGGCCGTGGGGTTGGTCGATTTGAATGTAGCTCGTTCGTCTCTATATCGTCGTGCCTGCCTGGTAGAAGATGCAGGGACGGCTCAATTTATAATCTGTAACTAAATTAAAATATCTGAAGCGTAGATCCGAAGCATTTCCGGTAAATGAGGAAGCTCTCTCCTCACTCTGGAGCGAGTGTCCGCATTGGCAAAACACACGACAACAAATCTAGGACAAAACAGACCTGCTTCTCATCCTCATCGCGGGAGTCTTGGAGTAGGCTGAAATCTCGGTCCAGTTCCGTAGCGCGGAGGGACCGGTTAGGGGATGTGAGGGCATCCTCCCTCATAAGGATTACTGGTGCAGACCCAGGTATAGCTCCAAGGCTACTAAGTTCATTCCCAACGCTCAGGGAAGAGGATCTGAAGCATCCCTGGCTCTGGAGGCATCCAAGGTTTCCAGCCAGGTCCTGGGACTATTGGAGACAGCAAACGGAAAGGCAGGAACCAGATTTAAATTCAAATCTCGATTCATAATTTAGATAGAGACAGCGAGCGAATCCCAGTTTTTCCGCAGGCCTACAGAATTCCGGAATCCCTCGTTGTCCATCGTTGAGAGGAGTGATGAGGCAAGGTCATGAATAACAAACAAAATACCCTAATAATTAATCCTAATTATTAAAATTAACCTAAGTATGCCCTTGGAGAGCCGTGCCACGTGACGAGAGAACAGGTATCGCTTTAAAAATCAAATAATAATTTAAGTAAGGATGCCTAAAATTTCGTCTTGTTACAAGGCACAAGGGATAAACAAGGTTTATAATAATAATATATAATTATTTTAACAAACCTCCCGTGTACTTTCTTAACAACTTCTCTTCTTTCCAAACCCCAAAATTCTACGCCCTACATCCCTCCTGCTTTAACCAGCGCGTCCATCAGGTACAGTCTTTTACCTAGCTTCTTAATCCTCGCCCTTCTCATTATCCCCCATGCCGCATTCAAGACTGTTCGAGCTTTTCCTGCCAACTTCTGGACTTGTTTGGTGCAAGTTCTCCAGTGGAAAACAAAAACCCTAAGTATTTATACTTGACAACTACCTCTTGTTCTTTCCCACCCACTTTCCACCTTTCTGCTAGTTTTCCTCTCCCTCCCTCCCTAAAAACCATAACTTCAGTTTTATCTGCGTTTATCTCCAGCTTATTTCTTTCCACGTACCCCTCTAAGCTTCTCAGCATTTCACCTAACCCCTCTGCCAGGTCTGCCACTAACGCTACGTCGTCTGCATATTTCAGACCAAATATTCTGGTCCCCCTTATTACCTTTCCCCCTATATTCCGTGTTCCCACGCTTCGTCCATGTCTCGGATAAATATATTAAATAACGTTGGGCTGAGAGGGCAACCTTGTCTTACTCCCCTGGAAGTAACAAAGCATTCCGTAATCCCCTCCCGCGTAAAAACTTCATTTAGCGTCCTTCCGTATATTTTCCCTATCGTGTTCAGCATTCTGCCCTCAATCCCTATATTCTAGAGTTTCTCCAGTAAGATCCCTGTGTCCACTGTATCAAATACCTTCTTCAAATCCACAAAAGCTACGTAAAGTTTACCTCCTTTATTCTTCAATTTATTACTAATCAGCGAATTAAGTACCCATACGTGATCTCGTGTAGCTCTTTTCTTCCTGAAGCCTCCCTGACTTTCTTCATATAACCCTTCCCCCTCAAGTCAAACTCTTAATCTTTCATACATTATGGCTGTTAGTATTTCATAACATACATTCAGTAACGCTACACCCTGTAGTTTCCCGACACACTTTCTCTCCCCCCCACCCCTTTGTGAATTGGAAAAATTCGCGCTTTTTCCCACTCCCGATCTAATTTCGCTTCCTTTCACATTCCATTTAATATTCTGTGTACATCTCTTCCCCACACTTTGGGTAACCATTTAATAAAATCTATAGATACTCCATCTTCTCCCCCAGCCACCCCTATTTTTAGTTCGTCGACTACTTTAGCTACTTCTTTAAAGGAGATTTCTCTATTTGAATCATCTAGTTCATCTTTGTTACCCTGTCCCGTATCGGCTCGCCTCTCGAATTGCGAGGCTTCTATATCCGTTTCCCCACTCTCGTCAGGCTGCAACATTGTCTTTTCACATCCTCCTCTTCCTAACGCTATATTTACCCGAACAATATTGTCCCGCAATATTCCACACCACCCCCTTAATGGACCCCCTCTCTCCCTCCAATAGGTCTTTTTCGACGAAAAAGCTGCTCCACATGGCCTTTATCCTCGTTCCAATAAAACTCGCGATCCTCCATTTCATGTAGCTCGTCCACGCCTGTGCCCCTCTTCTTCTTGTTGCCTTCACTTCCTCACGTATCTTCATCTGAACTTCCTTCTCTCTGCACGTTAAGTCATCTTCTATAATGATCTTAGTAGCCCCTAGCTTGTGCTTGTTTTCCATAAGTCGTCGCTTTGTGCCCACGTGTCTATTTTAATTAGAGAGCCACCTGCAATGTGTCTCAAGTGCTTGATTATTATATTCGCACCCATTAGCTCTAGTAACTGCACGCGGATCTCTTCTCCAAGATTCTTTTTCCTGGGCCGGAATCAATTGTGCAGTTTCTTCTAGCAAACCTCTCTCTTCCCTTCCACTCTAGCTCATTTTTGCTGAGGCCCGACAGACATCTGATTGCCCAGTTCCTCACACCGGCATTGCTGTCTCCAGCATGAACTTATGGACGCACAGGATGTCCATGTACGCTGTCATCCCTCTCAGGCTCCATTGGTCGTTCATTGTCACCTCGTCTTCGAACGATCCCCTGAACCTCATTTGTGTGGTCTAAGGGCAAGTGATAGATGAAATCCCCTCCGTCGTCGACTTGATTCCTCGAACTCCTCTGGTCCTTTCTTCCCTCTGTGTACCTGTTTCCCTCGCCATTCGACACTTCTAAAGCATTTTCCTCGTCTTCCCTTGCAACTCGGATCTATTCCAGTCTATTCTCCAACCTCGCTAGTCCAGCTTTTGCTTCTGTGAATTCCTTCAAGTATCACTGTTCTCGTTTCCTTGCTTTGCTCAGAGCTGTGACTGCGGTCCGGGAATTTTGTCGGCAAAATTTAGCAGACACCTGTTTGAAGAAGTTCAGCACAAGAAATAAAATGGAACATTGAAGAATTAATAATTTTTATTTTTGAAAGCAGAACATTGTGGAAAATCACCAGAATATTTAAAATGATTAGAATATTATCTAAAAGTATTCCCAAATGTAGAAATCTATTTTTGAAAATATCGGTAAGAATGTAAGAATCAAGATTCTCCATGCACCTTATGTAGAATTATTGTGCTTCATTCGTGTTTTTGATTTCACAAGAATATTGATCATCTGTAAAATCCAGAGTTAAAGCCTTTGTATAAATTTCTGACAAAGACGCGGGTTCATGTGCAATACTTTTTGTAACCTCCCAGATGTGTGTTACAGTCGTTTCTCCAACAATGAATGGCGATTCTGCTATAGACGCGATTTTCAAAAATACATCGATCGAGATATTTTTTTCATTGTAGATTAGAAGATATTTTTGGGATAAGGGCTGCAAAATGTTACGTTCCCACCTGAGAATGCACTTTTTATGTTTAAGTAAGGCTCTTGTCAACAAGAGAAAATAATACTTTTGCATAAGGACGACATTAAAAGTATTTTTAAAAATATATCTCAACAATTCAACATAATAATTTATAGACATACAGTTTGGAAATTTCCTGAGGAAATTCTCTATAAAATTCCATATAGAAAGTCTCCAAATATTTCAAGCAATATTTTTCACGATTTCATAAACCTAGTACGTTTATAGTATCTTCTAAAATACTGTTTACGGAAAAAATCCTGAAATATTATTTCAAGAGTTGACTCAAATAAAGTTACTGCAGGTTTTAAATTATGAAGCTCAAATTTAAGTTATAAATCAAAATAATGTTTGAACGAATATAAATTATTCTTTATAATAGGTACAAGGCGTCATCCACGAATGACATCATACACCTGGCGGGGTGGAAGGGGTAAATTCCGAAGATTTTTCTGTATGGACACAATTTTGCATGGAAGGAAATTTGATTTTTTTTGTTAAATTCTCATTTCATAGTTTTTTTTCTATATCAAATTGTTTTAGGTGGATTAAAGATATCTAACAAATTCTATGGAAAGATTGTTCACGCAATTCAACAATAGGTCATTTTCCAATTTGTACACATACATTTCACAAAATGAGATCGCAATATATTTACAGTTGGAATGTAATAGAACTAATTTCGAAAAAATACATGAGAAATTTTCAATGATTTCAATTTGAAATTCCCAAACTAATTGACATAAATCAATGATGTGTTTTAGTCTGATGACGAATTATATAAACTATATATACAACGTGTACAATCCATATCCGAGATTCGGGGTCCCTAATTATTTATATAAGTATCTGTATAAGTATTTAACTTCAGCATATAACATTTTTTTTTGTTTTAGTTATTTCAACATTAAAAAAATGACAAAGCCGTCAAAACGTCGGATTGTATGGATTCTGAAACTTTTATTTATTTGCGAAATAAAAGTTTTGTATCTATATGGAACGAATGTCTAACCTAAGTTTTCATTTCCACTTTTTAAAGAAATTATTCATATCTTTTATCAGGCCTTCACCCTATGCAGCATATTTCCCGAAAAAACCTGTTCTTTTCTTGAGACTTGGTCTATGTGGCTGGACGAAAAAACCAGGTCGGTTCTAACTTTAGACCTACGCGTTGACCAAGGTTGAGACATAGGTTCATGTCTGCCTGAATTTTCTTGTTAAAAAAAATTAATATAATTCAAAAAAAGGAAAGAATTTAGGTGCCCAAAAGCATATATTTTAACCTATACTTTTAGAAATTTCTGTAGAAATTTCAAGAGACGCATCACTTAAGCTTTATGCAAAACCCGTTTCTAAATTTTCCTAAACAGGGACAGAAATGTCAGCAATGGTAACTGTATAAAGCTTTATAGTCACATGTTTCAGAAAATTCTGTTACAATTTAGTAATGTTTAATCACTGTAACTAAAAATTTCAAGGGAATAAACAATTTTTTGGGTACATCAATTTTAGTATAAAATATGTAGTCTATATTTGTTCTGAAAATATAAATACTGAGGAAATATGAGTGACGTCTTGCTATAATTTATATTGAGACAAATATATACTCTGAATTTATATTAAAATTAATGAACCAACGAAACGACTCAAAATTCATTCAGTTGAAACCTGGATTAATTATTACTTTACGTAGCTACTGCTAGTCACTTGCGGTTCTGACGTACCTTTTTAGAATTTCATTTACGAGGTAGATTATCGTTGTTTATTGTAACTATTTGAATGCAAAGATAAGAATTCAAATTCGCCTGAATATATTTTTGTATGATAAAATGTTGAATTATGCACGAAATTGTTTGGAAGATTTCTTTCAATAGGCAAAGAGCTGCTCGTAAAAAGTAGAGTGTCGAATTTCTGAAAAACACGTGTTTCCTCCAAAACTAAAAAAAATATAAATGCCGAAAACTCGAGTTTGGTTTCATGACAGCTTTTCACTTTATTTCATGGACGGCTCGCTCTGTGAGGTTGGATGTCTTTGAATGCAGAATGGAAGGGTGAATTATTTTGAGTCACCTCGTTGTACGGAATATTTGCCTTTTTCTAAAGAAATTAGAGGAACAAATCTTTGGAATAGAATGAGTCTGACGGAACACTCAGCAACGCACTTTTAACGAAAACAAATCCTGCGCAATCATATCTCACTTGAGTTGTCCCAACTTGTCCCTATATAATAGAATAATTCATTAAAATTATTAAAATGAATCAGAATGATGAAATTCTCTATGTCGAGTCTTTTGCACTGGTTGATTGTGGATCTCCAGACAATTATATATCACGTGTATTTCTTCTTGCAAATTACTTCTGATTTAAAAGTCTCTGAATTCTTAAAATCAAATTAATGTTCGTGGCTGACCAAGAGAAAATAATTATAATTCCACGGGTCGCATTATTTGTTAATTTTAATAATAAAATTGTTAGGATTATTTTAAGTATCCTTCCAGTATTGTAATCAACGAAAATATTCAGTCACGATCTGCTGATTAGGACACAGTAAATTGAAAAGGGAATTCATTTTCAATGAATAATTATATTCTTAAAATTACTCGATATGCGACATTCCTAATAAATAAAATTAAGGTTATAATTTACGAGAAATTCCTAAAGTTTTGTGAGACTATTACGATTTATTTGTTAGAAGAATAATACGAGAAAAGAGAAATGTTACAACTGGTACTCCTGCAGTGACACAAAAGACAATAATAGTAGAATGATTGCGCAAATAATCATTATTCGTCTTTTAAATACGCATAATGAATGTATCTGTAGGCGATACCAACTGCGGAGCGTGCAAGCAGGAGCCAGAAGCACTTGTATATGCTCTCAGAGGATGCTCAAAGTCTGCACAATACGGGTGCATAGAGAGACACAATGCGGATCTAAATGTGTCTGTTGTGGAGAATGACTAGTGTAAGATCTACTGGAATTTTTCTTTCTCCTCCACTCAACGTATCCGTGCTTCAAAGCCTGATATTGTCCTCCAAGACCTAAAAAAACAAAAATCATTTATGTGATTTAATTCACGGTACCAGCCCATGGTAATATCACGGCAAAGGAGGAAGAGAAACCGCCAAAGTATCAAGCACTTCTTTTCATGTTCAGCAGGCTGTACCTAGGCTACAAAGGCCAACTTTTAGTTTTCATAATCGGCTGCCTTAGAGGTATGAGAGCTTCATTTCTCAGCCAACTCAACAAGAATCCTGCTTGCCAGCATCAGACTCAGTCTATCGCTAACCGGATGCAAAAGGCTGTTGTATCTAGAGGTAAAAGCTTCACCTACAACTATCCCATCTGCCGCGTAAGGTCATCTGCGTCTTATATATATTATATATATTATATATGTATATATTTCTTTCTTTTCGATACTCAAAAGAGACCTCTTTAGGAGGAAAAATAGTGGGCTTTTGCGAAATTTGGAGATTTATTAATTTTAGGAATAAATCATTTTTTTGAGTGATTTTTACAGAAAAAATATGACTTTCTCGTTTGTCAATCGAGTATGTTAATTAAAATGGAATATTCAGAATCCTCGTGTTCAAATTTTCATAATTGCACAATAAATTCATAAAAATTTATAAACTACAAATACAGCAGAAAAATAAGTGCCATATGTCTAATATATATGAGGTTGCGAGGATATACATATATAGCTTAAAGAGGCCCCAGGATATTTAGTTTAGTTAAACTGCTCAGATAATATTCCAGTACTCATTTTCCTCTATTGGAAAAATGTGGGTGATTCATGCGGTGCTCTTCACCGTAGCCATTATACCAGATTTTATTTGTGAGTATAATAATATTATATAATATCTAGTACTCTTTTAAGGGTATGTAGTAAATTTTGATGTGACGTATTACCGTAATTTTTCATGTATTTTCCCCCAAATTACAAATAGGGGATAAAGCGATCGGAATCAATTTATTTTAAATTGATTGATAATATTTTTGCTCATGGTGAGTTGGGCAGCTTGAGTCGCGAGCTTTTAAAAAACAATGTTTTGTAAGGTCAAAATTTGAATTTTTGATTTTTCAGTATAATTCAAAAATTTGTTATGATAATCTTGTAGCGCTTCCAAAAAGCAACGTTTTTCTTTTCTTGACTTTTTTTCATATCGTATGTTTTTTCGCTAAAAATTTTCATTTTCGTTTGTTTTCAAACATTTTGAAAAGGCCCTAAGTTTCTGAATCTCAATTCAAAATCTCTGGATAGAGAACTCGTCCTTACATTTTAGACCTTGAAACAATGAGCCGAAGCTCAATCCAATCTGACTATTTTTTCGAAAGTTATCGTGCCTACGACCTGCTACTACTACTACTACAGAAAGACAGACAGACGGACAGACACCTTCGTGAAAATCATTTCTTCTGGCTCAGGGGGCCTCAGAACATGGAGATTTGATGAGAACCGACTATATAAAATTATACATAAAACCAATACCTTCTCATTAGGATGAGAATGTGCAAAACACAGATCAGTATTTCAAAAAATTTACTGTATTTACATTTTTCATTCTCCAGGCATGTTAAATGCTGTTTGTAACGAATTATGTATTGCCAGGCAAAACGTACTCAAGAGTATCAGAAAAAAATCACTTGTAATTTCTAAGGTACATTTAATTTTTTTCAAACAGTAGTCTGTTAAAAAGGAATTATCTTCCGTGGAGCAGTATTACACAAAAATCGTTCAAGTTTCGATGAAAACATTTAACTTTCCAGGAAAAGAAAGAATAAGAGTTGATCTCTTGGGATTAACAATCCCATATCTATTATGTACACATTATCAAGAGAACACCCTGTCAATGTGAATGTGAATCCTTCTCCTATTTTTACACTATATCGTGAAGAATTACTGTATTTCTGCTTTTTTGAGCTATGGGTGAATGAAAAAGTTTCCGCCGCTGACTGTCGGATGTGCTTATAAGTACTGTGTGCATGTAGTTTGAGATGGTAACGTATCAATCGAGAAATACTGCAATCAATGTCTATGCCATTTGAGAGCAGCGTAAACAATACATTTTTCTATTACAATTAAGAATGTCGAATTTCGTGTCTACAAAACAGCATTTACGGAAGATATAAAAATTTGATTTGATGAGTGCATCGCTTCAAAGGAAAAACAATTTTATCAGAGCGGCATCGATTTGCTGCTAGCTGTAAAGTCTATTGTGCTACACCCTTACCTATTTGCTCTCAGCAGTCGATCGTTTCAATAAAATTGGCCCCGAGGGTTTGTTGCCTGAGCCTTGCTAATGCCGGGCACTGGCCTAATACAAGCAGGGTGTTTCTTCATCCCTGCCACATTTCCTGCACTCTGTCGTGGGGTTATACCCCATTTTGTGCATACGATAGTTTAAGTGGTTGTGTCCAGTTAGGATCCGTACCACTGTCCTTATATCTTTTTTGGGTAAACCCAAGATTTCCCTCGCTCTGTCCATCCTATAGGTATATAGAATATATACCTATAACCCAGGATGGATTTTGCCTGACTGCAACTTTGGATTTGTTGCCATTGTTCCCGATGTTTTGTTCGGACCCAGCTTTTTTGGCCATCCCGACACAGCAAGACGTTATTCCCAGCAAATTTTCCGGTCCTATGTACTCACTTATTGCGCCGCACTTTGCCAACTGGTCCACTTTTTCGTTGCCCTTGATCCCTGTCTGACCAGGGAACCATATGAAAGCCACATTGTTTCTTTATGCAAGTTGGTTTAATGCCTTTTTGCAATCCCAAACCAGTTATGATGTTATGTCTGGTTTCCCTATTGAAGTTAGTGTCGCTTATCTATTCGAACAGATCGTAATCTGTCTGCCAGCAGTGATTTCTTCTATTATTGTTTCAGCACAGTGAAGGACAGCCAGGACCTCCGCCTTGAAGACAGTAGCATGTCGCCCAAGTGGGTAACCTATCCCCCTCCCTCTCTCGCTGACATAGATTCCTGCTCCTGACCCTCTCTCTCCCCTGTTGCCACCTGTATAGCAGATTCTCCCTTGTAGAAGCGGGTTACCGTTTGCTTTCCATAGATCCCTGCTTGGAACGCAGACGCGGAAAGATTTGGCAAAGTTGAAGCGTTTTGCTATTTTATCTTGCCACATCTCCAAAATCGGCAGTGCGCTGATGTCACTCGGGTGCCTAGTGTGCCTAGTCCCTCGAGTCCATCTATTTGCTCTTGCATGAATCTTATCGCAGCTGTGGGCGTAGTCCTCATCGCTCCTGTCAACCCCCTAAATGCTAACGTTTGTAATCTTCGCAGTCTGTCCTGCACTGTTTCAACTTCCGCTCGTGGCCATCAGACTACGGCCGCATGTAGGAGCCTTGGTTTCTCGTGCAAATGAGCAGGTTGGTCTTTTCCGGAATTACGGAGAGCCCTGACCTATGGCACCGAAGCTCTACGATGCACAGCGCCGACCTCGTAAGATCCAACAGTGTTTCCAGATGAGTCCCCCTGACCAGGATTGCAAAGTCATGCGCATAGCCCTGAGTATAATACCCCTCTTTATTCAGCCTCCGAAGGAGGCCGTCCACTACAATGTACCACAGGAGGGGCTACAGGACACCCCACTCTGGGCAACCCCGTGAAGCTATTCCCTTCACCCATCAGGTTTCGAGTCTCCTCCGGCGTAGCATGCTTTCAATCCAGCATACTAGCTGATCCGGCATGCCACATCTCGAATTCTCTCGACAGATGACTTCTGAAGGAGTATTAGTGAAAGCACCCTCTATATCCAAGAAAGTACCCACAGTATACCCCTTTTGTTCTGCTGAAAGACATTACGCTGATTGGTCGGAAATCTTTTGCCGCAGTGTAATCCTCCCCTGGTGATTTAGAGGGACAGAATGACCCTACGATCCATTCCACCTGTTTTTTAATCAGTGATTTAAGCGGTGAAATTTCAATCGGCCCTCTCCACCTCTTGGCCCCAGCCTTCCTCCTCTTGGTCAGTTCGGATTCGCTGGAAACCCGGGAAGTGACTTTCATCAGGTGATTCAGCGTTGCTTTTGTTGATCTTGTGCAGCCTCGCTGTTTCCGAAATGTCCTTCGATTCCTCGCAGAAGCCTCTCAAATCTTCTCAGGGTAACCCGACGCAACGACAACTTTCGCCAGGGCGTTCTTAGCCATCTGCGCGAAAGTAAGGCCCTGTGTTACCAGAGCCTTCTGCCGTTTCGACTCCCTTTATGGGGGAGTTTCTCTGGAGCCCTTCTTCCTCTCGCCTATGAAATTAGCCTGAGGAGTTGCTCCAGGTAGAATTTCCGCAGCCACTGCCCCCTGTGAGAAGCCTTGGCTGTTGTTTGCGAGACGCGCTCTGCGGTCTCTCTTCTTCTCTGCACTTCTACGGCTTTGACAAGATTGTCTCCACCATCATCAATATTTCGCACCGCTTCTGGTGCATTGCCCCCTAAGGAGTCTCCCACTTTTGGAAGTGGGTTAGAGGAGGGTCCCGAAACGGGCACCTCATTGTTTATAGTTTGTTTTATGTTTTGTTGGGAATTCATATTCATATTCATATTCATATTCAGCTTGAGATCATAAGAACTCGCGCTCTCGAAATTCCAGGAGGCTTTGCCATTACCTCCAGCAAGGATCGCACCTTAGTTTAAGTCCCACCGATTAGAGTCCGTGAGTTCCCCAGAGTAGCCACACCTCGCGATGCAGCCCCTTAGGTTCATCTATTCCAGATCTATAATTAAATTACACCCGTAAGCCCTCCCACCAGCTACAAGGTCCCGCGATCCCTAGGGAGGGTTTATATACATATATGCCCTATAGTATTAGATATATAAAATTTATCTCCTCCTATTTCTTTTTACAGAATCGAGTTCATCTCGGAAGGTCAAAAATCCTCTTGACAGGCAAGCAGACCATCCTCCTGCCATACAAACCGGCGAATCTTCTGGCACAAATCCCAATATTCCGATGGTAACAAGATTTACAACATACGCTTTTCCTCAAAAAATTGGACTGCTAACTAAAGGAGCAAGTCGGAATTATCAAAAAATATTGAAGGGGGAAATTCCCATATTAGCAGTAGGCGATTACGCAATGGCAAGAGTGCAGCCCCATAGTTTGATTATTCGTGGAGTATTTGATCAAAATCGCAAACGCGTTAAAGTAAACATGAAAACCAAAGGAGTTGAGTTCATGTCTGAAGATGAACAGAAAGCATTTGTTATAGGCAAAGAATTAGAAATTCCTGATACGCTTGTAATAGGCGGAAACCACAATGAGCCACATGATTGGGATTCTCTTCTTTTTCACGAAAAACTGCAAAAAAATCATCACTTTATGCACAATATACCATTTAGTACACCTTACTCGCCTGAACATCCACTGCATTTAACATCTAATTTATTTTGCAATCCATCGCGCAGCCCTGATCATCCACATCAATGATTCAAGCTGAGAAACGTGTAAAACTAAAATGCAATATCTTTTGTGATCCTTATTGTTCAATAAAGTCTCCGTTAAAGTTGTCAGAAGAAACCTTACGTTCTGGGATCAAGATATATTTTTTTTTACATTTTCGTCCGTCTTTGATTGGAAAACTGATACTTTGTAGTCAGAAAAAATGTACTGTTGGATGAGATAAATATATGGGTTAGGTATGAAACGGAGCGTATCAAGTATGCTCCTAATATACATCATTAGTATTAAAATTGGATTAAAGCTTTCCTGTGTGCTGTATTTGAATTTGATGAAAAAGAGGTGCAAAAACTGTTTTTGAATAATTTTAATATAAACACAGTCTATTAGTTTTAGAATGACTTTCTGTGAAAATTTTGGAAATCTTGGTGACCCCGTGTTTGGCTGTGTGCTCTTCGTCTCTTGTGCGATGGGCGGCTGTTTCCGTATAAAACGAAAAATGAGTGCAAAAATTATGTTTCAATAATCCTAAAATATATATGCAGCCTATATTTGCTTTGAAATTTTACGTTACTGTATCTGAAAATTCGTAAATTATAGTAGAATTTTCAGAAACATGTGACTTAGCTTTTCGCAGTTGTCGTTTCTGAAATTTCCATTCCTGTTTAGTAATATTTATGAACAGTTACTGCATAAAGCTTTAGTCATGCGTCTTCTGAAAATTCCTACAGAAATGTCCGACAGTGAAGATAGATTCCAATGCAGCTGTTGGGGTTGTTCTCATCGCTCAATTAATTTCCAGACAAAAGACCCTTTGTGGGTTTCCTAGGTGACTCCTAGAATTAACCAAACTTGTTCTTGGCTCCCAGATCAATGAGGCAAAATTGATAATTACCAGTAAACTGCCTTGTATTTGAGATCCCAGGTTTTTCCAATTGCGCCTCTGGATTGGGATTTTTTTTCTTTGGGACCATCCCAGGACCATTGTCTTTGACTGCCTATTTAGCTTTGCAACCATATTTAGCAGAAACCCTCGGTACAGGGAACCATTATCCGCAAGCCGACGACGTGCCCGGTGGCCTGGTCAAAGGCCCCTGCTGGTTTCTAAACGATTATTTTCACTAATAAAAAAATTATTTCATGTATCGATCTCCAGGTTCCTAATAGAAAAAACCCAAGCTTTCGTTCCAGCCCAAAACTTTCTAGAAAACTGAACTTCTATGAAAAAAGTAAAATTTATACTTGACCTTCATTTTGGAGGGTCAAACATTTATTTTTCAAAAAATGGTTGCAATCAATAAAAAGGGCAAGATGAAAACTTTTGAAACTGTAGTAGACATTCGGTAGAGCGGGATCCATTGTCAGAAGTAAAAATGTATCAGCTGAAGCTAAAATAGCGATATATAATTCTACAGTTACATCCGCTGTGCTGTACGGCAACGAGACCTTGACATACCAAAAAAAGGATGAGAGTAAAATAACCGAGGATGGAATGCAATATTTAAACAACGATATCATGTATTTTACGGTCAGTAGCAGCCTGGCGAAATTGGGCTGGTCTTCCCACAGGGTTGCAATTTTGCGCATCACTTCCCACAGTAAAAAACGATAAGTAGCCGCCTTGAAAAAGCGGGTACGTCTCCCCACAGGTTGGAAAATTTGGGCAACTCTTCCGACAGTGAAAAACGTTAAGTGGCAGCTAGGCAAAATCAGGCAGGTCATTCCACAGGGTAACAATTTCTTGGCATCACTCCCTACAGTCAAAAACGATAAGTAGTAGCTTGGCAACATTGGGCAGGTTTTCCCAGAGCACAGAAAATTCAGCATCACTTCCTACAGTCAAGAATGATAATTAGCAGCTTGCCAAATCGCGCAGGTCCTCCCACAGCGTAGCAATTTTGTGCATCACTCTCCACAGTAAAAAACGATTAGTAGTAGCATGGAAAAATTGAGGAGGTCTTCGCACAGCGTGTTAATTTTGTGCATCACTCCTCACAGTGACAAACTATAAGTAGCAGTCTGGCGTGAAATTGGCCACTAAATTACCACCCTGAAGGAAGACATATCTGATGTTGCCAGGCTGCTTATCATCGTTTTTCACTGTTGGAATAATGCCCGAATCCGTCAACCTGCAAAAAGACCTACCTGAAGTTCCGCGGCTGCTAATTATCGTTTTCCTTTGTGGGTAGCGATGTCCATATTTTCCATCCAGTGGAAAGACCTGCCCAGTTTTTCCAGGCTGCTACTTAACGTTTTTCATCGTGGGGAGCGATGCCCGAATCTATCACCCAATGGGAATACTTGCCCGATTTGCCTAGGAAGCTACTTATCTTTTTTCACTGTGGAAAGTGATACCTGAATCTTCCACGCTGCGGAAAGACCTGTCCGATTTTGCTAGGCTGCTACTCATCATTTTTCACTGTGGGGAATGATGTCCCGAGGAGGTTGCTCGATAAAGCCTGAACCTGATCTATACTTTCGGAAGTGATGCACAATCTGACATAAATCCGCTGGGGGACTTTTTCGAGACGGGGGTGGGGGGGGGGTCTTTATTTGCCGGTTAGAGATACCCATGCAGGTTTTAAACGAGTGCGAAGTCATGCCGGCGACGACGATTTTTTTGGTGCGTGATTTCCTGGGAGGACGCGCCATGGGGTACCTTGTGCCGGGCTCAAATTTTTTTAGTAAGTGACGACGTTAGAAACTACGACGGAAACGACGTCGTAAACTACGTCGTTTATTATCACAATTTCCGACATACTCCATGATGCCGAATACTGTGCATAACTTTAAACAGAGTTTATTGTATAATCGCTACTTAAAGATTGAAGGAGTCGTTATGCACAAACAATATGATTCCTTCAAGATTGCAGTCATTTTTTGAAAGGAAATTGTTAAACGACAACGCATTCCACTTCGACCGCTATTTTTTCCTCAATTAAAAAAGGGTTAAAAAAGGGTAATCTGCTCACTTGCCCATGCAATCTGACAAATAATGACCAATACGTCAATAATTTTATAAAGAAAATGTTTGAAAAAATTAAATCTGTACACATAATTTAATTAAAGAATTCTAGGTGTGAATTGTCAGGATTGTCAGTTATGACGCGAGCATGAGTTAAACATTTCTTTATTGACTGAATATAAACGTCAGTCTGTATTCGGCGGGCATAATAAAGGCGCTACGGCATATACAAATTTCATGTCTTCGCCGTTATTAATATCCTGCTATACTTTCTCAAAATGTTTTGACATTGCTGCGTCAATTTACTGCATGATATATTATAAAAATCTGTGATTTCTTTCGCGTTAAACGAGAGGTTCTGATGTAGAATAAACAGAGATTGAGTCATTCAAAACGAGTCTTATTAAACAGTACTCTAGGTTTAGTAAATTGTATATAAAATAATACAATATTAGGCTAACCAATTGTTATTCCAAGGTATCCATTTGTTTAAATTGATTAACGTCAGCAGTTCATATTATTAATTTATCTTGAAGCAAATTTTTGAAGATCCAGAAGATCCCCTGAAGATCCAGATTCCAATTATAATTTTTAGTTTCTTAAGTTGAGGCAAAAGTATATCTTTTAGATATCCCTCCTCGACAAACACCTCCTCGTAATCCACCACCCCTGCTTACCCCTGCTTTTACTTTGATCAGTCAACAATTGGGGCTAAAATGTTTCAATTGATTCTGCCGTATTAGATGGCGCACGTCTGATACTATAAATATGATGAAGAAATTTACTTATTTCGCCTTGATAAACACATTAAATCGAAAATAATCGCAAAAACCCGAGTTTTACTACATTGTACATTCTACACACATTGCAATTCTACACAATTTAATCGCTTTTTGAGGAGAATCAAAAACTTCTGAACCACAAGTATTCAGACAGTGCGTCGAAAGATTAGGAAGTCAAATTGAAGACACTGAGGACCGTTTAGCTGCTCCCAAATAATTATGATAAAAAATATATTAATTAAAAGGAATATTCTATAAAAAAAATATTCTACTTGGATTTAATCAAGTTTATAATTCTAGATATTTTCATGCAAATTTACCGGAGGATTCGAATTTTGGGATCCCAAATCGATTTTTTGTTTATATTTCATTTTGAGAGTAGAAAGAGTCCTCTTCAAAAAATGAAAACATTGTGTTTTTCCGCGTAATTTCAGAATTAACTTTTCTGAAAAATTGTGAAAAATTTGTCATTTTCACAGAAACAATATTAATTTTTCATTTTTGAAGCATGTATTATAGTTATAATGGAATATTTCTAATTATGTGATTGAAATTTATTGTTTTCAAATCAACACATACATTTAAATTTTAATTGAAAGCCTTAATACTCACTAAATTTTTCATTTGGAGTAATAAATTACGATTCAATCAATCTGCTGAATTATATATACGTACATATATATCGTAAACTTACATAATTTAATCGCCTTTGCAAGAAGAAAAAATGTTGGAACGACACTTTTATTATACATTAATTCACGAATATTATATATTTTCTAAAGAGGCACTAAATTATTCAGTAGAGTCATATTTAAAAAAATTATACTTCTTATTATCCTCCATTAAAAAAAATTAGCGTCGCTTATACCTCGTTCTTGACTTTAGTGATTGAACCTGAATTAATTGGCAAATATAACAATACATGAAGTATAATTTGAAGTCCATTTTTATTTGAAATATATTGATTTCTGATTCAAAATCAACAAACAAAATTTCCAAAGTAATATTGGTTTTCGATGTCGAATCTGACAATAAAAAGTATACTTAACATTATCGTTTCTCTAACCGGGGATCGATTTTGTATTTATCAATTTTCCTAACATAATTATAATTGCAATGGGCTGATTTGAGTTCAAGATCTTAATTTTACTAAAAATTATATTAATTTTTAGTAATGGTAATGTTGCATTTCAAACTTATCTCAATGATATTTATTCTCATTGAGAGATTCGTTCAATTTGCCTTTACTTTTTCCTGTTCAGTAAATTGCAACCAACTATATAAGTTGATTCCAATACTGATAGGACGTTTAAACTAGCCCTAAAAATTTTATGAATAAATTAGAACGTGAAACAAACTACAATTGACCAAGATTAATTCTCACAATCAACAAGTTTTAAATCTCTATTTCAAAACAAAAAAGACAGATTGCGGATTCACTCAAGGGAGAGATGATTGCGTATTTTAAAATTAATTAAATCAATTTAGAAAATGCTCTTTTATAAAAACAATCAAGTAGGATTCTCCTCAAAAATTAATTGAAAACCCAAAATTTCCTTCGCAGAACGAGGTCTTTATCATATGATAAATTTCAAAGTCGTTACGAATTATTTTCTGGTTCCATTTTCTTTTTAAAAATGAAAGTAAAATTTCCCATTTGAATTTCAATATTTAATGCAACCATGCACAACGAGGCCCCCACAGATATGTGGATTTCAAAGTCGTCACAATAAAAATTGCACACACTAAATTATCATTCCTTTAATTCAATTTCCCACACTAAAATGCAAACATGCACAACGAGGTCTCCACAGATATGTGGATTTCAAAGTCGTTACAAAATTTTGCACAAGACTAATAAAATAATAAAAAAAAAATCTTGAAACCCAAAAACTTACGTCTAACTATCCGAATTCTTATGAATTAGGATAAGTTAGTAAACGAAGCTTTTGAATAATCCCGGAGAACCGTTAGAGGTGGGCGTCCCTTCAATGACGCTTATTGAATTTGAATTTCTGTCTTCAATGAAGGGTAGACCAATGATTGTTTAAGAGAGGCTCCTTCCTCGCAGAGGGTCGAGTCGGAAGGCATTGGTACCGATATCGGGATCGATATTTATGAGGTGCATTGGTCCCACGCTACCCCTACTTATCAGCGGATGGCGCGCACAATCGATCGTATGATCGGATGATTTCTTGAATCCTCTCCTCGTTACACCTGCTTATCCACTTAAAAGTCAGAGGTGTACCAGTACAAATATTCGCCCGTGACTTTTTATAATTATGAACATAGAACGGACCGTCTCATGTACACATTTTCACCAATTATGTTCGTAGAATCTGGATTCAAAAGTGTAGCACTTCGAATATTCAATTTGGATTAATTGTTCAATTTATTGAATAAGTATTTTGAGAACATGTTGTACGTGCAAATACTTACATTACCGACATTTCTGAGACAAATTCATCTCCACACAAATGAGATAGAGCCTTGAAAGTTTAGGAAGTGTAATAAAGGACACGAAGAAAATTTTACCTAATTCTGAATATTCATAAATTGAAAGATCTCTTAATTAAAAACAAATAATAAAAAAACTTAGGAACCTTAGTGCCACTTATGAAATCCTAAAAAATTTCAACTCGATATCTAATTTCGCGAGAACATGAGCTTTTAAAAACATACCGGCAAAGTAGAAATTTATCTCTAATACATGCTCTCAAGTATTAGAAATAAAAAATTTTACAATTCATATTTCTTCTCAGCTTCTCACAGATAAGAGTGTCATTAAAATCAAGGGCGAACATTCTTTTTTGACAAGCATCATCTTAATAGGCATTTATGACTTATGCATGCCCTTAAGCATGATAAATGAAGAACTTATCAATTTCTATTACTTCTTACAGAATTAAGTTCACTCAGAAGTACGGGCTAACATTCACTTGCCAGACAGGGCGAACAGTCTCATGGTAGGTATTTTGCCTGATACATGCCTTTGAGTAGAAATTGAAAACCCATTCATTTTTGTTTTTTCCAACAGAATCAAGTTCACCTCGAAAGGTTGAATATCCTCTTGACAGACAAGTAGCCATTCTCCTGACAAACAAGTTCTTCAATCTTACGGCGCACATCCCAATATTCCGATGGTAACGAGATTTACAACATTGATTTCAGAGAAATAATGATGTCCGCGGAGTATTTAATGAAAATCGCAAACGCTTTAAAGTAAACATGAAAACCAAAAGAGTTCAGCTAATGACTGCAGATGAACAGAATGTATTTCCTACGGTCAAAGAATCACAAACTCCTGGTATACTTTTGATACGAGGAATCCAGAATGAACCAAAGAACCGCAAACAAACCCTAATATTACTCACAATGCACAGCACAACTATGGTCACTAAGATGATTGGGATGCTGATATTTCTCACAGTCCACCGCACAGTCCTGCTCAATCACATGATTTGAATCATAATATTTTACACAGTCCACCGCACAAACTTTGTCGTACACATGATTGGGATCTTCATGTTTTTTTTCAAGTCTCCGCACAGCCCTGCTCACCAGCATCATAGCTCAAGTCCAGAATACACTTGGCCAAAACAAAAGAACAATTCTTTGGTTCTAGGGCCAGAATATGTTTCTTAAGGAAATTTTTATTCAATGTGGGTTGATGAAATTATACTGTGTGATGAGAAAAATGTAAAACTGAATTGAAGAAATATATGTGTTTTATGTAGGCATAAAAATGAGAATTTGTATACACGGAGAAAATTTGGTTAGGAAACTTTACCAAACTTTTGAGTAAAATTGGGATATATGGACTAAAAGGAGAATGTTTGACATTATTGTAATAATTTGTGACGTGCAAAAGGTTAAATAATACATGGCAGTTCGGTAAACTTTAATAGCGCAGATTAAAGTTTCCAAATGTACAGTAAATATTTTCAAAAGTAAACATTAATGCACGTCGTGTAATTATTGAGAACTATTCTGTCATACATTGAGGAAAAATTGGATAAAATTTCATATTAGTTGAGTAAAGTTTGCAAATGTAAAGTCAAGCAAACTTTAAATTATGCAATGTTAATGCTTCCCTTAAAATCGGTTATAGAATGACAAATTTCGGTGAATGTTTCTAAGTAAAAAATGTATTATATACTCGAAAGTTTGGTAAAGTTTAAAATCAATTCTAGAGAAACATTGATTTTTGATATGTGACTGTTTCCACCACATTGCATGAAAGTTTATCCGCTGTGGAATAGATTTTAATTTTTGCTACGTTAGACTTTATTCGACAGTTTGGTAAACCGACATTCGAGTCGCAGTCGCCCAGCATCTCCCACCACTTCCCAAATCTTGCAGGATCGTATAAAAGTATTAAGCACCTCGAAGATATTTACCATTTTTTAAATTATGAATAAGTTGTTCAATTTTCAACCTATTCATAGTTCTCGTTGGCATTTAGTATTGGATAATGCATAATAGTTCTACAATTGCAAAATAAAGTTGGAGTTGATTTAGGAAGGTTATTACAAAGTTGGTTACCATGGATCGAAATTGACGCCTCTGGCGTAAGCCTTAGTGATGCTATTTCAGTGCTTTTTGCCATGTTAGTGTTTTCCTTACAAAATTTGTAGTTTTTTTTCATTTAGTGGGATGAAAAAATTATATTTCAATGAGAATAAGAAAGCTTTGATCCAAAAAAATAATCCTGTTCCGAGAAAATCAAAATTGAAATTCGCGGTATCACGAAAAAAAAAGAAAGTATATATTTTTCCTATTGCATGATACAATTTTTTTCAAATATAAATACTAGAAGGTTAAAGAAATCAATACTCTGTTAAAATTTGATCTAAATATGAACTTAGATTTCATTGAATTTTGTTTTTAAATTATTGTGTCAATAAATGAGGTTTGGAAAAAAATCTTTTTACCACAACTCTTACTATAGTATAATTTTGCAAAGTTTTGTATTGATAACAGAAAATTCAGTTTCAAAAATAAGAAATAACAAATTTTTAAAAACAATTTCTTAAACTGAAATTTCTCATACGAAAAATCGAATAAAAACTTTTCATTAAATTTACGTCGCTATATAATTTTTTTGAGAATTCTTTTGCTAAAATCTTTTTTCATATTTTTTAAAATATTTTTTTACCATACAGTGTAATAAAAGTTTTTGCCAAATCTACATCGTAAAAATCTTTAAAGAATATATGAATAATTATTCAACAACAATGTTTTAAATAATTTTGTATTTTTACTCAGTGTAATTGGAAAAAATTTCATTTTTACAGAAATTTGTATATAATTTGATTAATCATAATAACATTTTATATAATTTGTCAACTGCGGTATTAACCAAAGAGTAACTCTTTCAATTGTGCATTGCGTACCTACAAGAAATTATGTAATTTTTGCAGATATAATCAAATATACTGATAAGGATCACCATTGTGTACATTCTCAAAGAAAGTCACAATTAATATATATATAATATTTTTATACAATATATGCTAATTTCCGACGAAAAAAAAACTAATATAACCTAAAGTTGTTCATAATCCTAAGTTTAATTTTTAAGTAAAATGAATTTAATTTTAAATAACCGATTTCTGGTAAAAAGGGTTAACATAACCTTAAATCGTTCCAAAATTGTAAATCTTCTTTGAAGCCTATATCAAAATTGCCGGTGAAAATCACTAGCCTAAAACCTATAATGAAACAAAAGTTTTAATCTTCTTTGAAATCAAATGATTTTTCATTAAAAATACCGTTTTTTCACTCAAAATTCTTGGTCTTAAACAGCAACATAACCTGAAATGGTTGAAAAGTTCTAAAACTTCTTGGAAATTTTATAAATATAATTTATTTTAAACAAAGTCATTGGTTTTAAATTTAATGATTTGTCAAAAATAACGATTTTAGATAAAACAGGTCAACATAAGCTATAGTTGTTGAAAAATGGTACATGTTCTTTGAAATCTAATAATTTTTTATTAAAAATACTAATAATTCTCAATGAAAAACACAAACATAAAATAACAGAAAATTATTAAGAATTGTAAATCTGTTCCAAAATCCAATGACTTTTTTGCAAGATGATCGATTTTTTGTGAAGAACGTTAATATTATTTGAAACTATTCAAAAATTTGCTATCCTATTTGAACTATAGTGATTTTTTCACAATACCAGTTTTTGGTATAAATCGTTAACCTAACCTACAATTGTTAAAAATCAGAAATCTTGATGATTCTTGTTTAAAAATGCTAATTTCCAGTTTAAAAAAATTACACAACCTAAAATTTCAAATAAATTTCAAGTCTTTGAAATGTTTTGATTTTATAATATTTTTTTTTCACCCAGCGAAAAGTACTAATATGAAACATGTGTAATATTTTCAATAATTTATTAGCCAATTTGAAAGTTTTAATTTAATTGCTTAAAAGTAATGAATATTCAAAAAGCACAAATCGCTTTGGGTAAAATTCATATGATTTTCATTCGATTAAAATTTTTAAAAGCTCATTCTACTCCTTGAAAGGTCCTTTACAATTGTATTCATCACGTTTTTATTAAATATCATATAGAAAATTGTTTTATTTAAAACATGACTAAATAAAAGAGTTGTACGTATTATTTTTAAATAAAATAATTTCTACGAAAACGAGACGAATATAATTGTAAAGAAACTTTCGGGAAATGGAGTGAGCTTTTGTAAATTAAAATGAAATGCAAATGACGTATTTCGCCTAAAGCAGACGCAAAAACAGAAATAGTTGTGCAAATAACTACATGTCATAACCATGTAAGTGCAATTTTTTTGAAAACACGTTTTATTGGCTTAAAAATTCTCTAAAATTCTACCTGACATTGCGGTGAAAGGATATATCCAAATTCGAACGATAGTGTGATTTTATCTCGATAAACTGTGATCAATCATACGAAAATTTAAATCTTTGTATTTGATTACATCCTTTTATTGTATTAAATAGTTACAAAGACCAAAGTTAAAAGAACTGATTTTTAAAAAGATACAAAACAACTTCAAGTAATGAAAAGTCAAATAACAGAAATGAAGAATTGAAGAGCATAAATTTTAAAAGTGGTGTAAGAGAGAAAAAGTTAAGTAAATCACATTTTGTGTAAAGATCTTTAATTTTTTATATTTACATATTTTATGAGTGATTGCCGTGAAGTTGACAATTTTAGATAATATGATTTTCGAAAACAACAAAATTTTCAAACGGCCTCAAATATTTTTTAAAAATGAAGGATTACCCGAGAGGGTATGAAAATATAAAAATAAAATATCAAGGAACGTATTTGTGATGTATATGAATTTTACGCAAAAAACCTGTGGGACAGACTTTAGAGAGATTTTGAACATCCTTAACGGAAGAATATTTAACTCTACTTTTAATTTTTATCTTTTCCAAGTTAATATAAGTAACATCTGTAAATTTCACATATTTAAAAAATGGTTTAAATATGATTTGACAATTTTTCATTTTAAATTTGTAGCTTCAAATAGGTGCGTAGCAAGACATTTTGCATACTTTTTTATTTATTATTTCTAAACGAAGTCGTCCAAAATTTGGAAACTTTATTGAATTGTGCTTTGATATCATTTTAATACCTTACTCAGATAATATTAGAATCAAGTTAATATCCAAAGAAAAGGTGGAAAATTACTCAGAATTAAAGTGGCAATTACAAAATACATATTCCAAAAAATATAGATCTTATAATATAAATCTTTTTATGAAAACTTTAGTCACGGCACTGGTCGTTTCTCACAAGCGCTGAATCAATTCCTCTAGTTAGTATATAAGGAAGTTCCAAATTTCTCCTCTCAATGTGAAGCGTGCGTCAGCGTAGTTACGTCGAAAGCGTCTTATATATGTGTAGTATTATATTAGGGTTATTTATATGTATGTTATATGTGTTTGAAAAGGTTTACGTGTCGTCAGTGTATTTGTAATGAAATTGTATTCTGATTGGCTGTAACTGACTCATGTGTATGTGAGTGTATGCTGTTGACTGTGTATAAGTTTGTTTTTTTGATTCACAGAAGGTTACGGTTTACCAAACTGCCAGTTAAAGTTTCTCGAGCGTCAGTGACTCCTTCATGCCTTTTCTGTAAACCCACTTATATTTTGTACCAAGCCCTCGACCGCGTTTTACCCAATTGTTCAGTAATCTTTATCTGAAGTTTGATATATTTTACAATTATGTGCATTAAAATGTCAACTACCAAGTACAGTATTAATTAAAGTACAGTTCAGAAGATATTCGTGTCAGTTTGTCGCACTTTCATGTTTGTTAATGAAGTATTACCGAATTTCGTCTTACCAAACTAGATATGAAACTTTATCAAAGTGTCCATATGTCCCAACTTTACCCAACTGAGTTTGGTAAAGTTTCTCGAAATATTTTTCTCCGTGTAACCATAATGATCCTGACTAAACTTAAAATAGGATTAAGCTGTTAAAACGGCTGGGAAAATAATATGGTTTGCTGTGCGAGGATAATATTCTCGCTATGCAAACTAATGTTATGTTGAGGAAATTGTAATTACATGCTTTTACATGAATGGTCTTACAATTTGAACTTACGCACCTAAGTCTGACGAAACGACCCACGTGATAAGAAATAACGGATAAGAAGGGGACGAAGGACGAGGAGGAAACCGAAATAAGCAGATCCACCGTTGCCTCAAATTTGGAAGCCAGAACCCAATGTGATTTCGGGGACGCCCGTCAATCAAGACAACAAGCTGTTGGTGTTAAACCTAAGTTGAATTGACCTGCCACCGAGAAGTTAACTGAACATTGGAGAACCTAGGGGATAATCAACATCGGAAACCTGCATTATTGGATCATCATTGCTCACAAGGTTTCTTCTTGAACGCCCATGCGCTGAGGTAGGCCTAATGTCGTTTGTATGGCTGAATGTGTGTCGAAAATTGATTCTCTGTATTTAACAGATTTGAGAGATTGTGGGGGAGAGATTTCATTCTAAAGAAAGAGAAACTGAGATTATTTAATTTGTGACGATATTTTCCCCTATTGTGTGTTGTGATCGCCGGGCTGGATATTTAATAAAGATTTAAGTTATCAATTGATCAAAAATTGGATTTAATTAATAATATCTAGTCAAAGTAAGTGAAGGTTTCAATTAGAAATTTAAAATGCCTGTCCAATTATCCTTTTTGAAACCCTTCAAGATCATCTTTCCTAAAAGAGAAGAATGTCGTGATGAAAGTAGAAGGGAAGAATTATTTACACCAGGAGGTCTCGTTTGGTACACAGACAGCTTTAAAGATTCATTTTGAACAGGGTCTGGAATTTATGGGAAGAAGCCTAGAGCTTGCCTGAGGGAAATTTGTAAGCGAGCTTATGAAGGCCAACAGATTTACATTTGTTCTGACAGTCAAGCAGCTTTTAAGAGTCATCATCTGAAGAGTTTACATCCAGACTAATCTGAAGTTGCTTTCACGTTCTGCTTAAGGCTGCCAGTAAAAGCAGGATCAGTCTAATCTGGGTTGCCGCCCATGAGGATATTGAAGGTCATGAGAAAGCAGATGCACTAGCTAAGATGGAAGCTTCACAACCCCTCATTGGCCCGGAATCCTACTGCGGTATCTCGTATGCATCGGTGAAAGAAGACATTGATAAATGGCTATCGGGAGAGCATGCACGATATTGGAGAAAATTTCAACATTAGCAGTAGGTTATTAGGCATTGGCAAGAGTGCAACCTCATAATTTAGTTATTCGTGGAGTATTTCATCCAAATCGCAAATGCGTTAAAGTAAACATGAAAACCATAGGAGTTGAGCTAATGACTCCAGATGAACAGAATGCATTTCCTATAGACAAAGGATTACAAATTCCTTGTACACTTTCAAAACGTGGAAACCAGAATTAACCACATGTTTGGCATTCTAATTGTTTCCCCATTGAGCTGCAAAACAATCCTAATATTATTCACAATGCACCGAAAAACTCTAATCACTAAAATGATTGGGATCTTATTATTTCCCACGGTCCACTGCACCGCCTTTCTCAATCAAATGATTTATATCCTAATATTTTACACAGTCCACCGTACAACTCTGGTCATACTCATGATTTGAGATCTTGATGTTGTTGTCAATTCACCGTAGACCCCCGCTCACAAACATCAATAGTTCATGCCCAGAATAAATGTTGCAAGAAGAAAAAAAAAAAAATGCTTTGGAATTTACTACCCTTATAGACATTATTAAATTTAAAATAGGATTAATCTATTGAAGCAGGCTGGGAAAATGTTATGATTTGTTAATGCGCATTACGTGTCCAACTCGTTTCAGAAGGCTGAGCAATTTTTTTTTTAAAAGCACTTCTTAAAGTTTCCTGCAACTAAAAGGGTGTTTTGCTATAGCAGAGGATTTGTAAAGATTTATAGTTTTTACGCGTGCATCTAGACTACTTCACCCTTAACCCAGTTGTGGGTGAAAAAAACGCAAATTGTTAACAGAGATTTGAGGCGACTCTGAGGTGACAGGAGGGTTTGTACCATTTCCCGAATATCAAAGTTAAAGGGGGGCTTATGGTTAAAATGGTTTTGCAAAATTTGACATATATTAAAAGATTTTTTTGAGTCCCTTCTTTATTTTTTTTTATTTGGAATCACATTCAAAAGGCCAATTTATTATAGGTTATACCTGCAAAAATCATTGAAATTCAATTCGCTTTTTGGGAGATATGGAGTCTTTAAAAATTCAGGTCTCAAAAATCAAAATCCTCTTACTCCCTAATTTAAAAAAATTTGAAAACCTATTTTAACCATGAATTCCACTCACCCAACAGTAAAGTTTCACCAATTTTTATCAAAATCGATCAATGCCCTTCCAATTCTAATATTCAGGAAATGGATTAACCAAGAGTGATGCGTCTTTGATTTTTCGTTCTCAGTTTCAACGCCGTTCCCATGAGGTATGAATCATTTTCACGAAAGTAAATATCACAACTGGTATTATCTAATAATTTTCAGGACTGCTGACTTCTGAACTGAAGTTCAAAATTCAAAATAACCAATGAAAATTGTGAAACTAAAAATTGTGAATCCGAAGTAAAAATAAAGAAATTTTAAGCGGTTCAGCGCCAGATTCACAAAAGTCAAAAATTCATCTTACCGAGTTTTTCAAACCTAATTAAATAAACACAAAAATGTTGGTAGAGTTTTTGTATGTGTCTTTCGATTGCGATTTAAAAAGGATAAAAATAAAATAAAAAACGACACAAAAATAGCAAGGGGAGCGGTACCTTATTTTTTCCTCTTTATAATTTTGGGTTTTCAAATTTAAAAAGGGACACTTAAGAATGTGTTGTCCAAAATTGATCATTAGATTTGTTAGGTTCTTCTCCAAAATTTTTGTTTTGTAATTTCTAAGAAATTCGTGTTCCATCTCGGACATTTGACTCGAAAAAATTGTTTTCGAAGAATTATCGCATTTTTTTATTTGTATTTGTTGTTATTGTTAAATAATAATTTGTATCATTTGGTTCAAATTTAATCAAATTATTCGAAACTGTATACAATACTTTTATATAAAGCTTTTACAGGAAAATATGACTGTTTTACTTCTAAATAATGTATAATTATCGACAAATGTCTGGCTTAAATTTAAAACAGTTAATATTGTACAAGGCACAACTCATAAATGAAAATCCTAATTGAGTGCCCTAATAGTTGCTCATATATCAGATTGAAGTAATAAATAATGTTTTTGCCAGTATACTGTATTGTATAAACTTATCTTAAATCCGCATAATTTATTTGCCTTCGAGCGATAAATAAGTGTGAACGAATACTATATATAACATATGCTCTGACGAGGCACAAACATTGTCAGTAGATACATTTGGTTCAGAAATTATTTCAATAGTCATTGTTCTTTATTGGACAAAATGAGGGGTGTTTTTATTTTGCTCTTAACCTTAGCAATTATTATTGAATTTGTTGGTAAATATAATAATAATATATAATATCTAGTATATTTATCCAGTATATTTGTAATCGGCATATATTTATTTCCTATTCGATATTATTACACTAATGTTTTAGAAGTAATATTAGTTTTGGGTATTGAATACAAGAATAAAATTGATTTTAATTATACCATTAAGCCATTTCCCTTTCGGGTAGGCGTGACTCAGTCGGTAGGGGGATAAAAATGATTTATTATAATAATTTCAAATAAATCTGTTGAGTAAATTCGGATTAGAAACGTGAAAAGTATCACAAATGTGTAGAAATTAACTTTTGTTATCTTTTTTTACTGAATGGGAAACAAGAGTCGGAAGACTGCGGTTACCACTTTACTGACCGACTTTCGTATTGGGCATGCTTCCACATTTTTCATTATAATTCGAGAACAAGTGAATATGTTATTACAATCCTAATCTTATTTTTAAGAGGAGATTTTAAGCTTTAATCTGACAATGTTTCAATTAATCTATTCTTTTCCCTAAAGCATGCAGAAAGTGGAAGTTGAGAATCGAAAATTGGTCAAAAACGGAAAATAGGTCGGTCTTCATTACATGTTCTTTCGGACCCTATTTATGAAAGATATTTTAGGTAGAGCTTAATCGAATCAAAAATTAATTAGCTTTTTAACATTTTTTAAAAATCTTTCCAACCTGAATTCTCGCCGGAATATCCACGAGAAAAGAGAGGCAACTCAGTTCTGGTTGGTACTGTACATAATTGATTAAATAAGTGTTTTAAGGATAAGTAGCTGTATATGTTCTATACATTATCGACATTTTTTCGGGGCAAACTCATCTTCACAATACATAAGGCACAGCGGCGGAAATTCAGAAACTTGAATAAAAGCCACTAAAAGACGTTTTTTTCTAAATACTTAGAATAACAAAAAAATTGTTTCTAATTATAAGCATTTAGGGACACATACATATTCCTTAGAACCTTTAACTTAATCCTCCGAACTTCCAACTTGGTATCTCATTTTTCGTGGACATGAGTAGGTCAGATATTTGCCCTTAAGTATTAGAAATACAAAAATCATCTATTTCTATTTTTTCCTACAGAATCAAGTTCACTTCGAAAGGCTAAAAATACTCTTAAGAGAGAAGCAGCCCATCCTCCTGCCATACAGGCTGGCCAATCTGCTGGTACACATCCCAAACTTCCGCTTGTAATGAGAATTACATCATTCACTTTTCCTCAAAATATTGGACTTCTAACAAGAGGAACAAGTCGGAATTTTCAAAAAATATTGAAAGGGAATATTGCTGTATTGGCAGTAGGTGATTACGCAATGGCAAGAATCCAAAGCTATGATGGTATTGTTCGTGGAGTATTTAACCAGTATCACAAACGCGTCAAAGTAAACATGAAAACCAAACGAATCGAGCTCATGTCTGAAAATGAACAGAAAGAATTTCCAATAGGCCAAGTTTTAGAACTGCCTGGTACGCTCGTAATACGCGGAAACAACCGAAACCCATATGATTGGGATCCTAATTTTTTTCACAAAGAACTGCAAAACAATCCTAATTTTATTCCCAATGCAGCGCTTAACTCTGCTGTTCCGCATGATCTAAAGTCTAATTATTTTCGTACAATGAATTACAATTACGATCAACCACTGCAGGTGAATCCTAATCTTGCTCACAATACACCTCACAACCTTGCTCAGCCACATGATTTGAAGCCTGAAATTTCACACAGTTTGCCGCAAAACCCTGCTCACCCACATGATTTGAATTCTAATATTGTTCAAAGTGTACCACACAGCCCTGAAGATTATCTACAGTATTTAAATCCTAATGTTTTCCACAGTCCACCACACAGCACTGATCATCCATTGGACTAATCTAAGTCAAGAAAGGTGTAAAATTAATATACAATATCGTTTCTGATCTAGATTTTGCAATAACCTCTACTGTAAAGTTGTAAATTCTAAAGTAAATCTTCTGGCCGCAGGAGCGCATTCTCATCGCGCGTTAGGCGCGCTGCTCGCTTCGTTCGCACGTCTGAGCGCGCCTAGACCGCGCGCCCGTTCGATCTCGCGCTTTGCGCTCGATAATGTATATACTTTGCGTTACGCGCTCGGTTTTCGTACTCCCCCCATATTTGGGCATAGATCTTTCAAAAGTAAAGGACGTGGCCATGGACAACTGTGATTTGGAGATTTTGAAATCTCTTTTGTTAAAGCTTTTTGGGCTTTACAGAATACATTATCATCACGTACCTCGTGCTTCGCACACGATTAATATTTGCCCAAAACACGAATTTTTCTATATTATGTTCAACTCTATTATATTAAATGTATATTATAATAATTCCTGTACCTCAGTCCGTGACTGCTTAAATTCAGATACTGCAAAATAATTTACAAATTTTATGGTTTATGATTACTTTAATATTTGTTCCTCATTTGGCATTAATCTTCATTTGCAGCTACTTTGACGAATGTATCATTTTAATAAATGTATATTACTACATTTCCTAATGTGCATTAATATTGTTGAAACGTAAGTATTTTCATTGTCTTAATTTTATAATTGAAAAAGTGTCCGCCCCATCAAGAAAGGGTCAATGAAAATTTTTAGATTCAATTCAGGCGAAATATTTGTTTATTAAACAATTAATTGTATTTTGTGTCGATTCTACAATTTTTTAACGTTAATTTTTACGATAAAAACAAAAATTATGCGCTCTATCAAAAAATTATTCAGAAAAAAAATTTGTAGATGTTTTTTGGGTGATCAACTTTTTGCAACTTTTTTTCGTTCTCTTCATTAAACTCCTCCCTTTTACAGGTTTTGGAGTCTTCATAAGCCAATACATACAAGTAATCTGAAGCTACGTAAGCGATAACGGAAGCACTCTTTCTCTTACCATTTAACAATATTTTCCTCTGTCCGCCCTCTTCATCCCTCATACCCGTACTTACAAAATCACAAAATTGCCCACTTCTCCTCACTTCCATCTATCTTACTTCTTTATACTCTTTCCCTCTCATTCTTCTCACTCCTTTCCATTCTGTTTCTCCCACTTTCCATAACACAACAAAATTTCCAGCACAAAAATTTCCTACACAAAAAACAAAGACGCTCAGCAAAAAATAACCTCTTCTACATTCCTCCCCTTTTCACATTTATCTCTTACCCCCTATTCATCACCTAAGCCACCACACTTCACCTTTCACTATTCCTCCCTGTCCTTTGCATTCTCCTTCTCGGTCTCTTTGTTCTCCTTATCTTCTTCTCCGCCTTTTCCCTCCTTGCTGACCTTCACCATGTATCCCTTCTTCTCCTTCTCCTCGTCTTTCTTATCCTCTCCGTCTTTTTCCTTCGTGCAGACAACCACCATGCACCCCCTCTCCTCGTTCCAGCTCCGAATAGTTTCTCCCACCTTGGCCATCAGTTTCTTTGTTAACAATTTTATACCAGCGCGCTCGAAACTCGCCTTCTCCTCCTTCAGCCATTCCCGTATCATTTCCTCTCTTTCCATTGAGTCCTCTTCCACCCACAATCCCGAGCCTTTCAATTTACCGCTTCCTCTCAGAATTTCGGCTCTGTTTTCCGCTGTCCTCAACCTCAGCATCTTTCCACCATCCATCCTCCAAGATTTTCCAATTTTGGGGATCTTTTGCTTCCACGCCGCCAAAGCACCCGCAACACTCGTGACTCGTATGCTATGAATAAAGCTACTCCAAGTACTCTAATGAAGTATAGTCTAGGGGCTTTCACCATAAAGCATGTATGACTCTTTTTCTTCTAGTCTATCTGCGTCTTTCCGGTTTTGTGAGTGTCTTTTCCAAGCGCTACCTGGTGTGTGCGGACCTGGCAAGAGGGTACCAATGTACCCCATACTAATGTAGTAATGTAGTATTGAAGTATAATAATAATATAGTAGTTGTAGTGAGGAGATACAGATAATCAGAGATATACCTGACGCAGTTCCCTCTCGGATATCTGGTAATAAATTGCCATCAAATAAAGACGTTTCAAATGTGTTATTTGCCAATCTTCGTGTTATGAAGTTAACTTTACGCGAAAGTGCCAGACTAGCATTGCAGGAAGTTATTGTTTTTTGGGAAATAGCAGGGTTTCTAACTCAGGAAGTGGGAAACTGCATCCCAAAATTAGAATGTTTGTACCAAGAATGGAGACAACTGCAAAAACACACTGGGAGAAAATCGGAGGCTCATAAGAAAAAAGAAGCAAATTTCAAATCGAAGCTCGAGGTTTTTTTCGACATTGCACATGCGAACGCGTTAGAAAATATTTCTATAGGAGAAGGTAAACAGTTTTTAGTAAATCAAAGGTTAAATGGTTGTGAAGGGTTTATGTTAGGAACCGATTACAAGAAACTTCTAAAAGAAAGAAAACTTGCAGAACAAGAAGAGGGTCCAGGGGCACTCTTTCCTGTAAATCGTAAACTTATCGTCGAGCGTTCCAATATAATTTCTTGAATTCTGTGAATTTTGTAAGTACATCGAATTTCGTGAATTTCTTGAATTCCTTGAAATTCATGCATTCCGTGAATTCATTTAATTCCATTAATTCATTGAATTCCATGAATGCTGCGAATTCATTGAAATCCGTGAATTACGTGAATTCAATGAATACCACGAATTTCACGAATTCCTTGGATTTAATAGAATTCCGTGAATTCCACAGAATTCCGTGAATTCCATAGAATTCCGCGAATTCCACAGAATTCCTTGAATTCCACAGAATTCCTTGAATTACATGAATTCCATGATTCACATTATTTCACTACCCGATTCGGGTAGTGTTTCTAAGTGGATTATTTACTACTAGTGTAGTGTGGGCTCACCGCACTCACGACCGGCCAACAGCACGCAGTATTCCCGAACGGTCACCCATCCGAGTACTAACCGTCCCAACACTGCTTAACTTCAGTGATCTTACGAGAACTGGTGTTTTCAGCGTGGTATCGCCGTTGGCGATATTTTTCATTTTTTTTGCGATGAATTCCATGATTTCCATAAATTCCATGATTTTCTAGAATTCCATGAACTCCTAGAATTCCATTAATTTCTAGACTTCCATAAATTCCTAAATTTCCATGAAAATCTTGAATTTCCTTAATTTGATGAATTTCCTGAATTTGATGAATTCCTAGAATTTTATGAATTCCTACAATTTCATGAATTCCCGGATTTCCATGAATTCCCGGATTTCCATGAGTTCCTGGAATTTGATGAATTCCTGGAATTTTATGAATTGCTGGAATTTTATGAATTCCTAGAATTCCATGAATTCCTCGAATTCCATGAATTTATTGAATACCCTGAACTCCATCAACCTCGTGAATGCTGTAAACTCCTTGAATTTCGAAAACTCCAATAACTCCATTAATTCTTTGAATTCCACGAATCTTCTGGATTCCGCGAATCTCTAGAATTCCTTGAATTCCTTGAATTTTGTGAATTCCTTGAGTTTTGTGAATTCCTTGAATTTTGTGAATTCCTTGAATTCCGTAAGTTCCTTGCATTCCGTGAATTCCTTGAATTCCGTGAATTCCTTGAATTCCGTGAATTCCTTGAATTCCGTGAATTTCTTGAATTCCGTGAATTCCTTGAATTCTGTGAATTCCACGAATTCCTTGAAATCCATGAATTTCATGAATTTCTTGAATTCTTCGAATTTCTTGAATTCCTCGAATTTCGAAAATTCTTTGAATTTCTCGAATTCTTTGGATTCCGTGAATTCCTTGGATCCGGTGAATTCCGGGAATCCTTTAGATTCCGTGAATTTCTTGATTTCCGTGAATTCTTTGGAGTCCGGCAATTTCTTGAATACCTCAAATTCGATCCTTTGGATTCCGTCAATTTCTTGATTTCCGTGAATTCTTTGCATTCCGTTAATTTCTTGAATACCTTAAATTCCACCAATTTCGCTAATTCCGTGAATTCAATGGATTCTGTGAAATCCATGAATTCCTTGAATTCCATGAATTCCGTGAATTCCATGCATTTCGTGACTTCCACGAATTCCACGAATTTCTTGAATTTCTTAAATTCCATGAATTCCATGAATTCCTTGAATTTCGTGACTTCCACGAATTCCACAAATTCCTTGATTTCCACGAATTCCTTGAATTCCACGAATTCCTTGAATTTCTTGAATTCCATAAATTCCATGAATTCCATGAATTACGTGAATTGCATGAATTTCTTTAATTCCATGAATTCCTTGAATTCCGCGAATCCCTTGAATTCTTTGAATTCCTGGAATTCCCTGAATTCCGCGAATACCTTGAATTTCGTGAATTCCTTAAATTCCTTGAAGTTTGTGAATTTCTTGAATTCCTTTAATTCCTAGAATTCTGTGAATTTCTTAAATTCTTCGAATTCCGTGAATCCCTTGCATTCCGTCAATTCTTTGAATTCCTTAAATTCCGTGAATTCTGTGAATTCAATGAATTGCGTGATTCCGTGAATTCCGTGCATGATATGAACTTGTGAAATTACAATACATGTGACGTACCATACCAATACCAATATTTGGAAACTACAACATTATGTATTGTAGCGTTCTCTTACGTTCCGGAAATAAACTTCCAATACATTTACTGGAAGTTTCTAGTAGAAATTTTGATCAGTGTATGTATGTGCTTACCCCAGTGACATTATTATAGCATTATTAGCATTATTATAGCAGGTATTATACATTACATTTTTTCATGTAAGTTTCTAAATTATATTCACGATATCTTATTCCATATGGACACTAGTTTGCACAAAAAATGTTGGTGATGTAGGTTAGGGCGGAGTGAAAATCATGAAATTAATCGAATCTTTTGAGCTGAGCGAAAAAAAAAATTGTGGGTTGACATAAGAAAAAAGTAGAAAAAAATTTGTTTAAATCGGTTAATATCTTCTGTTCTCTTCTTTGACTTGACAATTCGAATGTTTTAAAATTCCAATTTTCGCCCAATTTAGAATTTTCTTAATCTGGTTAAAAAAACATGTTTTTTTATTGAGTCTTACGCACACATTTTGAAAAAAGTTGAATATGTCGAATCTGGAATTGCTTTAACTTGAATCAAAGAAATATGCTATTATTTTTTTTTTCGAAAAAATTTTTTTAGTGATGTTTCAAGCGTACAAAAATTGTCAATTTTACGTTTATTGGAGCGATTTTGATGACTCGCTAAGACTAAAAAAATTTTTGTTTGGAAAAACAAAATAAGGTAAACGTCCCAGTAAACGTGACCGTAGTCCCAGTAATCGTGATGCCAATTTTCTTTCTTTTTATTTAATTTCAATGAATGTCATTTCTATTGGCCGTTATTAAATGCTAAAAATAAGTGGGTTTTATCATTAAATGTTATCGTTATGTTATTTAACCAAGTTTCACGATTACTGGGACCATCAAGAGTACTGGGACATTTACCTTAATGGTATGTTTCTTTGATTCAAGCTGAAGAGATTTCCGGTTCGATATATTCAATTGTTTTCAAAATGTGTGCATAGGACTCAATAAAAAAAACTGTTTTTTGGCCAATTTCAAAAAATTCTAAACTATGCAAAAATTTTTTTCTTCCAAATTTATAATTATTTATTATTATTCACTAGAAAAAACTGTACGTAGCAAAAATTCCCAATAATTTTTGAAGTAATAGGGACATTTTTTGGAATTTTTAAAATTTTCATATACAAAAAGACAACAGAATATATTAACCGATTTCAATTTTTTTAAAAAGTTTTTCGGATGTCAGCCTACAAATTTTGTTCGCTCAGCTCAAGCGATTCGGCTAATTTGAGCATTTTAACTCCGCCCTAATGTAGGTATATACAGTATACACCCAATACATATCCTTGAATAGAATTTTTTATTATTTAAACAAATTATCTCTGTTCTTATGATCCAATTGGGGAATTTTTTTATATAAATTGTCAGAATTATCAGCAATGACATCAAAGATATCTTTAAAATTGTACTTATGATGCAATCTCTCTAATTGCCACGTCTGGTCTGATCTAAGTAAACGCGTATATAAATTAGTCTTTATGAAATGCCTTCAATGTTACTTAATTTAAAGCTTGAGGTTATACATTATATTTAAGCCCTTCTCACACATTGTATGTATGCAACATACTGTTCACAAAATATTCCATTCTTAATTCTTTTTCCCCTGTTAAAACAAAATGAGGATCGTTTATACTCTGCTCATCACTTTGGCTGTTTTCCCTGGTTTTATTGGTAAATATAATATCATATAAATCGCCATTCATGAATTACGCAATAAATTTGTTGCCACTTTTTGACCATTTTCAGCTTTTTTGAAAGTAACGACACCTCACTTCATTTACGTTAAAAAAATCCTACAGAAACTCCACGTAATACCGAAAAAAATCGGACAGGAGAATTCAATTGTAACTCTTTTAATATTAATAAACTAAAGGGCTTAGCGGAATAAGCATGTGAAATCGGCCCTTGTGCGTATGAAGCTGGAATTAATGTCATAAGTTCGTTTTCATGTGGTATGAAACTCCACCAAGTTTCAACTTCAAAATCCCATTTTTGTGGGAGATATGGAGGGGGAAAGCAAAATAGAAAAAGTGAGTTTTCTCGAAAACGGCATGACCGATTTCAATGAACAAAATATATGTTTTAAAGACCACTCTGGCGAAAAAAAATTGATAGATTTCTCGAACAAACACTGTGAAAACTATGGTTCCATTTCATTTGGGCATCATTTTTTTAGCGTCCTGTTATCATACCAAATCGTCTTTTTTTGAAGCCTTCGTTCGTGCTATTTTACTTTGCTAACTTCAGATTGAAAAGTGGTACGTTCTAGCGAACTAAAATAATGCACAGGGCAATTTTTTTAATTCCTTGCAACTTCATGCTTAAGAGAAACAGAAAACATTTGAAACAGAAAAAATTTGATTCTCACTTCGGTCCTGTTTCGATCCAAAAAAGTTGTACTAAAACGTCGTTTAGTGGCATCAAAATAAAGCGGCATTAGAATAGAGCCACTCGAGACTATATTTTTGGAGGACTGTTCCAATACCGGAAACTAGCCTTGAAATGATATTTTTTTTACAGTTAAAAATTAAGCATTAGAAAAATGTTTTAAAATTAAAAAAAAAAAATTCCTATGTTTTAGAGATACCAATTTTATTTTTTCAGGAAAATATCCTTGCATTCTGTACTACAACTCAGATTTTTTATGACTTTTTTTGTGTGGTGGAACATAGTTCAAAAAGCAATATACGTAACGGCGCGGCGCCGCCCGCTGCCGAGATTCACGGTGGATGAATGGAGCCCATTTTTTTGAAGGACGTCTGCAATTTGCCTATACACGTGTAGTTTTCAAAGTTTACCTCGAGGAAGTTGCAGTACATTTTTAAACTCCTTATTATCGGGAAGCTTTTTTAAAGTGAGTCCTTTCACCTCTCACATCAGTTCATTATCATCGGGGTGCTTTTTTGAAGTAAGTCCCCTCGCCTCTCACATCAGTTCATAATCATTGTGGTGTTTGTTTTAAATGTCAGTCCTCTTGCCTATCACATATTGCTTAATCTCCTTCAGTGTCACTGTCACTTACTGGAATGCAATTAACGTTCTTCAATAAATCGCTCAGTATTTCTGCTGGTTTAAAAACTTTTGATAAATACTTGTGCGCAAGATAAATAATACACGATAACTGCTATGTGAGAACAGCAACCAACTGTTCTTCTACCATTAGCACATTCACATGTATGATGTGTCAGACCCGAAACTCCACAGCTGTTAGGCTTATACCTTAAAAAATGCCTATATGTTGTGCCAGATATATGTCTGGATGGAAATTTTACTTTCAACATATTTTTCTAATCTTTAACATATTCTATATTGAATGTGCCATCAGCAGAAGAGTCTAATCAGTCATGTATTGTTACTAAAATTCGCTGGGTTGATGAATCTGTGCATCATATGTTAAAACAAAAGTATCGCCTTCTGGATCACAAGCTTGATAACAAGCTGTAACGTAAAGTGTGAAGTTACTTTAGAATTGCGGCATTTTTAAATAATACTTCCGGAAAAAGGTCACTCTCAGACGTAGACGATTTAGATGAAGTGGTTCAAGGGATGCATACTCAAAAATCTATCAAGAATACTTTGGCTATTGAGGCTGAAAAGAAAGAATGGTTTCGAAAGCAACTCCCTTTCCAGAGTATTATATCCGAAGACTTATTAGACTTTCCGTAGATGACAGAAAGGAATCTTAAGATTCTATTTACTAGATCATATCAACTCTCCCTAGCTGTGTCGTGTTTAGCTGAAAAGATCAATAAATATGACACATTGAATATAGAATATGTTTAAGATGAGAAAAATGTGCTGAAGGTGAAAGTTCCATCCAGAGATACTTCTCTCACAACATATAGGTGTTTTTCAAGGTATGAGCCTAACAGCGTTGGGGTTTCGGGTCTGACACATTATGCATGTGAATGTGCTAATGGTAGACGAACAGTTGGTTGCTGTTCTCACATTGCAGCTATCGTTTATTATTTATCTTACATAAATTATTTATCAAAAGCTTTTAAACCAGCAGAAATACTGAGCGATTCATTTAAGAACGATAATTGCATTCCAGTAATTGAAAGTGACAGTAAAGAAGATTAAGCAATATGTGAGAGGCTGTGGGACAGACATTAAAAAAATATCCCAATGATTATGAACTGATGTGAGAGGCGAGGGTACTCACTTTAACAAAGCACCCCAATGATTATGAACTGTTGTGAGAGGCGAGGGGACTCACTTTAAAAAGGCACCCCCCATAATAAGGAGTTTAAAAAAGTACTGCAACCTCCTCGTGGTAAACTCTGGAAACTATACATGTATGGGCAAAGTGCAGACGTTCTTCAAGAAAATTGGTCCCATTCATCCACCGTCGTGCTTGACTCCTGTGAACAGACGGTTTTGTTTATAAACTCGCGCCATGTTTTTGTGACTCATCTCCGGTTAGGCCGCCTACGGCGCCCTCACCTACGACTCCTGATGAAAACATTGCGCTCGTTTCAAAAAGGCCGTCCGTGTATACTAGCTTCAGAGACGCGAACAAATACGCTAGATGTTGTATTGTTGTATTTTGAATTAAAAAAAATCTGATATAAACAAGGTAACATTTTTCTTTTCAAATATCTTTACTGAAGAAAAAACTAATTCTAAATAGCCGATCTAGCTAAAAAGCCTACCAGGCCTAGATATCAATCAAAGATACACTTCATCCAAATTTCAAGAACGTAGCTCTTTTACTTTTCGAGATATGGTGAACAGAAAAAAGTTACACACTCAAAAACATTTTTAAAAAATTTATATCTTCGAGCTCCCTCTATGAGGAACCAAGAGATAGAAAAGATTTATTCGGACATGACCCTATTTTTATGCTGTAACTCAGGTCTAATCATAGGTCTAAACCTAGGGCAGACCTGACATTTTTGACAAGCTACTTGGACCAAGTCCCAACAAAAGATTAGGTTTCTTCAGAAAGTGTACAATTTGTGACAAATGTTGAAGTCTTTATATCGATTGTTACAATCAGTCCAGGATATAGATATTTACACCTAATATATGCCCGTAAGTATTACAAACTAAGGCTCATCGATTTCTATTTCATATTCTTACAGAATTACAAGGATCATCTCGAAAGGCTGAACCTGATCTCACTATACCGGCCGATCATCCTCCTGTCATACAGGCCTGCCCTCCTCTCGTTACACATCCCAATGTTCCGCTGGTAACGAGACTTACAGTATTTGAGTTTCCTGGAAATGAAGGTCTTCTAACAAAATCACATAATGGTGCCTATCAAAAAATGTTCACGAGAAAAGTTCCAACATTAGCACTCGGTGATTACGCAATGGCAAGAGTGCAAGCCCCAACTGGCATTGTTCAGGGAGTATTCAGTCCTAATCGCAAGCGCGTTAAAGTACACCTGGATACCAAAAGAGTTGAGTTAATGACTGGAAAAGAACAGATAGATTTTCCTATAGGCAAAGCATTAAAACTGCCTGGTATAAATGATGAAAATCCTGGTGTGGTTGTAAGACGCGGAAACCGGAATAATTCACGTGATTGGGATCCTAATGATTTTCATAATACACCGCAAAACTCTGATCACAAAAATGATGGGGATCTCAATATTTCTCATAGTCCACCGCAAAGCCTTGCTGAACATCATGATTTGAATCCTAATAATTCACACAGTCCACCGCACTACCCTGGTCATACACATCATTGGGATCTTAATGTCGTTCCCGATTCACAGCACAGCCCTGATCACCAACATCAATAATTCAAGTCATGAAGCTTATAAGAATAAAATACAATAGTATTCGCACTGCTAACTTTTAAAAAACAAAAGAAACTTTAGTTCTGGGGCCATGATATATATTTTTAACATTTTAATCCGACTTTGATGGGAAAAATGATACTTTGTAATGAGAAAAATGTACAATCGAATTGAAGAAATATATGGATTTTATGTAGGTATCAAAAAGAGCGTATTCACTATTCACCTAATATACACGTTGTCCCATTTTAATTTATGGATGCAAATATCTTTTGAAATACTCCATCTATAAAAAAATAATTCAGACAAAAACTGTACAATACATAGGGGTTCACTTAAAGTTACTATTAATTTTGAACTTTAGGTCAATTTTCAAGGGCATTTGAGGGTCAAGATGGTTTTTTCAAATGGAAACCCTCATTTTTGATTCCGGATTTGAAAAGAGCGAAAAATTTGACGTCAAAATTGTCTTATGAGAAATCGGCTTTTGTGACCTTAGAAAGGTCAAATATCAAGGTAATTTGTCTGAGAACGGTAATATGCTCTTTTTTTTTTTAATTAATTGGTTTTCTGAGAATAACAAATGTTCAAGATGCTTTTAACAAGTCGATCGAATGTAAAAGTGTGAACCACATTCACCATCTTGACGTTTCTCGATCTTCGTATGTTTTTTCATATTACGTGTAAGCATTCATTTGTTTTGGCATTTCAACTGTTTTAGCGACGACGCTCACTTCATTCTCAGCTTTGTTTTTCGGTTGAAAAGACTGGTCGCGTGTTGTGTTATCTTCTTTCTATAATCGAACTTTTGTAGGATTTTTTTTTCTGCAGAATATCAATCAAAGCTTTGGCATAGTTCTCAGAACATTTACAGCGCTTCTCGATTTTCGTGCGTTTTTTCTGTAATCGTATGTTCATTATTTAAACTTGCTTTTATTATTAAAGCTTAATTTACTAGTTAAAGTTTTTGTACTAGTTTTCAAACAAATTTTGCATTATGGCTGATTATCCACCTGATGAAATTGTTGACATAATATTACTTTTAGGCGAATGTCATAACAATTACACGGCTGCATCTCGGCTTTATGCTAAACGGTATCCAGGCAGAAGACATGCTACTGATTCAAAAATAAGAAATTTAACTCTAAGAGCTCGTAATGGACATCTTTTTCGTCAACGCCGATATCATGAATACGACGAAAATGATGCACGAGTTCAAACTATTCTAGCATCTGTTTATCTTGATCCACAAATTAGTACTCGCGAGATTGAAAGAGAAATAGGTATACCAAGAAATACAGCTTCAAGAATTCTTAGAGCTGTAAATTGCCACCCCTATCATATTACTCTAACGCAGGCTTTAAGGCCAAATCATATTTTAGCCTGTGTTAATTTTTGCCAATGGGCTTTGAAATGATACAAAATGATTCTCGTTTCTTTCGATACGTTCTTTTCTCTGATGAAGCTAAATCACAGCGACGGACAGCTCAATAGACATAATTATCATTATTGGTCAGAAGAAAATCCCTACTGGTACAGACCTATGGATCATCAACGTCGATGGAGTATTATGGTATGGTGCGGAATAATAAATGGTTATTTAATTTAACCCTACTTTTTTGACGAAAACGTTGACAGACATACCTACTTAGAGTTGTTAAGATACTACTTACCTGGACTAATAGAGAGTGTTGACTTAGCAACAAGGATGAGAATGTGGCTTCAACAAGATGGTGCTCCGCCACACTTTGCTGCTGGATATCTTCGAAATGTTGTTTTTGCTCAACGGGTTATGACGAGAGAAGATCTGATAGAACGAATTCGAACAGCTTGTGCGGCCATTCCTAGAGAAACTTTGCTTAGAACTGTGGGCAATTTTAAAAGACGTTTATGTCCTGAAGCCAACTGAGAAAGTTTCGAACAGTTACTATGTGGGTAATTGAAACAATAACAGTCATTGTGAGAGGCAAGGGGACTCACGGTTAACAAGCACCCCAAACGTGAGATGCAAGGGAACTCACGGTAACTAAGCACCCCAAAGGAAACAGAACTTACTACGTCCACGTCGTTGTTTCCGGGTAACGCTAAAAGTAATGTTCTAAAAGCTTTTTAAACAGTTGTCCTCCATTTGACTTCTCTTCGAAAGACTTTTTTTGACTTTCAACCTTCAAATGACCTTGACAATCTACCTGCAGGTCAAGATGGAGCAGGTGGTTCACACTTTTACAATCTATCGACTTGTTAAAAGCATCTTGAACGTTTGCTATTCTCAGAAAACCAATTAATTAAAAAAAAGAGCATATGACCGTTTTTATACACTTTACCTTGATATTTGACCTTTCTAAGATCACAAAAGCAAATTTCTCATGAAACACGTTAACGTGAAATTTTCCGCTCTTTTCAAATCCGGAGTCGAAAATAGGGGTTTCCATTTTAAAAAATCATCTCGACCCTCAAATGACCTTGAAAATTGACCTCAAGGTCAAAATTAATAGTACCCTTAAATTACCCGCTACGTACTGTACAGTTTATGTCGGAATCATTTTTTTATAGATGGAGTATTTTAAAAGATATTTGCATCCATAAATTAAAATGAGACACCGAGTATATAATTGAGGTTAAAAAAGAATTTACGCTGGTTTAGTCGAATACAAAAAATTAAGTGAGTTGTGAATGTGCGTCATTGCAAACCGGAAGTTTTTTATTATTATATTCAACAAAATAGCAGATTGCTTATCAAGGGAACAAAGGCAGCGATTTCCAATGAGTGTGAAGTTTGCGGCACCAAGCGAAGTGATGTTGGTACTACAAACGATTCGAGAGAATGCAGTCACCACTTCTGTCGTAAGAACTGAAAGGATAAATAAGTCCAATCTCACTCGAACTGAGAAAATCGAAAAAAATGTTTGCCTAACGAACTCTAATATCGAACAAAATTTGAAATAATCTAGATACAATATTTGGGTAAAAATAATGTGCTCTTTCATATTTTTCAATATAAAATTATTTTTTAAAGCAATTTCTATTAGAAAATTTGTATTTGTATTTATCTATGAGAAGTTCCTAGGGCTAAATAGCCCTATAAGGAACAGGTGATACATATTACAATTAAAATGTGAAGTCGATCGATTTGACGATTGAAATAAAAAATAGGTATTACCAAAGGTAAAGAACTAAACTATGATACAAAAAATTGGATCCGGGCTATCAACAGGAGGAAAATGGACTTGTGATTTCTTAATAGTCGCGGAAAGTCAAAAAATACAAGACAAAAAGAACACAAAGTCACTTGCGGACGATGGATTTATCGAAGAGCTCGAGCACGGCTTCAAAATACAACAACAAAGCATACGCAAGGGACAATAGTGTTCAGCGGCTGTCTCGAACTTACCCATACGATCGTCGCTAGTGTACAGCCGAATCTAGCCGAGACCAATTTCTCTTGAATTTCCGACCAGAGCCCGAGCTATTTCACAAGTCCGAAACATTAAGCGATTATTTTCTTTTGTGAATTCGCCCCGCATTGAGTCGATTTTACAAGTCTTAAAGATGCAAAGTTCTTCAGGTTCTATTTTATTTCTCTGTTGATGGCGTATCACATGCCTTGTTCAAATTTAAGGACACGCTAAGTGCTTTCTGTATCTTTTTATGTTGTATTTTTTAACTTTTCCGACTTCCCTCATTTATAAGCAATTGTTTTTTAAATAATTATTAATAATTAATAATTTTCATTAACACAGACGCAGCTTTCTTCTACGAATCCAACGATACTGAACACTCATTTGTCATGAAGATTTCACCTATGTATCTTTTTAGTTTGTAAGGCAGACTTGTCAAGCACTGTATTTTGCAAAAAAAAACCCGGCTGAAAGTTTCTGTTTCGTTTCTTATATGGATGACTGATGAGTTTTATAGCTGGATGGCCAACAAGCCTCAAGAAGCCATAAAAAAACGTACAACAAAAAATTTCGATCACGATTCGTGCGTCTAGCAGAACTCCTGTAAAATATCACCCGTAGATTACGAAAGAACTCCAATATAAGGCCAGTTTCGGGGGTTGCTACACGGTGGCCGTGGCACTAAATTAGTCGTTGGAAACGTAAACAGTCAGCGCCGTATGAACCACGTTTTTTTTATTTTTCTTTCGCTTTTGCCGCACCCGCTCACTGTTCCCTTGTACTGCCCGCTTTTATCGCTCGGTACTAGTTGCGACGCATTGTTGACATTGCCTCGACCTTATATTGGAGTTATTGTTTGAGGTGAATTTTTTAAATTTCCGCAATTTCTCAAATTAAAACAATCTCGATAAAATACTATAATAAATTAAATTAAGGGGTATGGCCACAGTAGCGGGAGCGAAATCATGGGTATATTCACCGATTTTTTTTTTGTATGAAAACTTAATTTATTTTCGAAACTAATAAAAAATATGTAAATGAAGCTCCAACATAAAAGAATCAGAAAAAATATAGATATTTTTTTAACCCAAAATGGCCGACTTCTGTTGAGTCCTTTTCGAAGCCTTTTTTTTTAAGGGCTCCGCGGCCTGACAGCTAGCAGCCACAATTTGTAACATAGAATAAAATAAAAAAATTTCTGTCAATCTACATAAGAATACCTAGAGAAGTACATATGCAAATATAAAAATATTGATTCTTTCGAAAATGGCAGGCATTTGAAGTTAACAGTCGAATTTTTAGTGGAAACATTCGTATAAAAATGCTCATAAAATGAAAATTTGTTAATTTATCGAAAATTCCGTATTTACTACAATGCGAAATGCAATTATAAAGATGTGGTTAAAATTTGAACTCCATCAGATAAAAATTGTTAAAGTTATTTGTCAGGCCGATTTGAAAAAGCTGTATATTTTTCCGAGCACGAAAGGTTGAGGACACGGCACGGTGCGGTGTCACACTGAATTGTAAGATTTCAAACATTGAAGCAAATTCAGAAACCAATATTCCACATCTCGTTACTTTCTGCATCATCAATGAATGCTGAAAATTTGTGCACCTTTTCAGTTTGAAACGACACGGTCACAACAAGTTGATAGCTAAACGTTCAGTTACGCCTTCATCCTAAATCCCTTGGAAGCATCAAATTTGATGTCGAAAATTAAAAAGAATAAGCTTATTTACTTTCCATTTCACGCTGCATACATCGCATCGCGTAGACAACCTGATTGTTTAGGGTTAGCGCGCTTATTTGAAATGATTAAATATGAAAAGTAATTGTGTACAGCAAATAATAAAGTTAATAAAAATAATTGTTTGCTCGCAAGGAAGACTAATACAGTGGAATTTAAATTACTTACTAGGTTTTCTCCTTAAAAATAAATGATCGATTTCAATTGTAAAGAAAGAAATATCTTTTTTATCCTTAATATTAATTCACAATTATTCCAAATATTCTTATGCACTTTACATTTATGATTTGTTGTGAACATTTGACTTACACGTTCAATCATTTCAAATAAACACACCAACAGTTACTAATAAGGTTGGCCCTCCGCGATGGGTCATGCTTTTCCGCGGATGGTCGAAATAAGTGAAAACAAGATGAACGTATTGACCATCCCAAAAAAATACCTTGCTTATCCCTGATAGTGAGTCTGACCTTCTTAGAACAGTCAGATTGGTCATAAAATGAGAGCCTCTCCGGCAATGTCAAAAAAATTCTGGATGGCTCTTTGGACCATCTAGAAGAACGGACTGGCTCTCTAAATTTTGACCAACTAACTTTGACCATCCATTTTCCTCCGTGCAATAGTCCGATACTAAATTGAAAGAAGGAATATTTGTTGGACCTCAAATTCGAAAGCTGTTAAAAACGACCTTTTTGTTACTCAAATGACTAGTACTGAAAAAAAACATGGCTTGATTTCAAAAATGTTGTCGAAAAATTCCTGGGTAACTTTGATTTTTGTGTCCTGCCAATTTATGCAATAAGTTAAGGAATTGTTTGTCTTCCTTGGCGTTGAAGACGAGTAAAGGAGATTAAACAGAGATACTTTCTATACATTCAAACAGTTTTTATTATTTTATCGCTACTCAAAGTTTGGTGAAGTCGTTATGCACAAACAATATAATTTTTTTCAAGATTTCAGTCATTTGGCAATTTTACAAGTATTGTTAGTCGATTTGAAGGACAATTTATTCTACGTCAAGCGCTACTCGTCTCTCTTAATTTCACAACATAAATCATTTAGATATCATTCATGCGAGGAGCAAAGATTTTTGATAATTCAAGGGTACTTTAATTGCTTTCCGATGTAATCTGACAAACTATCACCATAAGACGTTAATAATTTTATGCAGCGAATGTTTGAAAAAATCAACTCATTTTTCATGATTCAATTCAAGAATTCTAGATATGAAATTTCACGATTTTCAGTTATGAGACGGTCATTAGTTAAACATCTTTTTATTGACTGAACATAAACGTCAGCGTGTATAATAAAGGCACGATGGTATAGAAGAATTTCATGTTTTCAGCGTTATAAATATGCTGCGATACTTTCTTGATGTTTTTTGACATTCTTTCAATTTATTGTATAATAGGTTTTAAATTTGTGTCACTTCTTTCATGTTAAAGGAAATTTTCTGAGGAAGAATAAACAAATTGACTAATTTAAAACGAGTCTTATTAAACAGTACTCAAGGGTTCCTGAATTCCAGATAAAATAATACAATATTTAATACAATATTTCGTTGATTAACAGTTATTTCAACGTATTCATTTGTTGAAATCAATTATCGACAGCAGTTCATTCTATGAATTTATCATAATATAAATGTTTGAAATAATTAAATGTTTTACTATCACATTGTAGGATACACATATCGCAATTCTGCACAATTTAATAGCCTCTAATGAAGAATAAAAACCTTTTGAACCACGAATATTTAAATAGTTCGTCGGAAGACTAGGAAATTGAATTTAAAAAAATAAATTGGAAAAATAATGACAAATAATAAATAGAGAAAAAATTATAATAACAAAGAAATGTACCAATTAAAAGAAATATTTTATACAAAAGCAAATATTTTACAACAATAATTTGTATCATTTATCTCATATTTAATCAAATCAATAAATCTACACATTTTGATGCAAAATTTGCCGAAGAATTTGAATTTGAGGTCCCAGTTTGATACTCTTTTTTAAACTCGAAAGAGTCTTCTAAAAAAAAAAAAAAAAAAAAAAAAAAAAATAGTGGGCTTTTGCGTAATATTGAAATTCAGTTATCTCGAAAATTAAAAGCTAATTTCTATTATTTTTACAGGAACAACAATATAATTTTGTTATTTTTCAATAATGTATCATACACTGAGAAACCCTTGTTTGTATTTCTTGTTAAAAATGACACTAGATTTCACTATCTGAACTTTGCAATGAGAGGCAAAAAGCAAATTTTAATAATATTTACTAACCTCAATAGTAACTCGTAGCTACTTAAAGAATTATAAAATATATTGGAATAAAAGTTAAAACTATTGCATTTATTGTAAAAGACATTTGAAGTATTTATTAACCTCTGTAGTAAAACTGCAAGTCTGCACTATTTACTAATTTTGGTAGGAGAAAATAGTAAATTTGTTAGATTAATATCTGTAGAAGATAACAGTATTTACAAAGTGCTGTAGTAAAATGATGCGCAGGGACCGTGCGCACCGAATTACTACCTGGTTAGCAAAATCTGCTACAGTGGGAATAGTAAAAAAAATAAATACGTGTTGCTAACTTTCACACAAGCCTACCTACACACATGTTCTACATTTAACGCATAATTCACATATATTTAAATTAAGAATTGACAACATTAGAAATTACATATATGTATATATTCTTAAAAGATAGTATTATATTATAGAGCTGAAACAGAAAAATCGGGTTAGAAGAAAACGAAGGCTGGCGGGAATCGAACACGCGTCTCCGGGACAGCAGTCGGGCGATGATCCATCTACCTATAAGACATTTTGTGACTCAGAATGAAAACTTCGATATGACCTAAATGAAATAGGGTTTATTGGTTCTAATTCATTTAATCCTTAATTGATTAATATTCATGATATTTTTATAATTTTAAACAACAAAATTTTTAATGTAATTAAAATAAGTGAATATTTTTTTTTAAATTACGTTTTTTTGCGGATTTTGCATTGAAACATAAATTAGATGTCATTTTCGCAACCTAAAAATATGATCGGCGATCGACACACGTCGGATGCACTCGACCGCGCTCGGTCCAAGGCTCGATACTTTCTGCTAAATCAGTTAGTAATATTTGGGACCAAATTTAATAATTGGTATTAACCTTTGTTACGAAAAGTAGGAAATGTCCATAATACACATCGTGTTCCTACAGACAATAGTAATTTCTTCTACATATTTAGTATATTATTTTATTTAAAATACTTATTACTTTTATTCTTTTTGTACAATTTATTAATTTCTCTACTAATTTTTCCTACATCGGATTTTACTACAGAAAATAGTAAGGATTGCTATTACCAAATAGGAAATCTTCTTATAAAAATAGTATAACTTATTATTTATGTATTAAAATGTCGAAATTTAAGCATTTTGCCCCCATTTGCTATCCGTTTTAGTAATTTTTCTAACCTAAAGTTTCTCAGTGTAGTTATAATGATATATTCCAAATTGTCTGGTTTGAATTTATTATTTTTAAATCAACACATAAATTTAAATCTTAATTGAAAGCCTTAACGCTCACTCAATTTTCCGTTTGAAGTAATAAATGACGTTTCCGTCTATTTGCTGAATAATATATTGCATATATATGTAGTAAATTTACACAATTTAATCGCCTTCGAAGAAGGCAAAAATTTATGAACAACGTTTTGAATATATACGAGATAACAAATATTATATATTCCCTAACGAGGGACTAAGATATTCAGTAGAGCCGTATTACAAAAAATTATACTTCTCATTATCCTCTATTCAAAAAATGAGTGCCGTCCTTACGGTGTTTTTAACCTTAGCGGTTTCCCCTGGTTTTATTGGTAAATATAAAAATATAGACAGTATGATTTAAAGGACATTTTTAATTCGAATCAAAAAAAAGTACACATGTAAAAATGTCCATCAATTGTGTTGATAAAATCTGGATTTGAAAAGTGAAGTACCTTCAATATTCAATTAGGATCTCCGCACAAAATAAGGTGGAGCGTTGAATGTTTGGGAAATAAAATAAAAGAAACTGAGAAAACTTTACCTTAGTGCAATTTATGAAATTCCTCAAACTTTCAACTCGATATCTAACTTTATGTGTACATGAGTTTTTCAAAAATATATCTGCAAAGTAGATGCCCAATATTTGCGTTTAGTATTAGGAATAGAAAATTTAACCATCCATATTTCTTCTTACAGAATTAAGTTCAATCAAAATTACGGGCGAACATTCTTTGGCCGCCGAACATTCTCTTGGTAGGTAGTTACGTCGTATGCATTCCTCTCAAGTATTATAAATGAAGAATTTATCCATTTCTATTTCTTCCTACAGAATCAAGTTCAGCTCAAAAGTTTGAAAAATGTCTTGACAGGCAAGCAAATCATCCACCTGTCATACAGGCTGGTCAATCTTTCGGCACATATCCCAATCTTCCGATGGTAACAAGATTTACAACATACAATTTTCCTAGAAATATTGGACTCCAAACGAAAGGAATAAACCGGAAATTTCAGAAAATGTTGGTGGGAAAAACTCCTGTATTAGCAGTAGGTGATTACGCAGTGGCAAGAATTCAGGGAAATAATGGTGTTGTTCGTGGAGTATTTAATGAAAATCGCAAACGCGTTAAAGTAAACATGAAAACTAAAAGAGTTGAGATAATGACTGTGGATGAACAGAATGCATTTCCTATGGGCAAAGAATTACAAATTCCTGGTACGCTTTTAATACGCGGAAAGCAGAATGAAGCACATGATTGGGAGCCAAATCTTTTCCCAAAAGAACCGCAAACAAACCCTAATATCATTCACAATGCACCGCACAACTCTGGTAACTTAAATGATTGGGATCTTAATATTTCTCAAAGTCTACCGCACAGCCCTGCTCAATCACAAGATTTGAAACCTAATATTTCACACAGTCCACCTAACAATCTTCGTCATATACATGATTGGGATCTTAATGTAGTTCCCAAGTCTCCGCACAGCCCTGCTCATCACCATCAATAGTTCATGTCCAGAATAAACTTGGCCGAAACAGAAAATTCTTTGGTTCTGGTGCAAACATTTTTATCCAATGTGAATTTAAAAAATTGTACTTTGTAATGAGAAAAATGTATAATTGAATTAGAGAAAGATGTGGGTTTTATGTGAGCATGAAAGAAGCGTATTTATTAGCCTGATATACATGATTAACTTTAAAATAGGATTAAGCTATTGAAGCGGTTTGGGAAAATGATATGATTTGCTATGAAAGGATAATAATATTCTCGCTATGGAAACTGATGTTATATTGAGGAAATTGTCCTTCATGGAACCCTTCAAGGTCATCTATCCTCAAAGGGAAGAATTATTTACATCAGGAAGACTCGTTCGACAGACCGTTCTAAAGACTCCTTGGGAACTGGGGCTGGAATCTATGGCAAGAAGCCCAGGGCATGCCTGGAGAAAATTTGTGAGTGAGCTTATGAAGGCCAGCACATTTATATTTGTTCCGAGAATAAGCATATTGAAGGTGATGAGAAAGCAGATGTATTGGCTAAGGCGGGACTTTCAAAGCCCCTGATTGACCCGGAACTTTACTGTGGTATCAAATATGCATCAGCGGAATGAGCTCTCGGATGAAAATGCGCGATGTTGTAGGGAAACGAAAAAATGGTGTATTCTAAGAATTTCATATCTGGTATACATATACTAAAAGGACTAATGATCTCTTAAACATGTACGGAAGACAGATTGATGTCGTAGTAGGGATGCTTACCGGACACTGTCAACTGAGAAAACACTTGACCAACATGAAGATTAGAGAAAATCCTTATTCTTGGAAGTGTGATATATTAATATACCACCTTGTTTTAAAAAGATGCGAACCAAATTTAATAAAGGCAACTTTCAAAGTTTCCGGCAACCCAGAAGGTATTTTTGTATGGCGGAAATTGCGACAAGAAAATAGATTTTCGAAAAAGTAGGAGGACTCGTAAGACTCAATCTTATTCCTCTCAAACCGTGACCTTATCAGTATTCAATATCAATTCTCCTTCAATCCCTCATCTAGTAAAAATCCTCTGTCCACAAGCAATCTCACAAATATAAATGAAAACAAATTTCTAGAGCACCTCTCTACTTATGACTGGAAGAGCAAGATTACTGAAAAGGATATAAATAGGAAGGTGATTTGTCGAAATACATTTTCAACATTAGCGTTTGACAAATTTGCGCTTCGCCAAACCCTCAAAGCAAAAAAGAAGTCCTCTCGTTGAACCACTTTTTATATAAAAGATTTGATAAGAGAGAGAAATAACGTAGATTGGCTAAAAGAATCTTAGTACGAACCAAAATCAGGGAGTCATACAATCAATATAATTACAATTCTATCAAAAACAGGAATAAAAATGAAAATACTTAGCTTCTCTTCAGATGGTTTGAACTTGCTCCTCCTAAACACCCATCTCCTGACAAAAATTTCTCCACTGAAGACATTTTAGAAGCTTCTAACACAAAGTTCACATTTCTTGCCAACAGCACTCCTACCTCGACCATAGTTCCCTCCACTTTTGATGATACTAAATTATTCTTTTCTGGAACATCGCAAGAAACCCTAATTAAAAAACTTTTCGAGGTAAAACCAAATGCTCAAGTTTCTGATTGTTTCTCAATTAAAATTATTCACCTCGCTTTATCAGTCATTTGCCCTATTCTCTTGCACATCTATAGCGCATCGCTACAGGCGGGAATATTTCCTGCTACCTGGTAGCAAATTCGCCCTTTTTTGTAAAGTATACCCTACGTCCCCCGAAGACTTCCGTCCTATATCCATCATCTGTGCCTTGTCTAAACCTTTCGAACGGATTGTCCATCAGCAACTTACGGCACACCTTGAAACTAACAATTTAATGGATCCAACGCAATCTGTGTTACAGGACAGGCATAGCACACTTACAGCTTCACTTAAAGTAACTTCTGATCTTAAATTGGCAATTGATAGCAGGAAAGTAACGGTTGTTGTCCTTTTTGACTTTTCTAAAGGCGTTTGATGCAGTTAACCATAATCTACTATTAACCGGGCTCGAATTGCTTCACCTCTCAAATATGTTCGTAAAGTAGTTTGAATCTTATCTCAGTAATCGTTCTGACAGAGTACAAATTAGCAATGTTGAGCGTTCTGATTGCGGTAAGGTTAAGAGTGGTGTCCCTCAGGGATACAAGCTTGCACCCACTCTATTAAATATTTATACTTCTGAACTTGGTAGCAAACTTCGAGACAGCAACTATCACAAAAATGCGTATGATTTTCAAGTTTTACCTCTCCAAGCCTATTGCCACTACAAGAGCTTCCTTCAAAAGGTTCAGAAGGATATCGATCTTGTGGTGCAGGGGGCCTTGACAAGTGGTCTTACTCTTAACCATGCTAAAATGATAGGACCTTCTTCCTCTCCATCTCTTGAAGCATTTGCAAACTTACCTCCTCTTATGATAATTTTCAAGGTCATTTTGAGGTGTGCCTTGTTTATTTAAGGGATCAGTCTACTTTGTAAACTTCGAAAAATCGATTTTTTTTATGGTAGCCATAATTTTTTAAAAACCCACTGAACCGATCGTGATGAAATTCCAACCTAATATTGTACACATAAATAGCTTCAGTATGACCTAGGTCCGTGTTAAAATTTTAATGTTCACTATCTTTTACTATGATTTTTCATTTAAAAAAACCTTGAACGCGTTTTTCTCGAAACAATGTTTTTCGCACGGTAGCCATGATTTCTTCAAAACCAGTTTACCGATTCTTATGAAATCTCAACCTGATATTCTGCACATGAATTGCTTCAGCATAACCTACGACCTCGGTAAAATTTTAATTTTTACTATTTTCTGGGGCGCCAAAATCAGTGAAAAATATCTTGTTTTTTGTCCGCCATTTTGTTATCTACTGATGAATATTAATATGTATGCATAGGTCATACCAAAACCACAGTCAGACTGAATCTCAAATTCTTCGTTTTTTTTTGTTTCCGACAAGCCGTTATCAAGTTATCATGGCTGCCATCAACCTACCTACTTTTTGAGGATCTTAGTTCAGCTGCGTTTTATGTACGTAAAAATTGAATAAAGTAAATGAAAAAAAAAATTATGTAGTGTAAGACTTTATTCATCAAACCTAACAAGTTTTATAACAATATTTTCTACAGCATGCTTATAAAAAATTCCCAAATATAGCCTTTTTAAGCATCTAAAGTAGACTGATCCCTTGAATGAGAACCCCTATTTTTGGTGCGAGAATCGAAAAAAAACAAGGTTCACCTCAGAATGACCTTGAAAATGCGGGTCAAGGTCAAATTCAAGGTCATCGTTAAATTCCTCGTTGAAAGTTACCCAGGGTTAAACCTTGGTTAATTTTTCGCACTAATTCTGCGAGATTCCTACGAGGTCCTATGACAGCGTACTATGACCTTTATTTGAACTCAAGAGGTCACGTTAGCCCTTGACCTAAACACATAACCAAACGTAATTTTTCCCGCTCTTTTCGATTATGGTACAAAAAATACAGGTTCCTATTTAAAAGAACAAAGCTGACCTCAAAATGACCTCGAAAATAAGATTCAAGGTCAGATACAAGGTCACTGTTGGATTCCTCGTTGAAAGTTACCTAGGTTACGATCTTTTTTTGAACAAACCACAGAGATGTCTAGGGGCTTCTATACTTTTTCGCCACTTGTATACGAGTGTGCCCATGAAAGTATTTACTTTTAACTATGTATATTTACAGTATACTATTCTTAATTGCCCACATCCAATTATGTGTATCATAGTTTATTTCTTCACTCTTGTTTTCTTGTTTTCATCTATTTGTAAAAATGTCCATAAAAAACTGGAATGCGCAGGAAAATATTACTTTTTTCGATCAAAAATCAAGTATAACAGCCGATGAATGACTTGTTTAAATTCAAAACAGTTAAATTGTATTAGCAAAAATTCATAAATTAAGTCTCAATTTGATGCTTTAATAGTTGCTCATATTTCAGCTTGAAGTAAAAAATAATTGTATCGTGTACATTTGTCGTAAATTTACATAATTTATTTTCATTCCAATGAGAATAAAATTTATGAACATCGCCTTCAGTATATACGAGGTTACGAAATACTTCAACTAAGCACGAACATAGTCAGTGGAGACGCTCTAACGAGGCAAAAAAAATTGTCAGTAGAGACATATGGTTCAGAAAATATTCCATTAGTCATTGTCTTCCATTGAAAAAATGAGGGATGTTTATATTTCGCTCTTGACTTTGGTGACTATTCCTGAATTTATTGGTAAATAGAACCTTTTATTTAATTCCCTAAACTTTCAACTCGGTATCTCTTTTCTTGTGGACTTGAGTCGGTCTGTAAATGCCCAACAGTTCTAGAAATACAGAAATCATGCATTTATATTTATTCTTACAGAATCCAGTTCACTACAAAAGGTCAAACATCCCGTTGTCAGACAAGCAGACGATCCTCCTGCCATACAAGCCGGCCAATCTTCTGGCACACATCCCAACCTTCCGCTGGTAATGACAATGAAAGCATTCACTTTTCCTCAAAATATTGGTCTTCTAACTAAAGGATCAGGTCGGAGTTATCAAAAAATATTGAAGGGGACTATTCCTGTATTGGCTGTAGGTGATTATGTAGTAGCAAGAATGCAAACCTATAATGGAGTTGTTCGTGGAATATTTAATCAATATCACAGACGCGTCAAAGTAAACATGAAAACCAAACGAATTGAGCTTATGTCAGAAAATGAACAGAAAGCATTTCCAACAGGCAAAGAATTAGAACTGCCTGGTACGCTTGTAATACGCGGAAACAACGAAAACCCATATGATTGGGATCCTAATTTTTTTCACAAAGAACTGCAAAACAATCCTAATTTTATTCCCAATGCAAGGCACAACCCTGCTGATCCACATGATTTGAAGCCTAATTCTTTTCACATTATTAATTACAACCCGGATAAAGAACTGCAGGTGAATCCTAATCTGGTTCAGACTGCACCTCACAACATTGTTCATCCACATGCTTCGAATCCTGAGATTTTACAAAGTCCACCGAAAAACCCTGCTCACCCACATGATTCAAATTCTAATATCTTACAGAGTCCATCTCAAAACCCTGCTCACCCACATGATTTAAATTCTAATATCTTACAAAGTCCATCTCACAACCCTGCTCACCCACATGATTTGAATCCTAATGTCTCAAAAAATGTACGGAAGAAACCGGCTCACCTACATGATTCTAATTCTAATATTGTTCAGACTTCACCAAAAAGCCCTGAAGATTATCTGGAGTATTTGAACCCTAATATTTTTCGCAGCTCCCCGCACAGCCCCGATCATCCACTTGAATAACTTAAGTCAAGAAATGTGTAAAATTAAAATGCAGTATCGTTTGTGATCGTAACTTTAGAATAATCTCTACTATAAAATTGTCAATACAAATAAAAGTTTTGTGTCTTGGGCCAGACAACATGTATATTTATCATTTTAATCCAACTTATATTGGAAAATGATACTTTGTAATGAAAAAAATGTACTACTTAGTCAGAGAAATATATGGTTTTGATATATGTAGATGTCTAAATGAACGTATTCACTATCCTCCAAATATACACTATTAAGATTGAAACAGGATTAATCTCATTTGAGCTGGATACAATAAATGGCATGATTTGTGGATGGGCATCAGGTATCCACCTCGTTTTAGAAGGATAGAATAAAAATGTTAAAAAGGCACATTACAAAGTTTCCTGCAAGCCGGAAGAGGCTTTGTTGTAGCAGAAGTTGGGCCAAAGATATTGTTTTTCTACAGAAATGAAAAAAACTGTGCTAAAATACCCAAATGGAAAATTGTGCAAATGGGTGCGAGAAAAACGTCCGACAATCTCATCATATGAAAGTAAAATATTATTTTTAGGAAACTCAGTAGGTAACCTTAACAAGAATGTTATATTATTCATTTTTGTATCCTATTGAGTGCAATAATATTGAAATCTAATTACTTATTATTGTTTGAATGAATTTTCGCCCTTTTCTGAAAACCAAATAAAAACATCACATATTTCTGACATTGTTTATACCATACTAGTTCCATTATTTGGTATTTTTACATGCTCTACAGCTTTATCTTATGCCGAGTTATTTTGAGCTTACAGGAATATTTGGAGAAATCTCTAAATGTCCCTTAATTTTGCTTGGATCCCTGTGAACACATACATATTATCTACATGCATGCGCCATGGCTAGTCGTTTAGCTGCCTATAACGAACGTCAAATTTTTTGAATTGATATAATTGATAATTTTATGAAATTCTGATTGGATACAATTAAGACATGATACGTTATGGAAAGTTTCCATTTTTATCTCCTTATAATTTATAAATAATGAGTTATGAGATCATTTGCCTTCTTTCATGTCAACGATAAGTGAAGTTGAATAAACAGAGATTGCATCTAATTCGCAATTTTTAAAATTAATTTATCACTCGGTTCAGCTTGCAGAAGTCGACTCACACAAAAAATATGAGTGCATTTTAAAGCTTAATGTATTAACCGATTGTCTTAATTTCTGTTATAATTCAAAACGGCTATACTTAGAAAGAAATTTTCTTTTCACTCGGATTAAAAATTAGTCAAAGCAGGCGCCGTGCGCATACAAAAAAGTTTACATAGCCTATTAGGACATTAATTTAGTCAGTTCCCCTACTTCCACTCCACACACTAGGGCACAACCTAAAGTTGATTGGAATAGGGGTAAAGTTGGGTAGCGTACGGGGTAATATTGGATAAGGTACGGAGTGAAGTCGATACGTATAGGGGTAATATCGGTTAACGTACGGCATAAATTCGGCTAGAGAACGGGGTAAAATTGGTTAGGGAACAGGGTAGATTTGGGTAGGGCATGGGATAATGTTGTTTAGGGTAAGGGTAAAGTCGACTATAGTACCAAGTACAGTTAGCTAGCGTATAGAATAAACTTAGCTCTGCTAACTTTGAATTCCACAAATATATTAGCAGGTAAACATTCATTACTTCCTTTTATGTGAGTTACTAAATTTTCTACTCAGTATCTCATTTTGCACCTATATACACCCAATACATGCCCTTAACTGAAATTTTTGAAAGATCAGAAAGAATGATCTCTTTTCTCATGATCTAATTAGGAAATTTTAGATATGAATTGTCAGAATAGTAGTGACGCTGAAGATATTTTTGTTATAGTAATTATGGTGCAATATCTCAAATTTCCTGGTCTGATGTCATTGAATTTTTAGATTTTCGAAGCAATGTATATATGGCCGTAGGAAGGGGGGATCAATATGTTTTGACCTCCCTTTCGCGAAATTCTGAAAACATGTCCTTAATAGACATATACTTTTCATCTTTGCGGTTCTCCCTGATTACGTTGGTGCACATAATAGTAATATATAAATGACCATCCATGAATAACGTAATACATTTTTTGTTACTTTATGACAATTTTCAGCTTTATTCAAAGTAAAGACACCTCACTTTATTCACGTTAAAAAAATCCCGCAGAAGCTCAACAAAATTGGATGAAATACAACAGCACACCTGACACATCGACGTTGAGTCGTTCACTTTACCACGACCATCTCATACCGACAACAATCGACGAGAAAAGTTCATTAATTGATTAGTAACTGAAATAAATATATAATTGGTCAATATTTCAACTAATTGATTTTAGTAAAATAATCTTACTGAGTAATCACATTTATGCAGAAAATTATCTTTCAAATTAACCTAGAGTGGCACAAAAAATGTTAATGAATATATTTGATTCATTCCTACATCACTTACGTCTATGCAGAGAAATTTTATTAATTTAATCTGAGAAAAATGAAAAAATTTAGGTAAATATAAACCTAGTTTCAAGCCAAGGTTCAAGCGTAGGTCTAAGTCTAGGACAGATCTGGTTTTTTCTTCCAGCCACTTGGACCAAGTCTCAAGAAAAGATTAGGTTTTTCGACAAGTTTGTTGTGTGGGACAAATGTTGAAGTCTTTATATCGATTGTGACTACCAGTCAGTACTTCAGGTATTTGCACGTATTTTATGCCTGTAAGTATTACAAACCAAAACTTAGCGATTTCTATTTTATCTTCTTAGAGAATTACTAGGATCGAAAGCTCAAGTTGATCTTACCAGATCGGCCGATCATCCTGCTGCCATATAGGCAGACCATCCTCTTGAAGCACATCCCAATGTTCAGCTGGAAACAAGAATAGGATTAAGGATGGTTTAACAGAATAAAAAAAAGTCTTTTTTCAATGCGCACCACGTCTCCACCTCGTTTTAGAAGGATAGGATACAAATTTAACAATTTTTTTTTTGTTTCTAATATGGACGACTGCTCATTTGGATGGTTGGAGGACCAAGAAGCCTCAAGAAGCCATAGAAAAGCGTTCACCAGAACTCTTATAAAAAATTACCGGTATTATTATTAGTTTTGGGTTGAGTCTGTAACAGCCCCTGACGCTTGGGTAATCCCGTTGAGTCCCCTTGTGAGCCTAAGTGTGACTCCAAAGCCCTCTCCATAGGGAAGATTGTACAAACCCCAAAAGAGAAACCCCTAGTACATTTAACGTACCTCATCTCAACTGTCTTTAACGAAAACAGCTGAAAACATCAAATGTAAAATAATCTATCCAGTCATGTTTCTAGGATTCCAGTTAATATTGACATGCCAATGATAATAATGAAAGAAACAAAAGCAACCCTTAGAATGCTGCGCATACCACATCTCGGCTGCTTTGAAATAAATCATCAAAAACAAATTCAAATTGAAAATAATCACCCTAGACATTTTCGCAATTCTCTAGTAGATATCCACATATTTACAATAAAATTCGACAGTACCAAAACCACCCCTAGCTCACTTGATGAACCCGATCTCAACTGCCTTCAACTAAAATGGATAAAAATTGTAATTGGCAGTAATCACCCTAGATACTTTCCCAAGACTCTCGTTGATGTCACCATCCCTACAGTGATAATCAAGAACCCCAAGATAGATTTCCTAGTAAATTTAATGAAACCCATCTTAACTGCCTTCAGGTAAAACAGCTCAAAACAATTCCTAACTACAAATAATTACCCCAGACACCTTTCCAAGTCTCTAGCTCATATTCTTATATACATAGTGTATCATTACGGGATTTGATGAGTAATAAAATAAAGTTGTCAAAACATTTGAAAAGACGATCTCTCTTCTTATCATCCCATTAGGAAATTTCGTTTATGAATTATCAGAATTGTCAGCAGTGATATAAAAGATATCTTTGGCATCGTAATTATAATGTAATCTACCAAATTGCGTCGTCTGGTCTGATTAGAATTTTAAATTTCTGAAGCAGTTTGAAGCAGTTTGAAGTGATAAATGACGTTTTAAATCACCTGCTAGATTATATATGTGTATTATTGTTCAAATAATATTTCACTCTTTCTGGATCTTCTGTTAAAATAAAATGAGGATCGCTTGTACTCTCCTCTTCACCTTCGCGGTTCTCTCTGACTTTATTGGTAAGTATAATAATATCATGTATATGGCTATCCATAAATTACGCAATACATTTTTCGCCACTTTTGGAGTATTTTCAGTTTTATTAAGGTATAAATAAGGTATTATAAAGGTATCGAAACTTTACGTTATTTACGTTGCAAATAATCCCACATCAACTCCATGAAATTAAATAAAACTCAACAGCACACCTGAGAGATACACATTGAGTCGTTCACTTTACGTTTACAATTTTATGCGCAAAACAATCGACAAGAAAAGATCACGAAGTGATTAGTTACTGAAATAACTGAATAATTAGTAGATATTTTCACTAATTGATTTGAGTGAAAAATGTTGATTATCAAAAGAAATATTTTTCAAAGGAGAGAGTATCACATTTTTCGTTTTTTTGGGGCTATTATCGATTTCAGCGACTTCCAACTTTTTTTAAATCAATCAAATACATTTTGTCTCTATCGACGCCTTCATTCCATACTGCTACATTTCCCGTTTAGGCTGTGTGCAGCTCCACGTCGGGTTTGGTTTGCTGTGACCAAGTGACTCGGTGCTATACAAGAAGAAAAAAACCCGAAAAGAAGTGCAGTTATCCCTCTCATCTTGTCCCCTCTCATGTTGTATTGCAAAATATTTCAACTTTTTATCATTGGCATTGACTCGCACGTGGCGTGATATCGTTAGCACGCCCAAACAAGCACGTGCGGCCACTTCCAAATGGTCCTGATTCTACGATATGATTTAACATCCCCCCTACTTCATAGTACGAAATCTGTTTCCGAATCATTTCGAATCCAGTCCTTTTAATTCCGCGAAGAATTCCATATATCCAATCCGAAGGAACCCGTTTTATTCTGAAGTTCATTCCGAATGAGTACGAATGACTGCGCAGCAGTCTCTGTAAAATTTCAGTCCAAATCCATCCGCATGATTCCGATTTTTTAGAAAATGCATTTCGAATGAATCCGAATGATTAGGTGTCCCGGGACTGACACGCAGATGGCGTCGCCAATGCCATGCCACTTTGCTTTCTGGGAGCACCAACCTTCGAAAAATACGTGTAAAAATTTCATGAGATTCCAAAAACTTCGGAAAATTATTTTGTCCGATCGCAAAGTGAAGTTGCAAGAGATAGCTGACATCCTAGATTTATCAAAAGGCACCATGTTCAAAATTGTGCATGAAAATAGCGTATGGATTTTTTTTTCAAAGTGGGTGCCGCGTTTGCATTGCCACCTCAATTGGACGATCTGGGCGCTCCGCGTCTTCGGTGGTTGTTCACCCGTGTTGAAAATCTGCATACCATCGGCAAATGGTTGTTTTTGATGGGGACTTTTCCCGGTCACACTTTTGAAGCCATTGCTGAGTTGGAACGGTATTTTTCCCCACTGAAAACAGTAATTAACACACAAAACTAGTTGTTATCCATTGTTCAAACGAAAACAAATGTAGCGTCACTTAACCTTCAATATCTCGACGACGACTCAACCGAATCTCATGAAATTTTTACACGTATCTTTCGAAGGTTGATACTACCGAAGAAGAAGTGGCATGTCATTAACAAAGCCATCTGTTTGTCAGTCCCGGTACCTAATGAACCACATGTTATTGTTCTGTCAATTGTATAGAACAAGGTCTCATTTGCTTGAAATAGTCAAAAAAAATTCAGCCTGGAAAAAATGACATATTTTGCCACTTTTTTTAAAACAACTTCGAGGTAGTAATTGAACCCTTCACCACCAGGTCTACTGCGGTAGAATTCCGCTTTTGTGACCTATACGTCCTCCTTAGTAATAAAAATGGTGAAATTTCCAGGAATTCCAAGTTCATTTTAAATTGGCCTCAGTTCAGATTGCTAAAACCTGCATAGTAGATACCCAAAATGCTTACGTCTGCATAGCAGGTACCCAAGGTACACTCGAACTCCAGAGCTACGAGCTCCAGAGATACGAGCGTCTTGACTCCAAAGAAGCGAGTGGAATTTTCGCCTTTACCCCCACCATTTTCGAGAGTGCGACACGCCAGGGTGAGCGCTGCTTTGAATTCGACGTTTGTTCACTGCGAATTGCATACGCGCGCGTGCGCGTAGTAGGCCTGTGTGCGTTCTCACGCATTACCCCCGAAATCTAAACGTTGCAGGAGTGGGAGCCCCTTTGACGCTCGTATCTTTGGAGTTCCCGATTCCCGAGCTTCTCGTATCTTTGGAGTTCGAGTGTACATAATACGGCTACGTAGAAGCTACCTACGGTACTTGAATATGCGCAGCAGGCACTCAGGTACTTATATATACGAAATAGATACCCAAGGTACTCAGATATGCGCAGTAGGCAATCAATATACTTAGGCCGGCGCAGTAAATACCCACAGTACTTATATCTGTGCAGTGGACACCCAAACTACTTACCCCTCTGTTGTAGTTAAGAAAAGTATTTCCGGTGCACGTTGAGAACATTCAGAACCCCCTGCGCAGATCTTATACCTTAAGTACCTAATGCGCAGCTTTAAGTACAGTCGGTACCTACTGCGCAGATCTAGGTATATTAGGGATCTACTACGCTGGTTTAATATCCTCCGGTGAGTACTGTGCCTAAACCTACGAACTCACAAGGGGAGCGCCACAATCTCTGGAAGCCGATTCAGGCGTCGATTTTTTTTCAGAATGGATCTAAACCAGTACTATAATAGTATAGAGAACTAGGGCGCAACGCTCGACCGTTTGGGCGAAAATCGTATTAGAAAAATTCCAGACTCGTTATGCACTTGCCGATACTGTGGCTTAGTAGCAGCGTGCCTGACTGCTACGGGACTGCCTCGGGTTCGATTTCTGTCTGTTTTGAAAACATTCCAATAGAATTTCAATAAAAATGAATAAAGGTGATAAATCGAAACAATTATATAAAGGAGAATATATATACTTTTATTTTGAAAATACTTGAATTTGTTAAGAAAAATCTGCATAAAATTCGTTTCCTTCTATTACATTCAATTTATTATCAATTAATTATCGCCTTTTTTATCCTAATCATTTTCCGCATTAAAGTGCGATCACAGTGGAAAATTATTTCTGATATCAAGTAGAAAAATGTTAATGACACTGAATATGGATGTTTTATATTTTTTTCACGTTTAGTTTATAACAAAAAGAAAACTTGAAAAAAGTTTTTGATAATGAGACAGGAATCGAAGAGGAGGCAGCCGCATAGCAGACATGCTCGCTGCCACTGGACCATGGCACATGCCTACCAACTCCTAAAAAACGCAAGTACATAACGAGCCCGGAATTTTTCAAATACAAATTTCGTCCAAGCGGGTGAGAGTTTCGCCCTAATACTTTGTACTATTATAGTACTAAGTGTGACCTGTTTAGAAACAATCGACACCTCAATCGGCTTGCCGAGATTGTGGCACTCCCCTTGTTAGCGCATGATCTGGAATAGTATCGAACACTATTTTTCTTTAAAGACAAAAAATATATCCCAAAATGTTTATCTTTCCTGAAAATAACACAATGTTGCCTACTTCCCCTATCATTTTTTGTAGATCATCAAAACTTGCAATGCTGTCTTCGTCAGAGAAATCCATTTCCATGATTTTTTTTTGCTTTTGTACCTTAGCTTGTAATAATCTCTTTAATCTCTTCATGCAACGAATTACTTAAACGAAAATGAACGAAAACAAACTGTCACGAACGAAATGAACCCAACCTCCTCCAAAATGATGTTCGCGTATTAACCGTTTACGACGCTAGATGGCAACCGGTGGCCAAAACGTAGTAACCGTTTACGACGCTAGATGGCAAGTGGTAGCCAAAATGTTTTGGTAACCGTAAAGACCAATTTGCTCACCGGCGACAGCATTTTGGTCATCGATGTTGGGGATTTTGCTCATTGCTTTCGCGCACAGTGCGGAATCGGCCATTTTCGATGTCTGTAAACGGTGGCCAAACGAGTGTTTTGCATGTATGTATAAAGAAAAGTTTCTTTTTGGTACTCTAAACGGAATTGCGTTACAAATAAGCAGTGAAATCCGAATAGGTTCAAGTTAAATAATGTCCAAATTGAACTGGATTAATCTATCACTCCATAGGGGTTTAGTGGTCCACTTCCTGATGGTCTAGGAGGTTTCTTGGAATGCAATAGGTTTTCAGTAAAACCGCTTTTGGAGCTGCTGCTAGCAACCTACTGGCTCCTTGATGTTAGAGATGTTTAGTAGATATTTCGCGCACATTGCCTGTAGCTGAAATCACACAAGGAAAAATAGATCAGAAGTGTGTGTGAGGAGCTAGGATGTCCATTAGACGTAACGGAGGTGGAAAATATGCTGAGGGACAAGTTACTTATGAAGAAGAGATAAGCCAGTTTCTATAAGGCGGTGAGGGAACACAAAAGGCAGCTGAAAAATCTGGAGGATATCATCAGCAAAATGGATGATTATTGTGAGACAAAGAAGAACATATTTCTTCCCATCCGGAATGGAGTTGAAGATGCAAAATATGCTCTGTGTACGCTCCCACTCAATGTGAAGTGGCTGGAAAAGGCATTCGGTGATCTCAAAGGCGCCTTGAGCAAAAAAAATGGCAACAGAGTGACATATGTAGGTAGGGAGGAAGGCAGGACGTCGTGTGATAGCCACTAAGGGGGTGCATAACGAAGAAGAAGCCAGAAAAACTCTTGTTCCCATCCATGGGAAGAGGACGAAATATCTCACGATGAGCTCTCCGGAGACCATCGCACCAAAAGCGAAGGCGGAGAAGTTGAAGTCCCGCACCAACGTGTCGGTCCGAGGACGTCAGCTGTGAAAAGTGACGACGGGAGCAAGAAGCCTGTATCCAGCAACATCGGGTAGCAGATGAAAGGAACCGCAGATATGGGCTCGGCCTGTGGCGGTCTTAATAAAACTGGCCACGGGATCGAGCTATGCAGAGGTCTTTAAGGACGTTAAAAGCAAGGTGCAGCCGGACACCCTTGGTGTAGAAATCAAAAGTGTCGGAGAGACAAGAAATAGAGATGTCCTCATCGAAGTGGGCGTCGACACAAAGAGTAAGACCAAAATGTCAACTGCTATCAGGGTGGAGCTAATCCTTTTTGTTTTTTTTTTTGCTAATTTTATGCTAAAAAATTTTGTTTCGCTCTCTACATTTCCGAGACAAAGGTGGGGGCGCTATCTCGGTAACGATTCATCGCCGCCGCCTGTGAAAACTCATTAAAAATTACTATGATAAAAAAAACCTTCTGGGGAGATTTTTCGCTCTTTTTCTATTCTTCGATGACATGTAATATGTGTCCCAAAAAGCTACCCCTAAGTCATTATTACCAACCCCTAGTGATCAAAAATGTTCTAAAAGTGTAAAAACATCCTTAAACAACGTAAAGATGATTCAGGACTTTAAATTGGTTACTTAATTCATTGAAATTTACCTCTCTTATAATTTACCCCGAAAATACCCCTTCGACGTGAATGTATGTAGCGAAACTCATATACATCTAAATTAAAGTACCAGATTTTTTTGCTACTTGAATTCGTATTCATAGATTAATCTGCTACACGAATAATAGATTCCCGATTTTTTTACTTCTCGAAAATGAAGTACTGGATTTTTTTGCTTCTGGAATTCAAAGTTCTAGATTAATTAAATCGAAATTAAAGTACCGGATATTTTTGCTACTTATATTGGAATTTCTAGATTAATCTGCTACACGAATGGTTGATTCCCGATTTTCTTCCTCCTCGAAAATAAAGTACTGGATTTTGTTGCTACTCGAATTCGAAGCTCTAGGTTATTCTGCTACATGAATAGTAGATTCACTATTTTTCTGCTACTCGAAATTAAAGTAGCCTGGTTTTTTGTAACTTCTGCTACACGAATATTAGATTCGCTATTTTTTTGCTCCTCGAAAATGAAATATCGGATGTTTCTGTTACTCGAATGCCAAGTTCTAGATTATTCTGCTACTCGAATAATAGATTCCCGAGTTTTCGCTTCTCGAAATTTAAGTACACTGGTTTTTTTAAATGTGAAATTTGTAATTATATTCAATCACAACATTTATTGGCTGTTTTACATGGTAAATCTTCAGACCTGTTTCATTAAAAGTACTATGGGTGGATTTTTGGGGTTTTTGAAAAAGCACAACTGTTTTCGGGTACCAAAAAATCCATTATTCCACTTTCCAGGAGCAAAAAAATCGGGAATCTATTATTCCAGTAGCAGAATAATATCGAATTTAAAATTCGAGTAGAAAAAAATGCAGTACTTTATTTTTGCGGAGTAAAAAATTGGGAATCTATTATTCGTGTAGCAGATTAATCTATAAATTCGAATGGATGTAGAAAAGAAATCCAGTGCTTTTATTTCGAATAGAAAAGAAATTCAGTACTTTTATTTCGAGTAGAAAATAAAGCCGATATTTTAATTTCGAGGAGAAAAAAGTCGGGAATCTATTATTCGAGTAGAATTTCGAATTCAAGTAGCAAAAAAATCAAGTACTTTAATTTCCAGGAGCAACAAAATTGGGAATCTATTATTCCAGTAGCATAATAATCTAGAACCTAAAATTCAAATAGCAAAAGAGTCCAGTACTTCAATTTTTATTAGCAAAAAAATCTGATATTTTAATTTCGAGGATAAAAAATGTCAGGAATTTATTATTTGTGTAGCAGAGTAATCTATAAATCCGAATTCGAGTAGCAAAACTCCGATACACTTATTTCGAGGAGCAAAACAAATCTGGAATCGATTATTCGTGTGGCAAATTGATCTATATACTCGAATTCGAAGAGCAAAAAAATCTGGTACTTCAATTTCGAGGAGCAAAAAATCGGGCATCTATTATTCGAGTAGTAGAATAGTCTAGAATTCGGAATTAGAGTAGCAAAAAAATCCAATACTTTAATTTCAAGTAGCAAAAAAATCCGGTATCTTAATTTCGAGGAGCAAGAAAATCGGGATGCTATTATTCGAGTAGCAGATTCATCCATAAACTCGAATTCAAGTAACAAAAATCCGGTACTTTAATTTCGAGGTTCAAAAAATCGGGAAGCTATTATTCATGTAGCAGCATAATTTAGAACATCAAATCCAAGTAGCAAAAAAAATCGGTACTATAATTTCGAGGAGCAAAAAAATCGAGCGTTTTGATTTCGAAGATCAAGAAAATTGGGAATATGTTATTTGACTAACGGCATGATTGCAACTCTCGGACTTTAATTTCCGTTTAAATTTTAATATAATAATAATTAACTATAGTTTCATCATTTTAATAAATATTTTTGTAGCTGAATTAATTATATAAAACATTCTCACCTGTAATGATGTACACACTGGTAAAGAAAAGTATTGTGTAGATGGTACAGTTATTTTTTTATTAAATTTGTATTTAACTAATACGTTAATTAATATGTTCGGGAAAATTATGTAAATATGATGTAATATATTCAGTGCAATCATTGTTATATTAAATATATTAAATTAATAAAGAATCAATTACTAAATTTATATATGTATTACATTTTCTACGTTTTAAATGTATAAGTATAAGATAATACATGCCTGAATAAACTATTTCTTTAAATTACAAGCGACCTTACATACTTACAATGTACGTTACTGTACAACAAATATTATTATAAATAATAACATGAAAATGCATCCCGGAAAACTCCAATAACCCACATGACCCACACATACTTTCGGCGGTTATCACTGACAATAGGCACATTTATGCTCATGCCAGCTGGTGCCCTTGTCGGAAATTTACTGGTACTTCGTAACCAAAAGTTTGTCCCACGAAAATGCATTGAGGCTTGGGGGCTGGTGGCAAGGTGTCGTATATCGCATTTTCCTATCCCAAACTCCGTTTCGTTCTTCCGAGTGTACTCCTCGACAATCCTTTGAACTAAATCGAGTTGCTCTTTATTTCTGCCATTGATCTGGAGATCATCCATGTGAAATACATGAGTGACCTTATGCTTCCAATATCCGGGTTTGCCGCAGAAGTACTCTTCGGAATGGCGAAGGGCAATAGGTAATGGCAATAATGTGAAACAACAGAGGTAAGGGCTCATGGTGTCGCCCTTAAAGTCGCCTCTCTGAAAGGTGACGTTGTTATTTGTCAAACGATGTTTTCCAGATGCGATAGTAAATCTAGTGTTTTGAAGCGGCATCAATCTTTCTATACAACACACGATGTGCGGATGAACCTCTAAGCTTTCCAACAGACATATGATAAGTCTATGGGAAGTTGAATCGAAAGCTTCCGGTAGCCAATCGAGGCCATCGATATGCAGCGCTGTTCATGAGAATGAAGAGAAAACAATCGTGCCTATGTAAATATGTTGAAGGAAAAATGTCCAGATCTTCGCAGACACATCTTTTGTTGAGCTGTTTCTCCCGACATCCTGCTACGCCTTTCTTTGAGCCGAGTTGTGCGTTCATCTCTCGCCGCACAGGTCCGATTTTCTGAACAATCCTTTTATTTAGGATAGCTGTGCAGATCTCATACAGCGTGTTCGGCCAATTTATTGCCCTGTAGTTCATAGGGTGAGATAAGCTATCCATCTTCCGGAATAGGCTCTTCCGACTTCAGACATGAGGTGAAAATGCGAGTCAGATGCTGTTGAGTTGAAGAAAATTTCTTCCACCGAAAGTTCTTGCTACTATGGCACTGCATAGCTCCTTGAAGCTATTTAAGTATTTTGTGTCTTCATTCAGTGGGTGCTAGACTTCGTAGACTTCCCCCCAAAATGCCTCGACCCCATCTGATTTGAGCGAATCATCGAGATAGGTCGGAGAAAAACTGTTCATTTTTTCGGACTCACTTCTCCCTCCGCTCTTGACTTTTCTCAACATCTGAGAGTATTAGTATTCTGTCAAAAATATACTGCTTGATGGTCAACAGCTTTGACTTGTTGAGTGTGTGAGAAGGGATCTTCAGGTCGCGCACGAACTGTTGGACCCTGGTAGTCTTCTGCAGATTCCTACCAGCCGTTATGTAGTTAATCACACACTGAATGCAGGACGCGTACTGTCTTGCCCAGTCTATCATTGTGCTGAGTTGATGCTTCCGTCTTTCGGTCTTATGAATGTTGGTTTTGTTGCACGATTTGCATCCGCCAAATTTCTCGCTGCATCATACACATTGTAATTGATCGTTCAGAGGTCGGACTATTTGGAAAAATTTTCATCAAGCGCATCATCCAGTTTAGCCAGATCTTTGGGCTTGAGAGAAACCTGGATGCTGATGTTTCTCCTGGTACTTAAGCATCGCTCATCCTCTATTGGATGCCTGCCCACGGTTGGTTTCAGTTCGCCTCTCTTTCTCTATTGTTAGCTTGTTCTGGATGCAGTGGACTGGACTCTCCACTTATATAACCAATTCAAAATGAACTTGGAAATCCGAATATATTATGGTTTTTTATGGTCTTTATGTTTTTTTTTTCGGCGGCCGAATTGAAACCTAATCAACTGAACTGATTCTGATGGAATCTCAGTTCAGATCAAATGATCCTTTTGTGTAGCGTATACCTTTGTTTTTAAGCATATTTTCTTTACACCGGGTAATGTAGATATTTACATATAATATATGTCCTTAAGGTTTACACAATAAATGCATCGATTTCTATTTCATCTTCTTACAGAAGTACAAGGATCACTTCCAAAAGTCGCACATGATCTTACTGAACCGGCCAATCATTCTTCTGCCATACATGCTGACCATGCTCTTGACACACATCTCAATCTTCCGCTATCAGCGAGACTTACAGTATTCGAATTTCCTGAAAATGAAGGTCTTCTAACGAAAAAAAACAATCGTGCCTATAAGAATATGTTGAAGGGAAAAATTCTAACATTAGTTCTAGGTGATTACGCAATAGCGAGAGTGCAAACCAATACTGGCATTGTCCATGGAGTATTCAATGCGAATCGCCAACGCGTTAAAGTAAACACGATTACCAAAAGAGTTGAGCTAATGACTGGAAAAGAACAGATAGATTTTCCTATAGGAAGAGAATTAGAACTGCCTGGTATAAATAATAGTGATCTTCCTCAGATTTTAAGATGCGAAAAACTGAATAATCCAAGTGACGGATATCCTAATATTATTCACAATGTACCGCACAACCCTGGCCATTCACAAGATAGCCATCCTAGTATTTCCCACAGTACATCGCACTGCCCTGCTGAACCACATGATTGGGATCTTAATATTTCTCACAGTCCACCGCACAGCCCAGCTGAACCACATGATTGGGATCTTAATGCTGTTCCAAATTCACCGCACAGTCCTGATCACCAACATCAATAATTCAAGTAAAGAAACTAATAAGAATGAAATAGAATATCGTTTGCACTGTTTGCTTTTAAATAACTTCTTCTGTCAACTTTTTAAAAACCAAACAAACATTGGTTCTGGGGTCAGAATATATATTTTCAACTTTTCATCCCACTTTTATTGGAAAAATAATACTTTGTAATGAAACAATCTGCAATTGAGTAAGAAAAATATATCGATTAAATGTAGATATCAAAAAAGCATCACTGATAGAAATAAACAGGTGGTACAACAATATTTATGATTAGATGAACCCTATTTTATTGCTGGTATACATACTGACATACAGGATGTCTGTTTTGGCCATTCGATTCTTGTTGCTTATGAAGGTAGACGCGCAGGCGCGAGCGAGATGCGCCTGTTGTAAACAAAACAAACCGAGTCGGGTAAATCATTCATACAAAGGATATTGCTAAACGTAAACGTTTTGAAGATAGTAGACTCAGGTAAATGTTTATAGAATTACATATTTCATATAATAGCAACACATATATTGGAGTTTTGTACCACAAATATGAATAAGTTGTATTTACCATATTTCGGCAAGTGCATTTCATACTCTTTTTGATTGAATTACACGTATTATATTATAAATATACTCGTAATTTTTTGACCTACGATCGTGTGATTAAATCAGCGTCACCATTTCTATCAGTTATATTTACTATCCTCCTAATATACATATTGCGGCTGATCTAGCGAAATGCGAAAAATGACGCGGTTTGTGAATGCGCTTCACGGGTGCACCTCGTTTTATAAGGATAGGATACCAAATTTTAAAAGGCACTTTTCAGAATTACCTGCAAACCGGAAGAAGTTTCTCTATATCAGAAGTTGTGCTAAGGAAATAGTTATTCGACAAAATAGTAGTTTGCGTTTCAAGGGGACAAAGGCAGCAATTCCCGAGGAGAGTGAAGTTTTTCGCACAGAGGGAGCGTAGTTGGCATTCACATGAGTCGAAAAATTGCAGTTGCAGCGCATTGTATTTTTTTCCCACTTCCATCATAAGTTAGATTTTAGTGCCTGAAAACTGTATCTCAAACAGTATTTATATGTCTAGGCCTAGAAACCGGTTACTTATGATCTTAGGCTTATAAAGTAATGAAATACTATGATATCATTGGCTAACGAAGATCTGTAGTACACAACTAGTGTGAAACATTTTTTTTGGAATGTGATTGCACTGCTCGTCAGAGTCCTTGGTTCCGCCTCGTCTTCGCTTTGTATCACCTCCGCGTCTCCTCGGCTACACCGCGGGCTCTGGCTCGTATTGTAACATTACATGAGGAAAAAGTGCTACTTAGGGTGTTTGTCGATACTAGTCGACAAAAACATTTTTTTTGGCGTCGATAGGCACGTGTATGTACTGCACGGGAGTGTCATTCTAGTGAATCATAACATCAACGATACTACGTTGCCAATTTTTACTCCTTATATGTCAATTGAAAAAATGTAGACTAAATTACAAAACGATATTCTCTCATTTCAATATGCACCCATTTCCAGTTACAAAAAAGGCTTCTATAAATTATCAAATCTCTATGTATTTCACTTTTTCAAGTTCAAGACAATGTCTTACAAGCATATTTCTAGTAAGTCGTATCACACACGGCTTCTTTCATCAAATGGTTATAATACTAGACAATTTGTAGAGTATCCAGTAATTTTGTTTTGGACTTATAAAATGTGTCTGTGTCATCAACTTCTGGATTAGTCTCTATGGATCAAGAGTCTTTAAAGGGTTCCCACTGTCAAATGAGCAGTTTCCACATAGTATTGAATGTAGTGTGAACCAGTAATCTGTGAATGTACTGGTCGAAATAGCTCTTGTAGTCTTACATATAGCAGATAATATTACAGTTTGACATTGTAGAGTGGAATTGCAGTGGTATGCGCTGTTTAGATTACCGCTCCACATTGAAGGCACAGGTCCGTTTCCCTAGAATCTCCACGATATGGTATTTAATTATTTTCTTTATGGTTCCCATATCCAGCACATCTACTACAATAAATTTGAGTACTTAAGAAATAATTTATGCCAGAACTTTCAAACTTTTTTTGGCTCTCTAAAACTATAGAAAATTATCTTCTCAAAAACAACACTCCTCACCAAAATACTACCCTTAAAAATAAATGATGTACTCGGCCCTAATATGAGAATATCAGAAATTTCGGGCTTTATTTGGACTTACCAAAACACCTACTAATTATTTCACGAAATCAAACCTAAAACTAAAAAACTATCCCCAAGAAAAAACCTTAAGATTATTTATAAGAAAATGTGTATCAGAGGTACACGGAGAAGAATGGATTTTACCCGGTAAGAAAAAATTTGTTGCCGGATATAATGTTGGGCTATTAACTATGGAACAGCCATATTTAAAAATAGATATGACTAGATAATATCTTGAATTATATAATTTCTTACTCTGAGGTATTAAAATCTATAATTTAGGATTTTAAAAACTGATATCAATATATTTATCCGGATCCATTAGATAACCTCAAAATATATAATCATTTGTGCAAACGTATTCATAAATGCATTTTATTTAACTGTACATTTTTAACAGATAAACCTGCAAATAGAAGTGGAAGAAATGTCATTTTTTTAAAGAAAAAACAGTACTTGCGTCATCCCTTTCACTCCATCAACAAAATTTACAGAATTGCTATTTATATTTTTGACAAAATATTAGCAATGATAATTTTTCCACAAGTTCACATACGATACGTATTGACATCGAACGAACCATAAGCTTCATCAAACGGCCGACAGAGATCGGGCACGTTTGCCTGTACGATTTCAACATCATGGATGTTTTCGTTTAACATAAGATACAATTTAAGCTTAATATTTGAAAAATAGAGTAGATGTTACGTTTTAATATCTATATTTTGAGCGGTATTATCTTATACTTTGGACATATACTATTGAACATCTATTTTCATCCATGTCATGAACATAAATATAAACTTACCTATTTTTTAAACTTAAATCAGGCATGATTAAGCGCTAATAATAAATTCATCAATTAATTATTACTCTTTACGATGCCAGTGGGTAGATTTGACAGGCACAAGAACGCGACGTCTCATCTGAGAATCAACGGACACCTGAATATTTAAAAATTTGAGATCTTACAGCAAAATTAAATTTCCAAAAACAGCTCATGACACTAACAACCACCACTATTTAAAAAATTAGATATCAACCTAAAGAACTCAAGTCAGAAGATAATAATATTCTCGGGCTTTGCACAAACAGCCAAAAAATTTGGAAATAAAAAATACTCACACAGGTTTGGAGAGTCCAAAAAAGTTCAAAATTCTAGCGCGGTAAATCTGTCTAATTTCTTAAATTTGTTGCAGTGAAGGTTCTGGCTGCCACTACCTTCACCCTAAATCCGTTTTTTGTTTAGAAAAATAAAAGAACCCAAAAACTGGTATCGGTTTCTGGAAATAGCCTAAGAAAAGTTCAAAATTATGGTATGAAGAAAATGTTGAACTTATTTAACTTGTTCAAACGGCAAGGTATCCCTTTTCACAATGCGACAAGTAGTGTTACAAAGTAGGTGGTGTACTTTTTGCATACTAATATATGATTTGAGCCCCCGTTAATTTCGCAGCGTGAAATTGTAAAATATCTCAACTTTTAAACTGTATTATTCGCGGGGCCAGGTTTTATCTATGTTTTGCAATACTCAGTATATTTTTCTAATAATTATTAATTAATCATTATATTCAGCTCGATTTTACCATCGGCAGGTATGGGCAAATATACCGTAATCGCAAAGTCACGTAAGTTTTGCCTTAGTACGCCAGATATGTGGTATTCACATAATGTATAACACTTATATATAAGGATCTACATTATTTTTCTTTTATACACAAAATCGCATGTAGATTATTTTAGTTGACCTCAGACCTCTTGCTGAAGCCTAGTACGTTTACCACTGATCGCGTTTTTATTTTCGCAGGTTCCATAGAATGGACCCCAAAGGTTTGTTGCTTGAGCCTAACTAATACTGGGCACTGGCATATGACATGCAGGGATGTTTCATCGCCGTTGCCGCATCTCCTTCACTCTGTTGTGGGGTTATACCCTATCTTGTGCATGTGATAGTTCAGGTGGTAGTGCCTCGTAAGCATCTGAACCACAGTCTGTTCACGGAGTCCTCATTGCTTCTGTCACACGTTTAAACACTAGCGTTTGTGATCGTCGCAGCCTATCCTGCATCGTTTTGAGTTCCGCTCTTGGCCACCAGACGGCGGCCGCGTATAGGAGCCTTGTTTTGAAGAGAGCAGAGTGGAGTCATGTAAGCATTTGATGCCCTAAATGCCACGTCAAATCAAAGGCTTTTCTGCAAATCCAAAATGTCATGACAAACTTTCTGTCAACTTTCGACACTTTGTATTTTCTTGTGAAAAAGACCAGGCTGGTCTTTTTCGGATTTACCGAGAGCCCTGAGCTATTACACGAGAGCTGTACGATGTGAAGCGCCGGCCTTGTAAGACCCATCAACGTTTCCAGATGAGCCCTTCTGATTAAGATTACAAAGTCATACGCGTATACATAAGTATAATACCCTTCCTTATTTAGCCTACGAAGGAGGCCATCCACTATGATGCACCACATGAGGGGTGACAAGGCACCCCCCCCCCCCTGTAGGCACCCGGCGGCGCTATTTACCTGGCTAGGCCTTCGCCCTATCTGGCTTCGAGTGGCCTCCAGCGTAGTATGCTTCCTATCCAGCCTACTGGCTGGCCTGACACACCACAACTGAAGCCTCTCGACAGATGACTTCTGGTGAGATATTGCTGAAGGCACCCTCTATATCTAAGAAGATGACGACAGCATACCCTCCCTGTCCCCGCTGCTGCTCAAATTTCGCCATGACAGCATGAAGCGTAGTTTCTACGGAACAGCCTGCCTGAAAGACGTGCTGCCCTCTGTGCATACGTTTCTCAGGGCAATGCTTGCCCTAAATAGTATCGTCAGTGGAGGGACAACGAAATCCATTTACTTCTGTAAGAGCGCTGGATCGACGTCATCCGCCCCTGGTGATGTAAAGAGACAGAAGGATCTAACGGCCCATTCCACCTTCTTGATGTCACAATCTTGGCGGCAAAATTCAAATTGGCCTTCTCCCTTTTTTGGCCCTAGCCTTCCACCGCTTGGTCAGCGCTGAGCGTTCTCTCTTTCTTTGTGCACCGCCACGGCTCTTCTTCCTTACGGAGAGTCCCGTTCTCTGTAATTCTACCATGGCAACCAGATTACCGCCATCGTTGTCAAAAGTCTGCACCACTCCTGGTGAACTGCCCCTTAAGGAGTCGTACACCTTTGGCTGTGGGTTATAAGAGGGTCCCGAACGAAGTTCTAATTATTTTGGTTATTGTTTGTTTTTCGTGTGTCACTCATTGGTCCCACGAAAAGCTAGAAAAATATAGGTTCACACCCCGAAAAGCCCCGCTTGTAGAGGGCGGGTCGACATATGATGGTATTCGACCTGGTGTCCTAGGACGGCGTGCAGACACATCCCTCGGGACTTCGGTGTGTCCGCCCTTAACACAGTGATCACATCTTACATTGAGAGTATGAGAACTCGAGCCCTTGATATTCCAGGAGGCTTTGCTTTTGAAGGAGATAATAACACTTTTGAACGATCGCTCCTTAATTTAGATCACAATCTGGTTCAATTGTTTCATATCTATAGTCTGAAGATATCCTTAAGCCGCCCCACCAGCTACAAGGTCCCGCGATTCCTAGAAAAGTGAAGTAGATTAATATTCCGGAATATAATATTAATTTTGAAATAAATCATAGTATGACGCTGTCACTATGCAAACCCTACGGAATAAATGTTAATGTAGGTTGTGCATCACTTGCACCTTACCACCGCCGCCTAATAATTAATAACACTTAAAATAGGCTTAACTATGCCTAAGTGGGCATGAATTTTTGAATGCCAGGATATAAGCGAAACGACTAGGCTGCTGCGGTTTCCAGCTAGATCAAACTTGATCCATCTTTGACCAATGAACCTGAATTTTGGGAATCTACTGATTTTCTGAAACTCAAGCCAGTAAGTAAGTAATAGGTAGACTAAACTAGCAAGATTTGGACACGAAATGAGAGGTAACTTATGAAAAATATTTCCGTTCGTTTTCACTCTCGTATATTTCGTGGCATGGTGCTTCACAGTTCGGGCGCATTATAGGAATTACATCCAACACCTTTATTTTGCACTTATATTAAGAAACCTAGTCCTTGGTTTAGTGCCATTTCTGAATGATTTCAGAGTTTCCATGGGAGAAAATTTAGCTTCATATTTTTTCTTAATTATATGTAATAATTGATTGAAATAAATTTATTTACAACAAAAAACATTAACAAAATAGAATATTGAATATCTAAATAGCGAAATACTAAAAACTGTGTAAATTAAAATCACTATTTTATAAAATTCTTATAATAGGTAAACACGCGCCTCAACGCACTTAAATTCCTGTCTGAATGGCCTTCGTAATCAGCATCCTATTTGAAAAGTCACAAATTGATGCGAAAAACTTTCATGGAAATCAATTCATTAATCCTTTCACAACAACTTAGCGTTTCCATATTTTGTGGAAAAGTTCGGCAACTTAATGTTTTTTCAATCGAAATCTGATTAAATGAGAAATATGTTTACCCGTGAAACATTATCAAAAAAAAATTGATAGGAGGGGAACCCGGGGCTAGGTGGGACAACTACGACTCCAGAATTTTTCGCGTCTTTATGGTAACTTTTTTAGAATCGTTTTATACTTGCTGTTGAAGTGTATATCCTTGGCTATTGATGTCAATTTTTTGGGCGCATGATATTCATTACCTAAATTTGGGCGAGTGTATAACTGAGAACATGTCATGTGTTGCAGCCTGCCCCGTATACGGGGCAGGCTTCGGTGTAGACAGGAAAAAGTCCAAATTTTAGCAAAAGTTTAAGCAATAACATAAATCCACAAGCTATGTCTAGCTCTGCTCTAAATGGACTCAATCATTTAATCGTCCCAACTTGCCTCGCGACAATCTAGTCCAACTTACCCCGACAGCATTTTTGGTAAACAAAATTTGCGAAAAATTCCAAAATATAAGGTGAGAAAAAATTCTCCAATGAATTCTTGCAGCTGTTGATATGCTTTATGCACGTTCATATTCGTTTTCAAATTAAGAAAATATTCGAGGACGATTTCACGAAAAAACCAACAAAATGAAAAGTTACTCACCACTCTTGAAAAAACATATTTGGCAATATTTTCTGTGAAACGCAATATTTTGACATCAAAATACGCTGGTTCATTACGTATCGGGAGTGTTTTGTACAACAGATGGTGCGACATGTTCAATATTAGTATTAAAACTCGCTTTGTCTCAACTAGCCCCGTGTCTCAACAGGCCCCGGTATCCCCTATTGATAAATATGAAATTTTTCATACTTGAATCGCTTGAAGAAGATAATACACTACAATTCTATGTAATAATTTATTTAAATATCTTCCGCTGGTTTTAATACAGCACCTCTTAAAGTTGAGGTATATATGGGTATGCATCGGGCGTTGCGAGCGATTTCTCCAATTTGTTGAACTTTGAAACCTGAAAAATTGCTTAAAATAATATTTCTTTATTATTTCTGTAGTTCCATGTACTTTACATACTTGTTAATCGATTTGCATTAATATTTCATGAAAAATAAGAATGATTTTTTTACTTTTGATCACCTTTTCGTATCATCCGGACCACTGTGCGGCGCTCCCTGGCCCTGCTACCGTACATTACTCCGACTCTCGAGTGTTTCCCATCGTGACCTTCCGTGCTTCTCTCTCCATATCCTGCCTTGCCACCAAACTCGGTTGTACCTGTCTCCTCGTCCTGCTCCTCACACCAAGAAAAACTAACTTTCCAGCAGTGATGCTAACAGACTACCACTTTTTCATCTGCGCATTTACTGTGCAGCGCGAGTCTATTTGAAATCAATAAATATTATCAATAATAATACAGATATATTGGTGCGCAAATGAGTTCTCGCTGTTTGTCAATAGATGGCTCCAGCGTTATACTTTTGGTTTTGTGAAAATGTCTGATTTGTGCCAAATAATCGTCATTTGCAGGAAGTGTTGATTCTCTTCTTTCATTCGAAGAAAGCGACGGCTGAAGCGCATCGAGAGCTCCAAAAAGTTTACGGAGATGCTACTCTCAGTGAAACATCGCAAAGAAGGTGTTTGATGTTGAAATTTTTATTTTTAATTTATTTTTTCTTAATTTTTTTTCGTCTTTTTTTTAAAGATGTCTCTTCTTGCCAAACGCAAGAAGAGCTTGCTTCAGCATTAGCAGTACCCCGCCAAGCAATTTCCAAGCGATTGCATGCGTTGAGAATGATTCAAAAACAAGGAACTTGGGTTCCTTATGATTTGAAGCCAAGGGACGTTGAGCGTCTTTTTTTCGCCTGTGAACAACTGCTTAAGCGGCAAAAAATGAAGGGTTTTCTTCATCGCATCTTGACGGGTGATGGAAAATGGATTCATTGCAGCAACCCAAAGAGAATAAAGTCATGGGGACTGCCCGACCATGCTTCTCTGTCGTCGGCTCGGCAGAATATTCACGCTGCGAAGGTTATGCTGTGCATTTAGTGGGACCAGGTTGGTCCTATTTATTATGAGCTGTTGAAACCGAATGAAACCATCACTGGGGAACGGTATCAACTTCATTTGATACGATTGAGCCGAGCACTGCGCGAAAAACGGCCACAATATGAGCAGAGGCACGAAAAAGTGATTCTACAGCTTGACAACGCTCGGCCGCACGTTGCCAAACCCATTAAAATCTACCTGGAAACGCTCAAATGGGAAGTCATACCCCAGCCTGCTGTATTCCCCAGATATTGCACCGTCCGATTATTACTTGTTCCGGTCGACGGCACTTGGTCTGGTTGATCAGCGGCTCCGCTCATACGAAGACATCCAAAAATGGCTTGATTCATGGATAGCCTCAAAAGATGAACACTTTTACCGCAGCGGTATTCGAGCTCTACCAGAAAGATGGGAAAAAGTTGTAGCTAACGATGGGCAATACTTTGAATGATTCATTTATTACGAGAAGTTGTAGGCTCCGGAAGCTTCGATCATGATTCCTTAAAGAAACCAATCCCAAAGCTACTGGAACGTGTACGTCATCCGCTTCTGCTCCTTCTGTCCTAGAAGGTAAGCAAGAGCGGGAAATTTACGCGTGATAACATCGGGCAACACTGTTCCCTGGAGTCAGGTCTCTAGCCGCGGATGACCTTACGCGGCAGACAAGACAGTTGGAGATGAAGGTTTCACCTCTGGATACTTTTTTAGAGCTACCAATCTTTGTAGAATTTAAGAGGAACAGTGTTGACGGACCAGATGGAGTGATCCCAGGAGAACAGCCTTTTGCATCCGGTTCGCGATGAAATGAGCCTGACGCTGGCAAGCCGGAATCTTGTTGAGTTGGCTAATAAATGAAGCTTTCATACCTCCAAGGCAGCCGATTATGAGAATTATAAGATGGACTTTGTAGCCTTGGTACAGCTTACTCAGCTCGAAAAGAAGTGCTTGATATTTCGCCTGTTTTTCTCCCTCCTTTGCCGTGATATTACCATCGGCTGGTGCCGAGAATTCAATCACGTAAATGATCTTGTTCTTCAGATCTTGGAGGACAATGGCAGGCTTCGTAGCACTGATACGTTGAGTGGTGGAGAATGAGAAATTCCAGTAGATCTTACACTGATCATTCTCCACGACTGACTCGAGTTCCCCCTGGGCGTATGGCAAGACGGGCAATAGATCAACACCATAGAAATGCCTAAGATGGTAATATATCACTTTTAGAGCTGCATTGTGTCTCTCTATGTACGCGCAGCGTGCATATTTAGAGCATCCACTGAGAACATGTCCAAGTGTTTCGGGCTCTAGCTTGCACGCTCGGCAGTTGGTATCGCGTACAGGTATATTCATTATGCGCTCGCGGTAAACTAAGGTGTCTATGACGCCGTCTTGACAGGCAAAAAGAAATCCCTCGGTCTCCGATCTCAATCCAGCAGACTTGAGAAACATGTTGGTCAGACCCATCGAGAGCTCTTCTCTACGTAGGATGCCGTAGAACTTACCATGGAGGGGTTTCTCAGCATGTTCTCTTAGTAGAAGCGTATGTTCTGCTTCCTGTATACGACTTTTGAGCACCAGAGGTGTTAGTGATGCTAGGCCATGTGTAATGTCGCTGGAATCAAATGGGAGGTCAAGCTCCTCTGCGGCCCTATCTGCTGCATGGTATAGAAACACCGCAGCATTGGCGACTTAATGTTGATGTACGAGTCGCATAAGGGAATCCGTGCTTTTTAGAACTGAACAGGCTGTACCCAGAACCGTTCTTCGATGAAGACACTCTAAGCTTAGCAATCCTCTACCTCCTTTATCGCGAGGGAGATATATTCGGGGTACGGAAGATCTAGGATGAAGACTTCGTTGAATTGTCATCATCTTGCGTGTGCTTCGATCAAGTTGTTTTAACTCATCGACGATCCATTTTACTGCACCAAACGTGTAGAGCAGTATAGGAACGGCCAGCATATTGGTCGCCTGGATCTTATTCTTTCCAGATAATTCGGAAGCCCAAATTTTTCTGAGAATTTGGCGATACCTTTTTCCAAGGGCCGTTTTCAAGTTATGCACATTTTGGGTTTCCGCTTGCGGTATTCCAAGATATGTATATGTTTCTCCAATACCAAGATGTTGAATGGTATTTCCGCCTATGGGTTGAACATCCTGATCGTCACTGGATGATGTAGTTTCTAGTCTTCCTTGGTGTAGGTGGACGCAGGCGCACTTGTCCAGTCCGAAGCACATGCCAATCGCTTTAGAATACCTATTTACCGCATCTACAAGGATGTTAAGGTCCTTTTTTGAGGAAGCAAAGAGTTTAAGGTCGTCCATGTATAAAAGGTGGTTGACCTTATATTCTCTTCTGCTCGGCGGGCCACATAGGTATCCAGAGCTTTTGCCTCGGAGCACAATAGATAGAGGCAAGAGGGAAATGCAGAAAAGTATCGGACTTAGAGAGTCTCCTTGAAAGACCCCCCTCTTACATGTGACAAAGCTTGTAGTCACTTGTCTTTTGTCAGATGTTATGACAAATCTTGTCCGCCACAAGAGCATAAGCTCTTCTATGCATCTCACTATTTTTGGATGCACCTCCATGCACTCAAGGAGCTTGATAAGAAGCTCATGGTTCGTGTTATCGAATGCCTTAGGGTAATCAATCCAAGCCATGGACAGCCATGGACTTATTACTATTATTATCATTATTATTATTATTATTATTCCTATCGCGCACGAACTGTTGGACCCTGGTATTCTTCTGCAGATTCCTGTCAGCCGTTATGAAGTTAATCACAACCTGAATGCAGGACGCGTACTGTCTTGCCCAGTCTATCATTGTGCTGAGTTGATGCTTCCGTCTTTCAGTCTTATGAATGTTGGTTTTGTTGTACGATTTGCATCTGCCAAAATTCTCGCTGCATACTATATTTAATATTAATTTAATTATTATTATTAATTTAATATTAAGGCATTTAATATTGAGTTATTAAGCAAAATATTTTTTATTTAATCATTAATGTCTTTTCAGATATTATCTAATTTCATTCAAATCCAGAAATAGCAATTCAAAGTTTAGTGAAGAATTTTTTTTTATCAATAACGAAATGGAACGAAAACACTAAAGTTGCATTTTCATAAAAAAACAGCGAGAACTTAATTGCGCACCTAATATATTTTTAAAAGTTGTTTACTCTGAAAAAATTAATCAAATTGCATGTAAGAAATAGCTAATTTCTTGAAATAATTTATTATAAATGAAGTATTACAGGTGCATATTTGATAATTTAAAATAAACCCGCGCTTTTCGGTACATTCGCAGTTGACAATGTGGCTGTCCGTTACTACCACTGCTCTCCAGCCCACCCAAATCAGACTTAATCTTACAAACTAGCACACAGCCTCTTCACATCTTCTATTCTATTATCTTTTTATTGTTTAAATATAAGTTGCGACGTTTCTTCAGCTGACATAATAATAGCCCTGTGGTATTGCAGAATTCTCTCTTTGTCTGTCGTTGAGACAATTTATTATAGGTGTATGACAGATTACCGAAAAAGATTCTTGTTTGTCTGAATCTTAATGATTCCAAGGTGAATATTTTCATTTGTGTAAATTGATTTACGTCAGCTGATACTTTAGTTCTCTGCACATCAAGAATAATAATTTGTACATTTGGCTTAAATTTAATGAAGTTACTTTAAACTACATATTTTAATGCAAAATACCTTTTCACCAAATACTAAATTCTTGAATTCGATAGGTATTTGCTTCTTCTAGTTAAAAAATAAAGAGGCTTGCATCTAAAAGATATTAAACTTTAATTGCAGAATCCAGAGGAAGCAATATCGTGCTTTAAATACAGAATTAAGGTTGCATCGGTTTTTCTAAAATCTGCGCCGATTGGCCTAAGTTGATGATATACAGAGGAATCCGAAGCTTGAGTTCTCGATTACTTCAGACAACGCTTTAATCCTCTTTTTTGTATATTTTTCATGCATTTTTTTTAAAGCTCGATTCCTCAAAATTGCTCAATTCATTTTTTCCCCCTAAATTTATTTGATACTCGAAAGAGTCCTTTTCGGGAAGACAAAAAATTAGTGGACTGTTAAGGAATACTGTAATTTATTAACTGACCAAAAATTTATATATTTTTGCACGCAAAGTTACATTTCATATTTCAATCAGGTATTGTTAATATAATTTAATATTCCAAATTGCCTGGCCAGGTCTGATTTATATTTTGAATTTTCAGAACAACGCACATATACATCAGTCGTAATTGAATGCCGTAATGGTTACTTAAGTTTTAGTTTGCAGTAATAAATTATGTTTTAGATAGTCTAGTAAATTGTACACATGTATCACACTGTTCACAAAATATTCCTTCCTTTCTGTTTCCTCTGTTAAAATAAAATGAGGGTCGCTTATACTTTGCTCATCACCTTTGCGGTTCTCCCTGATTTTATTGGTAAATATAATATTACATAAAAGAACATCTATACATTCTTGACTATTTTCAACTTTGTTGATAATAATATCGCCTCTACCAACGTAGTGTACACTGGCACTTCGGTTCACCGGGACCCGATATACCGGAAGAGGTGCCACAAGCAAGAGGGAGAAGAATAACGATTCGGAAGACCCCGCTATACCGTGAAGGCCATTGAGGCATTTCTCGAAACCCCCGGTAAACCGAAAACCCAGTGTATCTACAATTTTTTGCTTCTAAATGGAAAAACTGAAGCATTCGGTGAGCTGAGAACTTCAGAGCCTTCGTTTTAATTTTGCTTCTGATATCGCACCGACCCGAAAAGCTGGAATGAGCCCAGGATCCGGGGTTCTCAGCACGCCCGAGCTCAATCTGCGTAAATTGAATGCTCGTTTTTTTAAAAGAGTCAGATTATTAATTGAAGTAATAATTTTAATTCTTATACCATTAAGACATTTCGGGGTAAGCGTGAGTCACTCGTTTCTAGCCGGTGATAAAAAAACTTTATTATAACCTAATGAATATTTCTTTTGCTGAGAGTTTTGTCCGCGGGGCGATTCACTGCCGAGTATCAATATTTAACTTGAAATAAGAATTTGTCACGTGACAGTCTGGTACATTTCCTTAATCGTGAACTGAAACTACCTGAATATTTTGCAGATCGGTTGTTATCTGAATATAAAATCTAAAAAAATTCAATAAAAGAAGATTTTGACGTTTTCTGAAGTATTTGATCAAATTACTTAAGCGAATATTTTTCAAACAATTTAGAACATTGAAAGCCGTCCATGAAGTTTTTAGACATTTACTTGCTTTTTATTCTACCGCATGTTCAAATCTATTCGATTTCATCTTAGAAATGAGCCCAAGAGACTTAGAAAATATTGAGTAATGTTGAACAATTTTCAAGTTAACTTTTTTTGTGGAGATTTTTCTACAGAATGATGAAAAACAACAAAACACTGATATAATTAAACAGATCTTTAAGTCTTTATGTCTATTGCTACAATCAGTCGGTAATATATGTATTTACATGTAATATACGCCCTCAAGTACTTCAAGCGAAAATTTATTGATTTCTATTTTATTTGCTTACAGAATTACAAGGATCACCTCCAAAGGTCAAACATGATCCAACTAGGCTGGCCGACCATCCTCTTGACACACATCCCAATTTCCCGATGGAAGCGAGACTTACAGTATTCGAATTTCCTGCGAATGAAGGTCTTCTAACGAAAGGAAACAATCGTGCCTATAAACAAATTTTCACGAGGAAGAGTCCAACATTAGCACTAGGTGATTACGCAGTGGCAAGAGTGCAACCCCTTGATGGTGTTGTTCGTGGAATATTTAGTCATAATCGCAAACGCGTTAAAGTACACATGGGTACCAAAAGAGTTGAGCCGATGACTGAACAAGAACAGATCGATTTTCCTTTAGGCGAAAAATTAGAATTGCCTGGTATAAATCATGAAAATATTCACGCGCTTATAAGACGCGGAAAGCGGACTAAAACACGTGATCGTGATCCTAATATTATTAACAATGCACCGCACAACCCTGGTCACTCAAAAAATATTGATCCTAATGTTGTTACTCATCCACCGCACAGCTCTGCTCAACCAAATTATTTGAATCATAATATTATTCACAATGCACCGCATAAGCCTAGTCAATCACATCATTCAAATCCTAATACTTCTTCGAGTCTACCGAACACATCTGCTCAACCAAATGTATTGAATTCTTATATCTTTCCCAATTCACCACAAGGCCCTGCTGAACAACATGATTTAAATCCTAATTTCATTCACAATGCACCGCACAACTCTGGTCAATCATATAATTTCGATCTTAATACTTCTCCCAGTCCACCGCACAGTCCTGCTCAACTACATGATTTACATCCGAAAATTTCACATAGTCCACCGCAGAACTCTGGTCATACACATGATTGGGATCTTAATGTTGCTCCCAGTTCACCGCACAGTCCTGATCGCCAACATCAATTATTCAAGTCAAGAAGCTTATAAGAGTAAAATAAAATATCGTTTGCACTGTCAACTTTTAAATAATATGTCCTGTAAACTTTTCAAAAACCAAACAAAACTTTGGTTCTGGTTCCAGGATATGTATTTTTAGGTAATATTTTCATCCGACTTGGCTAAAAATGATACTCTGTAAGGAGCAAAATGTACTGTTGAATCAGAGAAATATATGGGTTTGGTGTAGGTTTGTATCACGAAGATTGTATTTTCTATCCTCTTGTTGAAATTTATTAGGATTAAAATAGTATTAAGTATATTAAAGTGGAATACAAGAAATTAAATTATCTGCAAATTTGCATCACTGTTTCACCTCGCTTCAGAAGGGTGAGGTAGAAATTTTAAAAACACACTTTACCAAGTTTCCTGCAAAGCAGAAGGGTTTTCGCCATGGCAGGGGATGTACCAAGAAAAAACTGGCGAGTGAAAAAAGGAACCTAGATAAAAACAATTTTTTTATGTCAGGGAAAAGTCAGGGATTTAGGAAAAAGATCCTCTAACAATCAGGGAATTTATACAACTTTGAATAACTGTCAAGCAGAGTAAATAAAAAAAATTTCAATTTTCATTTGAAATTGCTTTATTCCACTTATAAAAGATTCTAGGTTTAAAGTGTTACAAATTCTGGTCTTTGAATATTAATTGCCAGGAAACATGAAAAATTGGTCAGGGAAAAATTAGAGAATTTTTAAATTAAGTTTTGCGGTAACACTAATATAACATTTTTGTTAGTAATTTATTTGCTTAGCACTTATATTTCCTTTTTTGCAGTTGCTTCCTCCTGAAAATTATTTTTTTAGTCGTAAATTTCATTATTTGTTTGAAAATTCCACAGTTTTTGGAAAAGTCCATCTTTTTGCTTGAAAATTCCACTATTTCGTAGAAAATTTATCTCTTGAGAACAATTCATATTCTGGTGTTGAAAAATCAATTGACATGTTTTTTGGATAAAAATTCAACAATTTGTTTGAAAATTTATCTTTATGCTTTAAAAATTCATGGGCTTTAGTAGAAATTTCGTCTTTTTTGGATAAGAATGCAACTGTTTGGTTGAAAATTCAATAAATTTATTAAAAAGTCATCCTTTTTGTCCAAAAATCTACTGTTTTGTTGAAAATTCAACTGTTTCGTAGAAAATTTACCTTTTGAGAAAAATTCACATTTTGTTTTGAAAATCAAGTAAAATCTTTTTTTGGATGAAAATTTGAATTTTTTTGTGAATTTATCTTTTTTGTCGAATAATTCATCTGGCTGAGTATCAAATTCATCTTTCTTTGGAAAAAATGCAACTTTTTGGCTGGAAATTCAATAAATTTGTTAAAAAGTCATCCTTTTTGGGCCAAAAATCTACGTTTTTGTGGAAAATTCAACTATTTCGTAGGAAATTTACTTTTTGAGAAAAATTCACATTTTGTATTGAAAAATCAATTTAAATGTTTTTTGGATGAAAATTCAACTATATTTTTTAATATTTGTCTGTCTGATTTAAAAAATCCTCTCTTTAAGTAGAAAATTAATCTTTCTTGCATGTAAATGCAACTGTTTGATTGAAAATTAAATAATTCTTTTAAAAAGTATCTTCGTAGAAATTTACTTCATATTTAAACTATTTTGTTCGGAAATTTTGTTTGAACTACTTTGTTACGAAATCATTTTTTTCTTGAAGATTCATATTTTTAGTTGAAGATTGATCCCTTTGGTTGAAGTTGGACTATTTAGTTGAAAACTGATTTTCTTCAATTGCAAATTTAACTACGTAGGCAAAAGTTGAAGTATTCTATTGAAATTTGTTTTTCAATCAAGCTTTATCTCTTTGGTTGAAAATTTAAATATTTTGTTGAAAATTGATTTTTTTCTGAAAATTGGTCTTTTTGATTTTAAAACTATTTTTTTTTTAAATGAAATTTCACCCTTCTTGGTTGAAATATCAACTATATTACAGTTTTTTGTTGTGAATTTATCTTTTGAGGTTGAAAATTCAACTATTTCGTTGAAAATTTAATTTTTTTGGAGAGAATTTGATTTTTTTGTAGAAAATTTAAGTATTTTCTTAAGAAGTCATCTTTTATCTTAGAAAACTCACTTGTTTTCCTCAAAATAAATGAATTTTGAAATTTTGAATTTGTGTATGAATTTTAATGGTATTTAAATGTTAATGGTCAAGAACAAAAAAATTGGTCGAGGAGAAATCATAGAATTTTGAAAATGAAGTTTTCACCCTGCAAAGTACGTATTATCTCAAATACAACAAATTCTCACTAGTTTCAAGTCCCATATCTTATTATTTCTGGAAACCATACATTCCTACTTCACCAGTCCCAAATTTCAGGAACTAAAAAAATTGTTCAAAAATTTTTCATAATATTTTTTCAGTATAATTATAAAAGTAAAGGAAACACAAACGTTCCTTAGTGCACATCGTTTTACAATTATATTTAATGAAATAAAATTAAACTACATATTTTAATGTAAAATTCACTGGGGAATCCGAAATTCGGAGTCCTAATGAGTTTGGATAATGTCCTGACTATAATTTAAAAATATTTTTCACGCAGTTTTACAAAGTTCAATTTCTGAAAATTGCTCTATTATTTTTTTTTCATGTACATTTTTAAGATACTTAAAAGATACCTATTTGATAAAGAAATTAAAATTAGTGGGTTTTTTCTCTGATTTTGGAATTTATGTATTGCAAAATGTAAATAAGTCTTTCGGTTATTTTTGCAGGAAAATATTACTTTTTAATTTTTAGTCAAGTATCAGAGTTATAACAGAATATTCAAAATTGTCTGCTTTAATTATTAAATTTGGAAAATTGGGTAAGGTGTCGTTCATAATTTGAAGCTTTAATTGAAAGCCTTACGATTTAATCAATTTTCAGTTTCAAGCAATAGATGACGATTCAGTAAATCCACTCCATCTGTATACATATATCGTAAATCTACCAAATTTAATCGTCATTCAAGGAGAGTTCGTTTTTATGAATTATGCTCCTACTTTATGAGATTACGAATGTCATATATATGTTTTAGCAAGGCACCAGGATATTCACTGCAGTCTAATTGTACAAAAAATATTCCATTACTTATTGTCCACTATTGTAAAAAAAATGAACTTCATTTATACTTTGCTCTTAATCTTGGCGACTGTTCCTGATTTCATTGGTAAATGTAATTATATTATACAATACTTGATTTAATTTCAGGTAAATTTGTAACTGAAATGTATGTATTTCCTATTCAAGACTGTTACACAGATTTTTTGAAGCTAATGTTAGTAGGAGATTTTGGATCTGAAAAGTGTAATAATTTGAATAATTAAGATGAATAAATACTTAATTTATGAACTTTGTATTTTAAGGTACGCAGCAGATGTAAATTCGACCGACATTTTGTTCAACAAACTCATCTCCATATTAAATAAAAATAAGCGTTAAAAGTTTGGGAAATTAAAATGAAATTTGTAAAAACAGATCAACTTTCCTTTCTAAATTTTATTAAATTCCCAAACTTTCGACTCCATATTTCATTTGGCGTGGACATAAGTTTGCCAAAAAAATGTCAGTGAATGTCAGTGTTTGATATATGACCTTGAATATCATAAATTAGGCATTGATTTCTTCCTATTTGTTCCTACAGAATTAAGTTCATCTCCACGGGTTGAAAATCCTCTTGGCAGACAAGGAGACCATCCTCCTGCCATAGAGGCCGGCCAACCATCTGGCACACATTCCAATCTTCCGATGGTAACGAGATTTACAACATATGCTTTTCCTCAAAATATTGGACTCACAACAAAAGGAGCAAGTCAGAATTATCAAAAAGTATTGAAGAGGAAAGTTCCCGTATTAGTATTTGGTGATTACGTAATGGCAAGAGTGCAACCACATAATTCTATTATTCGTGGAGTATTTAATGCAAATCACAAACGCGTTAAAGTAAACATGAAAACCAAAAGAGTTGAGCTAATGACTACAAAAGAACAGAATGCATTCCCGATTGGCAAAGAATTAGAAATTCCTAACACGCTCATAATACGCGGAAACCACAACGTGCCACATGATTGGGATCCCGATTTTTTTCAAAATGAACTGCAAAATAATCATAATTTTGTTCATAATGTAGATCCAAACCCCGTTTACCCACATGATTTGAATACTAATTCTTCTCACATTCTTAAGTATGACCCCAAGAAACCATTGTACTTGAATCCTGATTTTTTGCAGAATGCACCGGACAGCAGTCCACAAGATTTGGATCCTAATAATTTACAAAGTCCACCACACAGCCCTGCACACCCGTATAAACTGAAACCTAATTCTTATCACATTATAATGTACAATCCCGATCAACCACTGCATTTGAATCCTAATTTTGCTCTCAATGCACCTCACAACCCTGCTCATCCACATGATTCGAATCCTAATATTGCTCACAAACCACCGCAAAGCTCTGATAACCCGCTTCAATAATTTAAGACAAGAAGAGTATAAAACAAAAAATATCGTTCATGCCCCAAATGATTCAATGACCTCTACTATAAAGTTGGCAAAATCAAAACAAGGAACGTCTGCTTCTGGGGCCGGGATATGTATTTTGAAAATTTTAATCCGACCATTATTAGAAAAATTATACTTTCTAATTAGAAGAAAATGTACAACCAAACCAGTGTTGGTATTTGATTTTAATTTGGACAACGAATTCCATATCAATCGCTACGTTTTTCTAAATTTCAGGATTATCTTACCGACGTACTTTCGAAATTTTTGAAAATTTTGTTTTGTATCTGGAAAATTGTATGAGTAGTTAAGCATCTGGCATTGTTCTTTATGCAAATTCCCAAAATTTTCACACGATACCTCATTTAGTGTGGACATTAGTTTGTAAAAAAAGTGTACACCTAATGCATGAATAAGAAAAATGTATAATAATCAAAATAATAATAGATGTTTAATAGATTACTAAATCATGTCACTTGATTTTTGTTAAAGGAGAGGCTCTCATTGAGAATAAACGTAAATTGCAATCATTTCAAAAGTCTTATTTATCGTCAGTACTCAAGAATTTGAAGAATTGTACGCAATGATACAATATTTCATACAGATTATTTTTTTATGTAACGAACAAGGTGCTTATTTGCTCGAATCTTACTTATTCCAATAAGGTATAGGGGAAGGAGGGGCAGCACCAACCGGTGGGGCAAAGGCGACTTTGCTTATAACATCGCTATTATTTAACAATTTTAATATTACTTTGCATTAAATGAATTTATTATATCATAAAGATAGTGTTACGTACTGACATCTTGAAAATTGACGAGGTAAAAGAAAAATGATGCAGAAAACAGTTTTCACAACGAAAGAATGGAAGATTCGCTGGCAGATGTATAAAGTTTTCAACATTAATGGCAATACTTACAGTATGAAAATTTGATATTTTTACAGATAAAACAATATCACATTATGCGATTATAATAATTGAACCTAATTCAAGTCCCAAATATTTTAAATATCGTAAATACATGAGGCCTCACCAGTGGGGCAAGCATGGCCAAAATAATAGCTAACACGTGCTTAGGTTATAAACGTGTCATAAGTTTTGTCGATAAGTGATCGGTAATGTAGGGCAGCCACTTATCTTCTAGGCTACATGCAAGAAACTATTAAATATTATTATTTTAAATCCGGTCGGTAGAGCGGGTGTTTTGTATTGGTATGGTAGAAACCTTTGCACGTAGTCCGTCTCTTTTGCAATGTCAACGCATAAGAGGTTATATCACAGCTATCACTATTTTTATTAAAAATAACTTATCATTCTTGGCGGAAATGTTTTAAGGTAATTTTTCCAGTATATGAAATACCACAGAAGCGAACTATCATGTTTTGCCATCTTCAGATGTTTTGATTTTCATAAAAAGCTGCGGTGGGCTTTGCCCTCGGGTGTGGGGCAAAGCCGGAGAAATGCAGCTTGTTGGAAATAATTGAATTATTAAATCATTGTTTCATTAATGTAATTAATACTCATAGAAATATGATATACAATAATGTAGGACTCGAAATGAAGAAAAAGTGTATCAGTTTCACATCTTATTAACTTTAAAAAAATCATTGACTGTTAACTGGTTGGCGCTGCCCCTTCTTACCCTAATAAGGTTTTATGAGGTGTAATTCGATTCAAGACGGCTGAAAGCCTATACATTCACTAATGTAATTTATAGTTTGAAGTAAAAAATTAAGGTCTTTAGCATTCTACAATGTATTCATATAACACTGTTCACGAAGTATTACATTCTCTTTTTATTCTTCTGTTTGATTATAATAAGGGGTTATTTATATTCTGCTTTTTACTTTCGAGGTTTTCCCTGATTTCATTGGAAAATATACGAATATTATATAAATTTTCGTTTATAAATCACATTACTCTTTTTTTTTTACCATTTTTAACATTTCCAACTTTTATTGAAACAATAATGTCATCTCTATCATCATAACGTATTCTCGAAAAAATAATTATAGGAATTGCATGGTGCACAGTCTTCCCCTTTTTTCTTAGTTTCCCTTTTTCCCCCTATTCTCAAAAAACTTCCCCTATTTCCCCTTTTCTCTTCAAATATACGATATTTGAAATCGTAACCAATATTGAATAATAATTAAATCAATTATAGCATGCAAATAAATTATTTATGAATAAATAAGGTACACGTTTCAAGTGCAGACCATCAAAAATAAATATTCTTTAAAAAAATTTGAAGATGAAACATTTTAAAGCAAGTTGAAAATGTGAAAACTGGTGACAGAAGTTATTATCCAATATAAAATTGGAACAGTTACAAAATATACAGTACTTTTTAATCGAGTTATATTTTGTTAAAAATTCATTTCTTCAAACTGAATATTGCAATTTTAGATTAAAAAATATTTTTTGCATTGAAAGCTTATATTTTTGTGCTCTTTTTTTTTTGCTCAAAAATTAAATGATTCGGTAGAAAATTGGATTTTTTCATTTGAGAATTAGTTTTTCCAAATGAAAATGTGGCAATTCCATTTTTGGTTCAAAATTGATCTTTTTTATTTTGAAAATTCAAATATTCGGTTGAAAATGTATGTAATTCGTAAAAAATTCGTCCTTCCGTCATTTTTCAGTTAGAAATCTATCATTTCAGTTAAAGTTGTTTTTGTTTGTTAAAAACTAGGTTTTTTAACTAAAAAATTTAATTTTTTCAACATTCAACAATTTGGGCAAAAATTCATTTTTTTCAATTCAAAATTAATTTTTCGAAACGAAAATGTAACTATTCCATTTTTGGTTAAAAATTGATGTTCTTAATTCAACGATTGAACTATTTTGTTCAAAGCTTAACTTATTTTTATTTTGGTTTTTCGGAAAAAAATTTTGTCGTGAGTTAGGATTTTTGGGATTTCCCATCTTTTTTGCGATTTTGGAACGTTATAACACCACGAAAAAAATGTTCCTCATAAATAAAAAATAATAACATGTTTCTTTGGTTCAAACTGAAGAAATTTCAGGTTTGAATCTATCCAAAAAACATGTTTTAGTACATTCAGAAAAAAATTTGAGTGAGGCAAATTTTTTTTTTAATTATTACAGTTTTTAATTGTAAATTTCAAAAAGACAACTGAAGATATTTACCGATTAAAAAATTTGTTTCTTCACTTATTTTGGATGTCGACCCACAAATTGTAACTCAAACGATTCGACTGATTTTAGTATTTTCACTTCGCTCTACTGAAGATAGTAGTTTTGAATTTACATTGAAAGTATCCAATTTTTAAAAATAAATTCTTTAATGGCAGAAATCATTGAAAAATCATTGCATTTTTTTTAAATGTAACATTTGTTTTAGAAAGATTGTTTTTCCCCTTTTTCGTGAAAAAATGACCCTATTTCCCCATTTTTGAGCTCCTTTTGCGCTGTGAACCCTGTAATTGTTATAAGGTAACTTTCTTATGTAACAAATTACATAAAATGGAGTTATACTTTTCTGATATTTTTTTTCATAGGAGAGTTTACCGACATCTCAAGTATGAAGAACAATTAATGATGTGGTTATAATTTTAATTGCATCTAATTATATCTTACACTAAAAATCTGGCGCGCGCATCATTCTTGTTGCACAATGCTTCAATAATTAATAGGTATACGAGTTTAGTAGTGAATAAAAAATAAACTAATAATAGAATGAAATGTATTTTAGAATATTTCATATTTCCGTTAAAAAATTTGTTGGCAAAAAACGGCATACGTCTCAAAAATCTCGCACTTATTGTTGTTGAAAATCTAATTGGCTTTTAAACGATTTTAAAGGGCTCCATTCATTACATTTAAAATTTAAAAATTAAATCCGCTGCTAACTTTCAATGATTATGTTGACGAAATTTCCAATTGCTCTTGCAAATTCAGAGCTTAAGTCATATATTTTTATAAAAGATTAAAACTTAATTTCATTAAGTATTGTATTTTGAGACTTTCAGGGATTCATTTCAAACATAAGAACAAAAAGATTTTTAATGAAAGCGTTCCCAGTCGAATAGCTTCAAATTCAAATGGCTGCCGAATTTTAGAAAAAAAAATTAGTAGCATATTAGCATTCTAAGATAAATAATGATTTAAGTTCAGATCAAAGTTTAAAATAGAATACTAAAATTTGTATAATTCACACTTGCAAGTGCTAGGAATTGAAATTTTAAAAAAGAATCTACGTTTTCTTAAGTGGAAAGCCTTCATAGTCAATTTTATATTTAAAGCGCTCAAAACGAAATACTATAAAATTCGAATTGTTTGAAATAAAGAATTTTAAACTGCAAGTGTTATTTTTTTTTGGATTTTACATTTTCTAAAATTTTCAAAACTCAAAATAATAGTCAATTTGAAATGTAAATGTCCAAAAATTTATATTTTCTAATTGGTAAGTAAGTAGGCAGTTGAACAAGAGATCCAAGTCCAGTTTACGAGCCAGAGACGATTCGAATGGGAGCTGTCATAACTGCATAGTTTCTGCATCTGTTGCACACGATATTTTTGTGTAACAAATTATGTGCATTAGTTTATAAAAACAATTAATATTGTTGCATTACTTATACAGGGTTGAGAACTGGGAGCATCTGCCATATATGAAAATAACTCTGGCTCGAATTGTCTCATAGGCGGCGCTGTCAGCATACAGACATATTGAATGGAGGCGTTGAAGTACATATATACATATATATGAAAAATATATTTAATATATTTTTTATATATATTTAAAATAATTTTAAAATGACACCGGCTCTCAGCAAAACCGCGGAAATCACACCTATGGCCACGTCTGACGAGCGTGAGATGGGTGGCCATAGGGCACAACAAAAATACAACGACTGGCCGGCGAAACCCTCGTGTGTCTTGATGACACGAAGCGACCCAAGGATGACAGATTTCTACATCCATTCAGAACAAGGAGGAAGATTAACGTCCAGGTTCCTCTTGAGCACAAAAATCTGGCTGTAATGGATATCTTCTCACGTGTGGATATCTCGGAAGATTTCAATCACTGGACCATCAATTGTTCATTTTATAGTGCAGCGAGAGCTTTGGGTGATTCGAATCGAAGGCTAAAACCGACGATGGATCAAAAGACCAAAAGACGCTTGCATCAACTCAACAAAAAGATTGGATAGACAAGACAGGATGCGTACTGTTATCAGTGTGTCACTGACTACATAACATCTTGTAGGCCGTTCACAGAAAGGGTTCGAAGATACGAATATAAACTCAAGATCTACCATCATACACTGAACCAGTAAAAACTGCTCACAATCAAGCAGTAAATTGTTGACAAAATACGGGTGTTATCTAACGCAACAAGGATAATACAGAAGTGGGGGGGGGATGGATCAGAAAGAATAAACAGTTTCTCGCCGATCAATCGCGGCGCTTCAGCGATCTACCTGTCTGTCAGAAACCCACTCAAGCCCATCGAGGAAATATCATCTGCTTCAAGGAAGATCCCAACAACCTAATAACTTCTGCGGAGGAATATTCATCAATCACTGCCGAAAAGCTGAAAAAAGCGCTTAGAGCCAATTGTCCAAAACGAGAAGTGGTGAGTTCTCTGGAACTACGATTTTTGGACAGCAGTCTGCATTACACACTCGAGTTCTGACATTGTTTTCTAGAACATCGAGAAATGAACCATATTCGTGATCGAATTATCGGCTCTGCCCGACAACGACTACGTTCAAAATCTAAATCCAAATGTTTTAAATGGTTCTGATTTTCTGTAACAACGTCTTTTTTATTATTTAAATGATTATTTCAATAACTGAATTGATTTATACGATGTATGATAAGAAAAATTGTCACATAAAGTGGAGCGCAGAACACTCGACTTCTACCAAGTATGGGTTTAGTTCTGGGAAATCAGTTCACGTTAGCGGAGATATGGGACCAGCCCTAGATTTGCACTTGCGATGCCCAATATAAACATTGCAATTGTAATAATGCATCTGCGATTGTGGCACTTGATTATTACACAGCTCCACGAAAAAAATCGGAAAAATTACCCCGGGAGTCTGAATATGTCTATCATATGTTTTCGGGGTCGCTGAATCCAAATTTCGGGTCCATTCAACCCCATCACGTCAGGATTTTACATAACCTTGAAAAATAGGCCTAAAACTCCAATAAATCCTCTATCCATTGACCACTCAATATCCCAATAACTCCATACACCCATAACCCCTTAAACCCTTAACCACATAACCTTAAAATGCCATAACCCCAAAACCCCCAAATCCTGTAAAAAAGAGACATATGCGCGTTTAAGCCTTGGAACACAGTATGTTCGTGCCATGCATGCATCTTGAGCCTTAAGCCCACATTCTTCAATAACCCCATAACTCCGAAACCCTATAACTCGGTGAGAATAGCCTTTTGTACAAGGCAGCCGGACCTTCCTACCTTACCACCTTGTTCATAGTACGAAAAACTTTATGCTACTTAAGCGCGCGTATTATAAACTTGAAATAAGCTGCTCTTTTACACTGAACCGGTGAAATTGTCACTGTTTGAATCAGTAGTCTGAATTATCACTGGTGAACCAGAGATTTCTCCACTTCGACTCGTCGAACCAATAAGTGATTCAACTATAACAGCGCTACTGATTTTACCAGTGACGCCAAATGATAGATTGAACCAGTTATATAGCGCTCCACGCGGGCAAGGCATGAACCTCCAGTAGTCTGGTACGTGTGCGTCGCCGGTTGGGTCTTGGCATTTCTCGAGTGAAAACGAACCTTAATACGTGTACTAGTGTTTGCTTTATAAATATTTGGCGCCTGGTTGCAATAAGCGGTGAATATAATATCTTTCGCTTGATAGAGGGAGGTCCCTGGCCACTTGGGTTTGACTTTGAGCGAAGCGACACGCTGACCTAAGGACGGGCCTTCCCACAATTAGACGCAGTATATTATATCCTATTAGATTGCAGCGCGGCCCATATTCATTTCTGTGGCAGTAAAATGCGGTTTTTCATATATGATTTTGCAAAGACTAGCACAAAAGTGATGAACGATACGTTTCATGCCTAAACAGCTGACGGACGACAAGGCGTACGACCAGATGACTACTGGTACTGAGAAACCAGTGAACCTCACTGATTAAACCAGTGCTGGAACTCCACGGAATGAACCAGTGAATTCTCACTGATTGTCAGTTTCACATTTCTGGCTATTTTAACCAGTGAGGTTTCACTCGAAATAATGAGATTTTACTGGTTCATTTCAAGAGAGTAGTGCGAGTGTGGTGAGTATTTTTTTTTTTACCAAAAAAGTATAGATTGTATAAAAAGCATAGTGAATGTGGGACACGCGGGACGCTACCTCAATTTTCCGGGTACTGCGGGACAAATTTCAAAGTGTGACAGAAGGTACTAATGCGGAACCATCTTGATGAATGTGGGACCGTCCCGGCGAATGCGGTACGGTTGGCTACCTTGCGTATGTACGAATTCTTATGAGTCAAATCTTTGGACATTATTGCTGTACTATTTATTCGTGTGGTTGCAATCCAGGGCACCTCCACGTGGTTGACGGTGGGGGACGGATTTATTCCGTGATCCGGCAGGGACGAAACTCTCGTTCTCACTGGGTGATGGAGTTTCGGAGTTAAGGGATTATTGAAGAATGAGGGTTTAAGGCTCAAGAAACATGCGTGGCTCGAACATACTGTGTTCCAGGGCTCCGACGCGCATATATCTCTTTTTTACTAGGTTCGGGGTTTTGATGTTATGGAATTTTAAGGTTAGGGGGTTAAAGGATTATGGGTTTAAGGGTTTAAGGGATTATGGGACTATTAAAATTGAGTGGTCAATGGATAGAGGATTTATTAGGTTTTTGGGTCTATTTTTTGAGGTTATGGAAAATCCTGACGTGATGGGGTTAAATGGACCTCGAATTTGGATTCAGCGACCCCGAAAACATGTGATAGACATAGTCAGGCTCCAGGGGTAATTTTCTCGATTTTTTTTGTGGAGCTGTGATCAAGAAACATATATATTTGTTGCAGTCAGAGGAAAGGGCTATAATACAGCAGAAGGGATGTACATATTTCTCGACCGAAGTTCCTATATCCTTATTTTTCCTTTAATTTCAGTTTTTTTTTTAAGAAAATGTATTTATCGCTAGCATAAAAAAATGACACAGTATCAAACGATCTCTAATTGTTTTTGCAAAGAAGCGCATTGCAATTTCGATTGTGTAGCGCTTTTTTCTTTTAAAAAACATTTTTACGAATATTTATCGTTGTTATCGCGTGACAATACTTACCCTTCTCTAAGGTGCCCAAAATCCACATACAATTTTTGAGAGAAGAAAACTGTATTCCAGCCACACAGAAATATATTAGAGATCTCAAGACGTTGCACAGTTTGGGAAAAAGAAATTCTTATAGACAAAAATCGCTCGATAGTTCAATTAGCAACGGATTTTGATGTACTTTTTTTGATGACTATAAGGCTTTCAAGCATAATGTGTAAATGCTAATTGTTTATCTTACCTAAAGCAACCATTTTAATTTATTATTAGACGAAATTTCTTAAAATAGCTTTTCGAGGGCGCTACTGCTCTAAAGATTCTAAAGTTCAATAAAACACGGCTCAAATTCATATAATAACTGAAGGATGAAAAATTATAATAGGTTGGAGTGGAAATTAAATTTGATTGAATTTATACATCTTGAGAGCAGTGGCACATTTGAAAAGTTATCCGGAAAATCAATAATAGTTCAAAAATTCAAAGAGATTTTACGGATTTACAGAGAACTCTAGGGAACAGTTCAAATTAAGATTACAGAAGTAGTTGAGCCTACTCACGCCTCCTTCAATAACCAAGTTTCACTTAAATGAGCAGGCTAAAGTTTGTACCTCAGAAATTATGTTTTGGGTTCGCTTCCTGAGTATTTTTACAGAATATGAAAAAATCGTTGGGAGTAATGTTTCCTGCACTAGAATTATCATACAAATTATTTCTGTGTCAAATCCGATAATTTTCCAAGATGAAAGTCGAAGAAACTGTCTCAAATTTGGACCTATCGTAATTGTTATTGAAAATAATATTTTTTACACGTACCCTTCTTACAAATCAAATCATACATTTGCTTTTGAAAGTATGGGTTGACAACAAAGCCACCGAACGCGTCCGCGGGTGGCGGATAGAGAGTCTTTCCAAACCAGGGTTTTCTGCTGCATATGGTTACAATAATTTATATTAGAAGTCACAGATAATTGTCCAGGGATGGTCCCGAAGGAATAACCCACAAGCGGAGACGTAACAACCGTGCCGAAAGCTGAATGGCACCTGGGTGGAGTGTCTTAAACGGTGACTCTGGGATGCCGGGTGACCTTTCAGAGTATGCATCCTTATCCTTGCTCACGGGGCTCTGCAAGGATGAATGAATCCTTTCCCTAGCTGCTCGTGGGAACAACAATGAAAACACCAAACACCAAAATGTTGTAGATGCGGTTCAAAATGATCGAACGCGCAGGGCACCCGACAATGGGTCGGCGAACAGTGCCGATCACCCTAGAGTTTGGGGTGCTGAAAATAATTGGAAAGGAAACATGAAAATGAAGCACCGAAACGCTCACATTGGGTGGACGAACTAGGCAAGGATGACGTGCTAGACTGCTACGGTGCCAGCATTATCCCTGTTCGCCAAGTCTTTATGGCGCGTACGCACACTCTGTGGTGCCAGAAGTACCCAGATCTTCAGCACGTTTTGCATCAGTCTTTGCTAAATTAAGCCGACTACCTCCGGAAAAATGGATATGTACGCGGAGCGCTTCCCCAACCGCTGCTTGATCAAGCTACAGACGAGGATGAGGAAGCGACATGAAGACCAATCGCGGAAAGCAGGCACCTTCTGAGAGATGGTCGCGATTTCAGGATAATGAGGAACAGTAACATGCAAGTTTCTCCTAAGCCCCAAGATCTGGTTGAAAGGGATGCCTCCCTTCGTGTAGATATATCACAAGAGTCCGACCTCTGGACCATTAATTGCTAAGTTAATGGTGCTGCGAGAGCTTTGGCTGATTCAAATCGAAGGCTAAAACCGACGATGGATCAAAAGACCAAGAGACGCTTGTATCAACTGAACAAAAAGATTCGATTGGCAAGACAGAACGCGTCCCGTGATCAATGTGTGATTGACTACATAACAACTGGTAGACTGTTCATGGAAAGGGTTCGAAAATTCGCCCAAGAACTAAGGATCTTGAATCTCACTCTGAAAGAGTCAAAGCTGCTGACAATCAAGCAGCATATTGTTGACAAAATACAGCTGTTATCTGACGCAAGGCGGAGAATACAGAAGAGGGAGAGATGGAACAGAGAGAATCAACATTTTCTCGCTGACCCATCGCGCCTCTTCGGCGATCTCTCTGTTTCTGTAAGAAATCCACCCGAGCCCAAGGAGGTAAAGACTTTTTGGAAAGAGGTATACAAGATCCCGAAAATACGAAAGTTGAAAGAAGATACTGGCGATATCATCCGCTTCAAGGAGTTTTACAAAAATCTCATGTAATATAAGGAGGAATGTCCATCAATCTTTGCCGAAGAGGAAAAGAAAGCACTTAGAGGTAGAAAGAACTTTCCCGCTGCTGGACCAGATTATATCAAGAACTTCTGGTGGAAGAAGTTTACTCTTACACACCAACATTTGGCCCGCATATTCACCATCCCAGAGAATTACAGGCCAATAAAATTCTTAAACACACAGTATAAGATCTTTACAGCTGTCCTGAACAACAGGATTGTTCGATGAATTCAGCCTGTGTGGCGAGACATGTACGAACAACGTGACTGAAAAAAAGGTGTAGCAGGCTGTCTATAGAACCTGCTAACTGATAGTTGTGTCTGCAAAAACGCTGCAGCCCATTAGCATGTCCTGTCAATGGCCTGGATTGAATACCGGAAAGCTTGTGATTCAATCTCTAATAGACTTATCATCTGTCTGTTGGAAAGCTTGAAGGTGCATCCACACATCGTGAGATGAAAAGAGAGATTGATGCCTCTTTGGAAAAATAGATTTACTAGCGCATATAGAAAGTATGGTGTGACAACGAACAACTTCACCTTCCAGTACTCGTTTATCCTCCAAATGAAGGTCTTCTAATGAAAACAAACAGTGTTATCTTTCGTAAGATGTTGACGGAGAAAACTCCAGCATTAGTAGTAGGTGATTACGCAATGGCAAGAGTGCAACTCACTGAAGATGTTATTCGTGAAATATTTAATCATAATCACAAACAAGTTAAAGTACACACGGAAACCGAAAAGTGGTAATTAATGTCTGCAAAAGAATAGCTGGATTTGCCCATAGGCAATTAATTAAAACTGCTTGGTATACATTATAGCAATCCTGGTATGCTTGTAATACACGGAAATCGCAATAACTCACATGCTTGGTATTCTTATTTTCTTCACACTTTCCTGCTAAAAAATCACAATATTTTTCACAGTTCACCGCATAACCCTCGTGACTCATTTCAAGTAAAGAAAATTTAGAAAGAAAAAGTAAAGAAACGTGTACAATTAAAATATAATATTGTTTGTATTCTTAATTTTACAGTAACCTCTCTTGTAAAGTTTTAAAAACAAGGATGATGTTTTTGGGCCAAGGTGTTTTTTTTTAGTATTTCCATCCGACCTTGTGTGGAGAAATGATAATGAAAAAAATTTACAATCAAAGCAGAAAAAAATATGTATTTGATGTAGATATGAAAAACAGCCTATATGCTATCCTTTTGATATACATGAGTACGATTAAAATAGAACTAAGGCCATTCGAGTCGAATGCAAAAAATGATGTGATTTGTGAAGGCGCATCACGTTTCATAAATTACTGATAAATTATTTTGAATTTCCGTTATGCAATTGTTTGCCTTCCTCGACGTCAAGACCAGGAAATAAGAGTGCACAGAGATTGCGGAATAGAAAACAAATATATACTTGTCACTATACTCTGCATGCTTGGAGAAGTCGATTTATACACAAACAACACATATTCATACGAGGAGTGAAGAGTTTGGGTTAATAAAGGGTAAATTTACCTACTTTAATTACTTATTTATTATTTAAATTTACTTATTTACTTATTTTATGTTAAAAATGTAATGTGGAATTTATTTTTTTATTGATATAATAGCAGTTAAATTTTCCTTTTAAGATTCAACTAGAAAATTTCAGATATGAACTGTCAGGATTGTCAGTAATGGTACAAGCATTGGTCAAGCATGCTTTTATTGATAAAAATACATAATCTGCATTATGTACCTCATTCTCAGCGCCTAAAATATTGTATAATATATATGTATATGTATATATGTTCACAAAAAATCCATCATTTGTTTTTCTCTATTGCAGTGTAATGAGGGTCACTTATGCTTTGCTCTTCACATTTGCGGTTATTCCAGACTTTATTGGTAAATATCATGATATTATATAAATTCCTATCTAGAAATTACGTGACATATATTTTGCCATTTTTTAGTAAATCTGGTTTTCCATAGCGGCATTAATCTCTGTATGCACCTCTATGCAGACATATGATAAGTCCATGGGAGGTTGAATCGAAAGATTTCCGGCACTCAATCCAGGCCATCGATGAATAGGGCTGATAGGAAGTTTGCGTCTTTATAGACACATCTATCGATGAGCAGGTCCTCCCGATATCCTGCTACGCCTTTTCTTGAGCCGCGTTGTTTGTACATTCCTCGCGAGAAAGGTCGGATTGTCCGAACAATCCTACCGTTTAGGATAGCTGTGAAGATCTTATACAGTGTGTTCAGACAAGTTATTGCCCTGTAGTTCTTAGGGTCAGTTAAGTTCCCCGTCTTCGGCAGGAGAACTATGTGCCCTGACACCAACCACTCCGGAATAGGCTCTTCCAACTTTAGATATGAGGTGAAAATGCGGGACAGATGCTGGTGGGTTAAAGGAAACTTCTTTCATCAGAAGGTCTTGATACCATCTGGTCCCGGAGCCGAATAGTTCTTCGTGCCTCTTGATACGGTTTTCACCTCCTCGGTAGTGATAGGTGGGCATTCCTCCTCAGGTGTTATGACGGCACTGCACAGCTCCGTGAAGCTATTTATATTCTTTGACTATTCTTTCACTGGATGCTGGACTTTGTAGACTTCTCTCCAAAATGTCTTGACCTCCTCTGGTGTTGGCGGGTGGACGATAGTAACTGGCGGGTCTTGGAAGAGTCGAAATTTGTCAGACAAAAACTGTTGATTTTCTCTGACTCACGTCATTATAGCTGGCTCTCTTGGAAATAAAAAAACACACGTCAAACTAGAAGAATTTAAAAATAAATATTAATTATATTACTTGTCAGATTTCTCAGAAGATCCGCGATAATTCGCTTGTAATCATCACTTTTTCTTTTACTGACGAAGTTTCGAACGACGCTCTTGAATGACGAGCATAGTGCTGCTCTTGTGGGCGATAAACATTTGGTAAAGTTGTCTTCGTTTATTAATTTTCTAATATGTGGTCTAATAAAAGTTTCCTCTTTAATTTTTGCTTAGGGAATTTTGGGGAGCATACTTGAACAGATACTGAAATAGCAATGGTAGAAACATAAGATAATCTCCTAATGCTGACCTGATGGCGAGAAGGGGTGACGGATTCGGATTTTGAATGAACTTTTTTTCCAAAAAGCAGGTTTTCAAAGTTCCAAGATCAAAAGCGTCCAGACTCAATTTTAAACCTGGAGAATTCGGTCTATGTTTAAAATATTGAGAATTTATCCTGCTATATCCCCTGTATGTAACTCCACACCGTCAAAACGTGTCCTTTTCTTATGAAAAGCCACTTGAAATGAACAAAAATTCAAATGTATAAAAAAACTCAAATAGTGTAGGTAGTATGATTCGAACTTAGCCTTCCAGTTACAAATCTGCAGAACCACCCCCTGATGTAACCTGCATACAAAAGACCATCGTACCGCGTGTCGTGTAAACTGCATGTGTATTTTTAAGGCTTTTCTTCGAGAATGGATGGAAAACGCACCTTATTAATTCAGCACAATAAAATTTTATGAATGACCTATTACTGAGAGGAGTACAAATCCAAACAAAATGTCGAGGGGTGTAAGTTCTTGTTAGTTTGTATAAAGTTCATTCATTATTTAAACATTACAAATGATCTTAGGAACTATGAAATCTTTTGCAAGTCTCGTAAAATGTTTTGAAATCTTCAAAATCTTTTAAAATATATTGAAATCCTTTGAAATGTTTCTGATTACTTCAAATCATGTGGTCATGATTAGGTCAAATCATTTCATGTGTTACGGAAGGAAACGCTTGCTTGAAATCAATGTATGCTATGTGCAAGTTTCTTTGATGTTTATGAGCTTGCGTCACGGCAACAGTGTCTATGGTGACTAGATCTTTACTGCCCCGCGAGTTTTTACAACATCCCTTTTATGCTTCTGTTAGGATGTCATTCTGGCTGCAGTGACAATATACCTTATCTGCAATGATGGCCGTAAGGAATTTATAAATTGTTGGAAGACAGGCTACCGGTCTGAATTCAGATGGATTTTGAGCATCTGGTTTTTCAGGCAACATATACATAGTACTCATGAGCATAAAGCCTGGCTTTCTATGTCCATTTCAATCGCTTCCTTGGTTGCTGAACCTCTGCTTCCGCCTCTGGTATTATTAGGCCATCTACACAATCAACCAATTGTCGCTGCTTGATCTTGTGACGCGGCTTCCTCTAACTGATGTTCATTGCAGTCGTTTTTCCACGCCAAATTAACCTGTTTGTTTAATCTCCAATGCTCGGTCTTCTGAGATGTGTAGATTAGTCCTCATGCGACTCTGTTCATATTAGGATACTTTGCAGCAAATTTCGTCCTGGAATTATATCCTTTTTCGCGCATGGTTTCAAACTTCGCACTCTGATAGTAGAGATGCACCAATTCCTCATTCATTGTGGTATCCCACTTGATGCTCTCCCACGGTATCTCTGTAGAGGTAGTTGTCTGCAAATAGCTAACGCTAGTCAAAGCATCCACAGCAGTCACATTTCAAGTCCAGATACTGGAAATATTATTTGAGCGTGGTTTCAGACATGGTCTTAAATGACCTCCACTTAAAGCGAACATAACATTCGCTCGCTCCGGAAGTAACCAAGAAGGGCCGACTAAATCATTTCTTTTGGATTTAAATGCATGATGTAAATGGATGCAACTAACGTGCACAAAATATGCAAGTTCTTTGGTTGTATGAACTGAAAAACTTATTGGTTATACCATCGTGTACCTAATACAACCATGTAGATATTTAAAGATTTCTTCACTTTTGAAATTCAATGAAGTAGGAATTCTTACCTCGAAATCTATAAGCCTCGGTGGCTCAGACGATAGCGCGTCGGACTTCCATGCAGCAAATCTGGGGTTCGATCCCTGAGCCGGGTATCAATGGAATTTTTTCTATGTACATTTACCGGTTCGAAACCCACCTTAAACTGTAGGTCCCCTCAGAAAAAGCTGGTATCTTACCAAGGTGGGGCTCCATGTCGAGAGGAATAGCCGTGGAGGTCGAAGCCGATTCTACAAAGACTCGAAAATAAGTCAGCGTTCTTCTTACGTTTAGGGGCTTCTACAGGAGGCACCCCGCTCGATGGTCGCTAGCCAATTCCGAGTAATGAACACACACACATACACTTACATAACACACTAGGAAAGTGCTTCGAATCTGTGAATCTACCGGATGACCTCAGAGGGATCGCTCCGTACACCCTAACCTGCTAGGGAGGCTGCCGAATGGCAGAGTGAGTGAGGATCACTTTGCCTGATCAACAAAGGAGGACGTCGTTTACTGTGCGATAGGTATGCCTGGCACAGAAGAGGTATAATCTCAGAACGTTGATAACAACGGAAACCCACCGAGATAAAAAAAAACTCGGCGAATGATGGCCGGATTCGGAGTACTGTCTTGATAATAAAAACGGGTGTAGCTCAATAGGCTTTATTGCTTGAGCGCCAGGGGTTGAGACCTC
>CAKNXH010000367.1:0-17545 GCA_932178445.1 Andricus quercusramuli
ACTATGTATCCACGATACATGAACATTATAGGAGGTATTGGCATCGCAGGATGAGGAACTGTAAAAAGAAAATGAAGATTTTTGATTTCGCAGATTTAAGAAATCTATAATAATTTCACATATTTTACCGAAAACCCCAAAAACATTATCAATCTCAAAATGAAACTATCAGTAATATGAATTGAAGCACTGAAAATTGAAACTGTTTATTCGGGATTCTTTCAGAGTTCGAAAGAGTCCACAATTCAAGAATGTACAAAAATCCCTTTGTTTGAAAGAATGGATGAGAAAACAGTGCGCCACATTGCCTTAGAAAAAGTAACATGAACATAATTTTCTACTACAAAAACCTCCGTAAAACGCACAATTTTTAATTTATCCAATCCAATCACAAGGGGCTCAACACTTTTTTTCTTTGAACATCCAGACCTTTCAAAAACGGTCTGAAAATTATTGGCTTTATGCCAAATTTGACTTAGTTGGTTTTCATCAAACTTTTACGTTTTGAGACCCCTTGAGTCAGGAAAAACGATTTTTACGAAGGTATATGTATGTCTGTCTGTCTTTATGTATGTCTGTATCCTGTAGGCATGATAGCTTTCGAAAAAATGATCAGATTGAATTGAGCTTTAGCACACTTTTAAAAGCCTAAAAGGAAAGGATGATTTTGCTAGCCAGCTTGTTCTGATAAAAATTAAAAAACTTAGGGCATTTTCAAAATTTTTCTAAACATTATTTTTCTAAATTTAAAAATTTTATGGACGGCTGCTCGTAGTACTCAGTTAGCTGAACAATTGATCTCAATGATTTTTTCCGTTCGAAGAACAATTATTAGAGTTATAGCATTTACAAAAAACGTTTCCTTTCGAAAGTCCTACAAGATTATCATAACAACTTCTTTTTTTTTGGAGAATCGAATATTCATATTTTGAGCGCGCAAAACATAATGAAAAATAAAAAATTCCACTTGGTGGTCAAACAATGCAAGATACGAAAAAAGACAATTTGACGAAAATTATGCACTTCAAAAAGATTCACAAACTTGTTGTTCATCATTTTTTTATAGGACGCGTGGTTTTAGTTTTAATCGTGATAAATAACATTGAACATTTTTTCAATAAAATTTTTAGAAAACCGACACAAGAGTAAAAAAAAATGATTAGACAAATCTTGTTCACTTGGGAGAGATCTACACATTTGTTGCAATCATTTTTGATGGGGTGCGTCTTTTTTGTTTGAAGCATAAAAAATAACATTACACATTTTTAAAATTAAGTTTTTGGAGAACCAACACAATACAATAACTAACACAATAGAGAGAAGGTAAGACCGGAAATCCCGGGGTAGAAGATCACCGGCTTTTGCCATAAATTATCATAGGTTTCCACAAATTTCAATAAATGGCCACAAATTTCGTACATTTTTATGAAGTTCCCAAATGTATAGAAATACGTTTTCGTGTGTGTGAAATCAGTGTTTTCGCGTTTACCTCAAAAACTGAAAAAACGACAGCATTTTATATAGAGAAAGAATGCGCAATTCATTTTCTATATGAATATTTACTTTTTTAGTTAAAATTCGAAACTTGTTTTAAAGGTCTTCAAGGGCCAACGATTTTGATTTTTCTCTAAGTCACAGCGATAATTTCTCAGTTAAAAAAATTATAATATACTTACACTTTGGAAGATGGTCTAAGGGGTTGTGTAGTGGTAGTTGTTGTGGAAGTTGTTCTGCAAAAAAAATATAGGGATTTTTATTCAAGAATTTTTTTTAATTTCCACAAATTCCAATAATTTTTCACAAATTTCGTAAATTTGTATGAGTTCCCAAAATATATAGAAACACGTTTTTGTGTGTCTGTGTGTAATAATGGCGTTTTCGGGTTTTTCTTTAAAAACGGAAAAAGCTACAGGATTTTATCCAGAGAAAGAATGCGAAGTTAACTTCCTATAACAATGTGTATTTTTTGAGTTAAAACTCGAAACTTGTTTCAAAGGTCTTCAAGTGCCACCAATTTTGATTTTTTTTTCTAAATCGCAACAGTATTTTCTTAGTTCAAATAATTATTATATACTTACGCGCCTGCGGTATTGGATGTTGCATCCCTGCTAAAACTCGTGCTGCTGCTGCTGGGTTTTCCATAATCAGCTTCTGCAGGTCTTGTATGGTGCCTGGTCGTGGTGTACCAGTAGCTGAAAAATATAATATAGGGATTTTTATTTAAGAATTTTGTTGTCGAATCCCAAAAATTTGCTATTGGTCCAAACTACAGATAGCTCAAATGTAATCAGAAAGTCAGTTAATGTTAACCGAGGTACCAAATTCCGATGAAGGAAATATATTTTAAGTATCTGGAAATCCTGCATTATGTATTTTTAGAGTATTACGTTATTTTGACATCGTATTTTCCATTAACATGTTTGAAAATATAGGATTTTTGTTCATGTATATATAACAATAACTTGAAACAGACAATAAATTAATTTCTAAATTAAAAAGTAATTATTGCAAACAAATTTTATTTTCCGAAATTTTGATGAATGAATGAATGAATGAATTGTGAAAATTTCATGAAATATTCATCTCGCGTTCTATCGAGAGACAGTCGCAGAGCTGCCAATTGTGACACCGACATTCATACCAATTTTTCGATTTGTTGGATACTGTTGGAAAGTGTAATTTTCTAATAGAAAGTCCCCAAATATTTATAAACATTAAAGGAAGAGCGCTTTGTTTCAATGAATATTGTTCATTGAACTTCAAGCTTCAATTTTAATGTTTAAACATGTCGAAAGTTACCGGTAAATTACTGTAAAGATCTTAATTTAACAAATTTCCAGAAAATTTATATATAACTTTCTATTAATTTTATAAATTATAGCCTGAGCTCGTGCATATGCGTCCAGTCATACTGTTATGAAAAGATACTGGTGAATTCCGATACATTTCCATAACTTTCCAAGAATGCCAATATATTCCCATGTATTTCCCCAAATTTCTATAAACTATCATAAATTTCGACAAATTTCAAAAAAAATTCGCAAATTCCAAAATTTCCAATAAATTTCCACAAAATTCATGAATTTTTAAAGACGAATTTATTATGTTTTAAAACGAGTTTATCAGATTTATTTCGAAAATGGGGAAAGCTACAACATTTTTGTCTAGAAAAAAAATGTGCAAGTAATTTTCCTATAAGAACATATTCTTTCCAATTCAAAATTCGGAACTTATTTCAAAGGTCTCCGGGGCCAATGCCGTTCAACCAGAACTATTTATTGGCGGTTATTAAATATAATTTGGAATGCATTCTGAGTCTCAACAATTTTTTGTTAGTTTACAAAATTATAGTATACTAACGTGGACGTCTAGGAGTTGAAGCTCTGCTGCCTGAAGCAATGTTGATCTCTGTATGTATTCGAGGTAATATTCGCACCGGAGTAACGCTATCTGTAAAATAGAATATATATGTATGTACATATATATATATATATATATATATATATATATATACAAACAAATACATAGTTAAGAGTTTGTCATAAAGACAACCGCAGGATTTCACCTGGAGCCGGTGCTAATCTGAAAAATTGCACCCCCTCCCATAAAAATCACGGTAAAATTTTAGCTGTAACTACGTCCCACGACCGTGAGATAGGTGGTTACAGTCTGCGACAAATTCAATACGGCGATCCGGCAAAAGTCTCGTGCACCCAGAGGAAACGGAGCGACCCAAGGAAGACCGCCTTCTGGATTTACCCCGCAAGTTTCTCAGCATTTTGTTGACACACAGGGATGCTTTTCAGACTATTAACCAGTGAAACTGTGGCACCTTCAAGAGCGCCAATAATCAGGACGATTAGCTTAACAGAATATTCCGGGTATAACCGTCCCGACTCCCTTGCAAGATCTTTATACCTCTCTTTCTTTTGTTTCTCCTTGGCTGTGGCGTTTTTGTCAGCTGGTGCCGAAAATTCGATAACGAATATGGTTCGTACCTCGAAGTCAAGGAGAACGACACCAGGCCTCGAGTGCGCAACAGAAACAATAATTGTCGAGAATATGAAGTTCCAGTATATACGGCACTCCTCATTTTCGACAATTGACTCTATTTTCGTAGGAGCGTTTAGCGGAGCGGTATTTGGGCTAATTTCTTAAGCGTGACAGAGATGGTAATAAAGCACTTCTAGTGCCGCATTGTGCCTTTGGATGTAGGATGTTCCCGCATGAGTTGGACAACTAGATAGTATGTGTCCTAGATGCTCGGGGTGTGCATGACACGTTCTGCAGCTATCATCGGGAATATCTTAGCTCAAAATGTGGCGACGGTATGCTAGAGTGGAAGTGACACCGTCCTGACATGCCAAAATGGAACCCGCCGTGCCAGACTCAATCCGGATGATTCAAGGAAAGCATACGTTAGATCATACGACATCGACTGATCCTTCACATTTCTGTGGGAGATGCCGTGCATCCTCTTGTCGAGGAGCTTTTCGCGAAAGTTTTTCTCCTGTGCTTTCTTAATCCGTCCCTTCAGGAGTGAGTATTCAAGATGGATAAGATTTGATGCATTTTGCTCACCCCTGATATTGAAGTCAATGCCAAGTGTTTCAGCAGCCTCCTCCGCTGCCTTGTACAGAAACGCCCCTTTGCCTACTTCTTCGTTTTTCCTGACCATTTTAAGAAGAGGGTCTTGTCCATTTGCGACTCTATTTGCTGTACCCAGAATAATCCTGTTGTGAAGACATTCAAGATTCAGTATTCCACCACCACCATGACGGTGTGAGATGTAGGGTCGTGGAACAGAAGACTTCAGGTGCATGCTTTTGTTCATGAGCATAACCTTTCGGGACCCGATATTGAGGGATCTAAGCTCCTCCTTCGTCCACGGAACCACTCCAAATGAATAGAATACTACCGGGACGGCAAGCATGTTCGTTGCAGATAGTTTGTTCTTAGCCGACAGTTTGGAAGACCAAATCTGCCGGATGAGACGTTTGTATCTGCTTTGGAGAGTATCCTTGATAGATGTCACGTCCTGACTGCGGCCCTGTGGCACGCCCAGGTATGTATAGGTCTCTGCAGCGCTAAGGTGTCGTATAGCGCTTCTGTCGACGAGCTCAGGGTCTTTGGGGATGCCACTAGGTGTCCCTTTCTTCAAATTAACCCTGGCGTATTTCTCTAACCCGAACTCCATTCCAATCTATTGAGTGTATTTTTTGACAATATCTAGAGCTAGATGTAGTTTCTCTTGATTTCTAGCATAGATCTTGAGATCATTAGGAGTTTTGATTAGGGTAGTCAGCATTGTTGTCCGACCCATTGCCGGGAGCCCTGCGCGTTCGATTGTTTTGAACCGCACTTACTACAACTATGTTTGGTGTTGTCATTGTTGTTCCCACGAGCAGCTAGGGAAAGGGTCCGTCCATCCTTGTAGAGCCCCGCGTGCAAAGATAAGACCGGTACTCTGAGAGGTCGCTCGGTATCTCAGGCCACCGTTTGAGACACTTCACTCAGGTGTCATTCAGCTTTCGGCATGGTTGTAACGCCTTCGCTTATGGGTTATGCCTTCGGGACCATCCCTGGACAATTGTCCGCGAGTGCTTATTTATTATTGTAACCATATTCAGCAGAAACCCTTGGTACAGGGTCCCTCTATCCGCAACCCGAGGACGCGTTCGCTGGCTTTGTCATAGGCCCTTCGGTTCGATTCCCAAGGAACCAAAACCAGAATATAAAAACCAAATATATATATATATATATATATATATGATATAATATAGAGATTATTATTAAAGATTTTTTTCAATAAACCCAGAAAATTTGAAATCGGTGCCCCCAGAACGCCCTCAAAAAACACGCAGAAGAAGGATTTGTGAAATTTACAACATTATCGGTACAAACATGGGCAAAATGACCACAAATTTCCATAAATTATCATTAATTTCCACAAATTCCATAAACTTTCATAAATTTCTAAAAATTACAGAAAGTTTTTTTTTTAGGGGGTTTTTGGGTTTACTTCGAAAACGGGGAAAGCTATAACATTTTTGTTGCATGAAAAATGATGCGCAACTAAATTTTGTATAAGGATATGTACTTCATGAGTCAAAATTTGAAACTTGTTTCAAATGTCTTCAGAGGTCAACGCCGTTCAGCGAGGAAAATGTATTGGTCGTTAAGAAATAAAATAAGTTTTTTCCCTGAATCCCAGTAATTTTTTGTTAATTTAAAGAAATTAATTGTGATATACTAACGTTGGCTACCCTGTCCCATACGAGGCCGTGTTGGTGCTGGAGCTAAAGGTGGCAGTCCATCTCTTCGCTCTGTAAGATACAATACAGGTATCTTTATTGAAGAAGTTTTTCAACGAACCCAAAAATTTGCTGTGGGTCCAAAATAAAAAGAGGTCAAATGTAATCTTAAAGTCAACCGATATTTGAAGAACCCAAGTTCCAAATTTCGATTATGTAAATATATTTTGAAAATCTAAGCTTTCTATGAATTTCCATGAATTACCATAAATGCCTAAGAATCTTCACGAATTTTTCACAAATTTCATAGAATTTTATTTTCTAAAATTTACAGAAAAGTTTTTCTCATTCAAAACGGGGTTTGCGAGTTTCCTTTGAAAACAGGGAAAGCTATAAAATTTGTGTTTAATGGAGAACGATGTGCAATTAAATTTTATATAAGAATATCTACTTTTCATGTCAAAATTTGAAACTTGTTTCAAAGTTCTCTAGGAGCCAAAGCCGTTCAGTGAAAAAAATTTATTCGCGGTTAAGAAATAAAATTTGGATTTCTTTCTGAATCCCAAAATTTTTAATGATTTCGAAAAAATTATAACATACTAACGTTGACTAGACCGTCTTCGACGCTGCGTGTCTTGTTGACCTCCACCTCCGGGTGGCTGATTACTTCCAGCTGTAAGATATGACATAGGGATTTTAATTAAAGAATTTTTTCGATGAAAAACGAAAATTTGCTATTGGTTCAAAATAAAGAGAGGTCCAATGTAAACCGTCCAATGTCCAATGTAAACATTCTTTACAATATCATAAATATTGTAACCTAATTGGAAAACTGTGCTTAAACCCCTTAGGAACTACAGTCATAAATTGGAAATGTAATTGTTTCTTCATTTGTTTTTATAGACGGTTCTCAAAGCACCTGCTGCTCTAAATCTAAATTATTTTCAATTTGTATCCAATTAAACAATTTCAATAAGATAATTAGTAAATCTTGCTTGATTGTACAAAAAATAACGCTTTAAGGATGTCCCAAGTGATATTTAACAAGTTTTCTTTCTCTCGTTTTCAAAAACTTGGAGAAAAAATATGTATTGAGTCAGCGACGTACCTAGCAAAAAAAACTGAAAGTCTGATTGAACCAATACCCTTAAAGTTATGGATCTCTTAGAAACAAAAATTGCATATTTTCGCAAATAATCTAACTTTCATATTTTTTCTATTAATTCGGTTCGCATTGGAACTAAGAAGCGAGCACAAAAGAAGGTTTCTTGAAAATAGGGGCAGTCTCATATCAAAGCTTTCACTTCTGACACTCTCATACTCTCCCACCCCTCTAACCACATTTCTTTTCATCCCCCTTTAGCCCATTCCTTATTTCCTACTATTCCTCTGCATCCTATCTCTTCTTTCCCATCACGCCGCACCGTCCTTTCGCTTTTTTTAGCTTCCTTTTGCACCATCCGTCTCCATCCCTTCCATCCTTTCTTATCATTCAACTTCATTTCCATCCTTGCCCACTATAACTACTCATTTCTTTTCCTTCACTCTCCTTTTATCATTTCTTCTCCTTTCCTCGGAAACTCCTCTATCATCATTTTCACGCTACCCCTTCCCACCTTCTTTGGCACGCCCTTCCTTCTGTTTCTTTCCCATATTTCACCCCATCCTAGTTCATCATTTCCTCCTTTCCTATTAACTCCACTCCTTCGCACTATACATCTACATCACTTTACACTTTACACACAATACCCTCCCCGCCCCTCCGTAGTCCTTCCAGGAAAGAAGTGCGATGGAAAGGCTCACTCCCGACCGAAACTATGAAAAACGTTCTATTTGTTCAGTACTGATAAATAAGGGTATGAAACTATAAACAATAACAAATAAAGTTACAAAAACTTTAACTCTGAATTACTTAAGGTAGTTGTGCAAAAAATTGAATACCTGGAAAAATAGTTTTTCTGTAACTTCATGAATCCAGATGATAATACTGATGAAGTAATTTTAAATGAAATATATTATGTTTACTAAAAAACTTCCCAAACTGATGAAACACATTTATTTTAACAGTGCCTCTTACAATTGAATTTTTTCTTCCTATCACTTATCACCTGCTTTTCCATACCTTCCAACCATCATTATCCACACCTCCCTTCATTTCCCGTCATATTCCTTCAACCCCTTCACTTCCCAACCCTCTCTTCTATCTCCTTTCAACCTTTCACTGCTTATCATCTATCGCCTACAGTCCCTTCCTTTTCCACAATCCTTTTCCGCAACTCCTCGCATTTTCTACCGTCCGCCTCCTTTCTTATCATAGCCCTCCAACCCCTTCCTCCTCCTATCCAACATCTCCTTCCCAACTTTCTCATTGTCCCATCATTTCCCTTCCTTTACCACTATCCTTCTCCACCAATCCCCTATCGACCCTTTTCATTAATTGTGATAAAGTGTACAAACTTACCACCGGAATTGATGAATACCGCGAAGGCAAGAAGCAGAGTTCCCAGAACGATCTTCATTTTTCTTCTCGGATTTCGTGGAACATAACTGATATATCTGGATCATTTTCACCACTATATATGCCATAAAATTAATTAGAATGACGAAATATTGCAATGGGTGGGTGTAGCTTATGTGATTATATCAATAGAGAACCTTATCAGCTGGAACGGACTATTAAAATTGGAAACAGCGCTTAATAGACCTTGGTCTTTGTCCTTCTACCAAGACGCGAAAAATTTGTCAAACAATGTTTGCTTGATAATTCTGAAAGATAAATGAATTTTAAAATGCATTAAATTGATGAAATAACAGAAGTTTCACAACTCTATTAAAAGGGGCGAAGGCATTTTTGGTTAGAGATGGATTTTTTTATTTTTTAAATAGTATGCGCAGGGCTCTCCTGGTATATACTATCAGTCACGGACGCATCATTATAATGCAAGCAAGTGGTCTGATCAGAGCAGTGTGCCTAATATGACATATTGGGCAAGTCTGGTTTTTATCCCATCATACACGAACTGGGATGCAGTCAAGTCCATGATGGTGGGACCTACAGCTTAAGGTGGGATCCAAACACCAGAACATCGGTAAAGATACATAGACAAATTTCAAGAGTTACCGGCTGAGGGATCGAACCCCGGACCTCTAATGTCCGAGTTAAAAGCTGCATTTCCAAGAAATCAAATCGAATTCTTTAGAAAATTGTCGAACTTCAAACCCGAAGGGATCAATTTGCTATCAAGGAAGATAATTTTTCAACCTTATAGTTGAATTTGAAAGAAAACTAATTTTGGACCAAACAGTTGTATTTAAATCCAAAGAGTGGAACTCCTGACCAAAAAGTGGAATTTTCAATGAACAAAAAATTAACTATCAGCCAAAAGAACGAACTTTCTATCGAAAGAGACAAATGTTTTCAAAAAGTTGAATCATTAACCAAGAAATATTTTTCAGTTAAGGACGAAATTAAATTTTGATCAACTTTTGGAATCTTCGACTAAAATAATAAATATTTAACAACAACAAAATTAATTTTTTGATAAGAAGTTAAATTTTCAAGAAAATATCTGGACCAAAATTCTCTTCAAATAGAGACAAATTGGGCGATTTTACAAAAAAAAGAGGGAAATAGGCGAAACAGTGCGCAGTAGTGTGGTTCTTATTTACACTCGGTGGATTTTTTCTTCGAATTTCTCTACTCTCACCCCCCAGTTTTATTCGAATGCCCCAAAAAAATATCTCCTTCAAATTTGAGCCAAATCGGTTGATATGTAGGGGTGGCGAAAAGATCATGAAGTTTCCCATTGATTTAACATAGGAAAAAGTCAGCTTTTTGTAAATCTAATGTTTAAACACAATAATATGTTAAAAATGATTCCTTGTTTTAGTATATTGTTCACAATTCATCAGAGAATAAAAATGAATTATAAATTTTGAGGTTGAATAATTTTAAGCCACTCTTATGGGTCCCCAAAGAAAATTCCATAGGTAACCAATTTCAATTTTACGTAATATTGCGGTCTATTGAAGCTTTTTGAAAGTGTTTTGAACATAAATAATCATTAGTCGCTAATTTAATAATGCTCGGTCATTCTTTAACTGATATTCCATTGTTTGAATAATTTTAATTTGTTTCAGCATCAAAAAATTCAAAAACTTTGAAACAAATTACAATTGTTCAAACAATTAAGTATAATTTAACAAATTACTGGGTATTTATTCTTATTCTTTGACGAATTCTGAACAATATACTGAAACGCGGAATTATTTTAACATATTATCGCGTTTAAATATTAGATTGACGAAAAGCTGGCTTTTTCCCATACGAAATCAATGGGAAACTTCATGGTCTTTGCGCCACCCCTAATTATTAACGGATTTTGCTCAAATTTGGAGGAGATTTCTTTTTGGGCATTCAAACAAAACTGAAAGGGGGAGAGCAGAGAAATTCGAAAAGTGAAAAATAAGGGCCACCCTAGTAATTGTTGACTTTTCTTACATCTGTCGACATTCGCGGACAAAAAGTAAAGCCTTTTGTTTGAACTAATCTAATCTACATTTCATTGGATATCGCCATTAGTAAAGATTTAGTACAAACTTTCTTTTTTATTAATTTAAAATATTTGAGTTCACCAAAAATATAAAAAATTCCATCGATTTATCAATATTCATTTCTAAATATGTAGAAAATGTATATTAAACATTTCCCAGATATTTTATTCAAATGATCTTTCATTCTCTCAAATGCTTTTCAAGTGATTATTTGTTTCGAAACATCTTATCTTTCAATGTGTATCATATTTGAGTGACATCCAAATTATATTCAGTTGTTTGTAGACCGAATTAATCAATGTTTGTTAAACTTTGGCCTTTGTGTAAAAATTCATGTCACCCTTACGGATGGGATATTTATTCTTACTGATAGTGCTAAACTGCTGAATCAGTTATGCAATGAAAATTATGGAAACCAAAAAGAAATAACGATAGAGAAAATATTATATTTGTTTCATTTAGTTTTTTTTTTGCCATCCATAAAGGACCAAAAAAAGATTTTTTACCAAAAAACATGAATTTTAAATGTAGAACAATTAATTTTAAATTAAAAATTTGCATTAGTAACTAATCAGTTCATCATTTGAGCGTGCCTAGGGCGCGCGACTTTTGATTCTCGGGCTTCGCGCTCGATAGTATATTTATCTCGCGCTTCGCGCTCGATAATGCATTTACTTCATGCAACGCGCTGCATCATTGCATTTCCCCCACATTTGTGCACAGACCTTTCCAAATTATAGGTCAAAGCATCGACAAATATCATTTGGTGATTGTGAGTTCTCTTTCGTTAAAGCTCCTTCGGCTTTAACGAACACATCCTCATCACGTATCTCGTGCTTCGCACTCGATTTGGTCCAAAATGCGAACTTTTCTACATTACAGAACACTATTATATGAAATTTATTATAAATTCATTTCTGTACCTCAGCGTGGGATTGCTTACATAGATATTCCAAAATAAAGTACACATTTTTTGGATCATAATTACGTATTTTGAATTCTTCAACATTTCATTGCATTCTTTCGAATTCCCTTTTATTTTCCTAAAATGATTATGAACTTAATAAAATCAATGAAATTTTTTGGACTTTCAATCATTTTATGGAAAATATTTTACATACAATTTTTGTCTATATAAAGAATCCACGCAGAATTAGATATTTCTACAAGTACAGTTGCAGAATATATCAGGTAGACTTTCTTTGTTTAATTTAGCTTTTAATGAGAAAGAGAGTTTACGGTCATAAAGGCCTGGAATGTTCTATAGACAGGATAAAAAAACAGAGATAAAATGAAAACGAACTTCTTATTGAAGGCATAGAAATAAAAGTATTTGATTCATTGTTCCATGCAAACAGATTAATAGGCGCGCGCCTTGACGTGCGCAAGACTGTACAAATATAATTTTATCACTCGAGACTGAAAATCTGGATTCGACCAACCTCATGTTTTCGGATGTTTCATGTAAACTGCCAAGTTTTAGTAGAAATATTGGAGTGGCTCTTCCTAACACTTATGCACAGAAACATTTGAATCATCATTTTTGGAAAACTGCACAGTATTTTTTTGTTATGACAGGAAGAGATTCAACAGAAATAACCAAAGAAATATCAACTTCTAAAATCGTTATTCAAGATTCTCATCCTGCTAGTCACAAAAAATCTTATGAGAGAGCTCAGGAAAAAAGTAGTTCAGTAGTCTAGCGCATTGCTTTAGGAGATACGGCCCCTGGCTCTAGTAAACTGTGTCAAAAGCTACGCCCTCTGTCTTCTGTCTAGCGAATCGCTTCAGGAGATGCGGCCCCTGGCTCTAGTGCACCGCGTCAGAAGCTACGCTCTCTGTCTACTGTCTAGCGTATTGCTTCAGGAGATAAGGCCCCTGGCTCAGTACAGCAGCTACGCCCCCTTTCTTCTGTCTAGCGCATCGCTTAAGGAGATACGGCTCCTGACTCAGTACAGCGTCTTCCGCATCGTCGTCTTCTTCTTTCACCCCTTTTACAGATGTAAGCCGACTCAGGAAACAGCGCGCACTAGCCACATTGCTGCGCCAAGCGGCCCGGAAGATCCTCGACTGGCTCCGTGAGGAAGGGACTGATGGCCTGGCACTGAGCAGCTTCGAGTTGTTGGACGAGTATTGGAGAGACTTCTCGAGTATCTACGTGGAACTGCTTCACTACCCGGAGACACAGGACAGCGATTACTCCATCAATGACGCATACGCGGCGGCGACGGGACTGATAGTCCTTCCGAGACCTCTTTTGCGAACTTGTGCACGATGAACCGACCTTGAACGACGTTGAGAAGCTATTGTTCCTCAAGTCGTGCGTCAAGGGGGAAGCACAGAACGCGCTGAACTGCATTTCAACGGGTCCTAGTACACGACCATCTCAAGGCAATACTTAACATGGAGGCTCTGAAGTCAGCGGCAAGGACCCAGCTGCTCCTGAACGATCTGGAATGGCACCGCAGTCAACTCGCATCCCTCGCCAGTCCAGTCGTTCAACGACAGCTCACCATCTACCTCCAACAGCACTGCCTGATGCTGCAGTCAATCACCACAGGCCGCGCCTCCACAGTACCGGATCTCACTCGAGACTAGGCAAGCTTCCGTGCCCTCAGGAGCTTCGTGACGACCGCTACTGCAACCGTTCCCTACCCCGCTTGCACAAAGGCGCACTACCTTGGCCGCTGCTAAGCATTCAGAGGCCTCGACACGTCAGAGCGCAAGAACCTGGTCATCAGCCACAAGCTCTGCTTCAATCGCCTGCGGGACAATCACAGCGCACGGAACTGCGCATCGCCGTAATCGTGCAGAGCGTGTGGCGGGCAGCAGCACACGCTAATCCACGAGGGAAACCGCTGGAACAGGCCCCTCCACCGCCATCCCTGCGAAGCGGCCTCGACACCAGATGACAACGGCCGCGAACACGGCCCCCCTCACCGACGACAGTTCGTTGCCGCAATGGCCACATTCGTCAACATGAACATCGCCGAACGACTAGGCGATGGCCTCGAACGAGTCAACATCGGCGAAGCTGGGGTGTCCGGATCGCCCGTCGACATGGCCCGTCTACGCACCTGCCTTCACCTCTGTGATACGCTTCTAAACAGCTCGCTTCATTTCGAGATTAACGGACTTCTGCACATAGAAGTCATCACCCCTTCCCTGGCCCGGCCCACCGGGACAGTAGACTGCACGCAATGGCACCAGATGGCCGATCTTAGCTTCGAACCTGGCGTGGAGAGGGGCGGGTGGACGTCATCCTCGGTGCCAACGTCTATAGGCGGCTTTTTCTCTCCGGCAGCCTGAACCAAAAGCAACTGATCGCCCAACAAACGGTCTTCGGCTGGCCCCCCAACGGCACTGTACCCGCGAGCGGGTCGATGACAGCGCTCATGGCGCTCATGTCGTGCTCGTGCAAGTGCTTCTGGTCACTGGAGGAGGTACCTCGAGCCCCCCGAATGTCCATCGTGGATGCTGAGTGTAAACGCTTGTTCACCAAAGAACATAACCACGAGCCAAGCGGACGATGCATCGTGTCACTTCCCTTCAAGGCAGAAGAGGCCTCTTGTCTGGGGGAGAGCCTGACTGACGCACAGCTAGTGCTGGCAACAATGCACTGCCGCTTGCGACGCGACACGAACCTCTCTGATGCTTAAACACAATTACTGGATTACATCGAACATGGTCAAATCCGTTTCGTCACGGTCGAAGAATGGCAAAACTGCCCACAGACAGTCTGCTACATCTGTGACCAGGGGATTTGGCAGCGGAGCGACAAAGGGGACAAACTCCGTATGATATTCAATGCCTTCCGTCCAACAACCAGCGAATGCAGCCTCAACGACGTAATGTATGCTGGCCCAGGCTCCAGAGTTACCTTACAGTCGTGGTCACGCGCTGAAGAACTGACCGAATCACCTACTGCGCTGACGTCAGGATGATGTTAAGACAGATCCGGGTCCGACCCCAGGACATCCACCTACAGCGGATCCTGTGGAACCCGAGCCCCGACATTCCAGGAACTCAAAACGTCTTCCTCACGGTTACCTATGGAGCGACTAGTGCACCGTACCTATTATTGAGGCCCATGAAGCAACCTATGGCCCCATGCCAGCTGCCCGGGTAAATCCGTCAGCCGCCTTCTCCAGGACCGGCGTGGACTACGCTGGCCCATTCGATATCATTGCAACAAAAGGCTGTGGGGTGAGTACGACCAAGGGCTATGTCGCCCTTTTCGTTTACCTGACCACCAAGGCCGTACACCTGGAGCTCGCGTGTAGATGTGCTGAATGTTAATGCACAAAGCCGCCGAGAATCCTCACTAATTAACACATCTGCGCAGTTGTACAGCCGAATGCATGCACTTGTGCTATTCGACTTCAGGAAATTGGACTGCAGAAAGACCGAGGATCCTTATGAGCAAAAACGCATCTGCGCAGATGTGTTTCTTTTATCAGGATCTGAGGGGTCAGTACCACTCAGCACTATTTCAAATCCCGGAATTCGTGTAGATATGCTAGAATTTCTGCAGATGCATTGTTTCTTCATCAGGTATTCTCGAAAATCGCGGTAGATATGCCGATTGAGACGTAATTATCTCGGGACTTAATTAAAATTTTTAATAATGATTAGCATAGTTAAATTCCTCTTTTCATTACGAATCGAACCATATCAGATTTCAACTGTTTTTTATTCAAATTAAAATCTTTTTGTTTAGAACATCATCACGTACCCTTTCCGTTGAAATTTTTTTCTTTCTTTTCAGAAGATGCAACTACCTGCTCAAAAGTTGGACAACATCGTTGAAAATAAATTTTTTGTGAAGGTTCATAATTTTAGTTGAAAATTCGACTATTTGGTTGTAAATTAACTTTCTTGTTGACATCATCCTTATGATTGGAAATTTATCTTTCCAGATTAAACAATCAGATATTTGGTAGCTGATCGAATCTATTGAATTTCACTAGCAACCGGCTTAGCGGAATAAGCATGTGAAATCGGCCGCCGTTCGTATAAAGCTTAAATTGATGTGATAGGTTCGTTTTCATGTGGTATGCAACTCCACCAAGTTTCAACTTCAAAATCCCATTTTTGTGTGAGATATGGAGGGAAAAGCAGAAAAATGTCAGATTTTTTATGATTTTTCTGTGTGTGCTGGAACATAGTTCAAAAAAGCAATGTACGTAACGGCGCGGCGCCGCCCGCTGCCGATGTTCACGGTGGATGAATGGGGCCCATTTTTTAAAGGACGTCTGCACTTTGCCTATACACGTATAGTTTGCAGAGCTTACCACGAGGAGGTTGCAGTGCGTTTTTAAACTCCTTATTATTGGGGTGTTTTTTCAAGTGAGTCCCTTCTCCTTTCTCATTTCAATCTCAATCTTCTTCAATCTTCTTTACTGTCACTGTCAATTACTGGGATGCAATTATCGTTTTTAAATAAATCGCTCAGTATTTCTGCTGATTTAAAAAATTTGTATAAATACTTTGCATAAGATAAATAATAAACGATAGCTGCAGTGCAATGTGAGAACAGCAACCAACTGTTCTTCTACCATCAGCACATTCACATGAATAATGTGTCAGACCCGAAACCCCAACGCTGTTAGTCTTATACCTTAAAAAACACGCTCAAAGGTAGACGTTTCAGATGGAGTGGTTCAGAGGATGCATTCTCAAAAATCTATCGAAAACACTTTGGCTATTGAGGCTGAAAAGAGAGGATGGTTTTGAAAGCAGCTGCCTTTCCAGAGTATTACATCCGAAGACTTATTAAACTTTCCGGAGTTGAAAAAAAGGGATCTTCAGATTTCATTTACTGGATCATATCAACTCTCCTAAGCTGTGTCGTATTTAGCTAAAATGGTTAAGAAAGGTGGCAAATTGAATATAGATTATGTTAAACATGAGAAGAATGTGCTGAAGGTAAGAGTTCCATCCAGACATATTTCTCCCACAACATATACGTGCTTTTTAAGGTATAAGCGTAACAGCGTTGGGGTTTCGGGTCTGACACATTATGCATGTGAATGTGCTAATGGTAGACGAACAGTTGGTTGCTGTTCTCACATTGCAGCTATCGTTTATTATTCATCTTATGCAAAGTATTTATCAAAAGTTTTTAAAGCAGCAGAAATACTAAGCAATTTATTTAAGAACGATAATTGCATTCCAGTAACTGACAGTGACACTAAAGAAGATTAAGCAATATGTGAGAGGCAAGGGGACTGAAATTGAGAAAACATCCCAATGATTATGAACAGATCTAGGAGGCAAGGGGACTCACTTGAAAAAAGCACCTCGATGATTACGAGCTGATGCGAGATGCGAGTGGACTCACTTCGAAAAAGCACCCGATGATTATGAACTGATGTCAGAGGCGAGGTGACTCACTTCAAAAAAGCACCCCGATGATTATGAACTGATGTGAAAGACGAGAGGAATCACTTTAAAAACGCACCCTGGTGATTATGAACTGATGTGAGAGGCGAGGTGACTCAAATTAAAAAAGCACCCTGATGATTATGAACTGATGTTAGAGGCGAGAGGTACTCACTTTGAAAAAGCACCCCGATGATTATTAACTGATGTGAGAGGCGAGGCGACTCACTTTAAAAAAGCACCCTGATGATTATGAACTTATGTGAGAGGCGAGGGGACTCACTTTGAAAAAGCACCCTGATGATTATGAAATGATGTGACAAGCGAGGGGACTCACTTTGAAAAAGCACCCG
>CAKNXH010000367.1:17555-237144 GCA_932178445.1 Andricus quercusramuli
AGGCGAGGGGACTCACTTTGAAAAAGCATTCCGATGATTATGAACTGATGCGAGAGGTGAGGTGACTTACTTTAAAAAAGAACCCTGATGATTATGAAATGATGTCAGAGGCGAGGGGACTCACTTTAAAAAAGCACCCCGATGATTATGAACTGATGTGTTGTTTAGGCTATATAGCGATGAGATCGATAACTATGTACGCGCTTTTTAAGTGTGGGGTGCTAAAATATATAACTAGAAGCATACCTAAGAAAAATTTCCTTTTTTGTATGATAAATAAAGTAGAAAATCAACCTGAGGTTGTAACTCATACAACAGGTGTAGAATTAGCACAACTGCGAACGTCTCTGTAACGACCAGTGAATACGAAACGATTCATTTGTAAAATTGAAGAATTTTGAAAACGAAATAATGTCACAGATATAACATAAAAAATAAATCTAAAATTAAAATAAATGAAGTATTTGAAGGCATTGACTTGTGGCGATCCTGTACGGCATAACATCCTTCTTGTTAAAAATTTATCTTTCTACATTGAAAAATCGGATATTTAGCTAGCAATTAAATCAATCTGTTGCAAATTGAAATATCTTGTTGAAAATTTGTTCTTTCAGATTGAAAATTCATACTTCATGTTAAATTTTGAAATTTTCTGGTTGAAAACTCAACTGTCTTCTAAAAATGTTTTTATTGTCTAGACAAATCAACTATTTGGATCAACAATTTCGTTTAAAAATTGAATATTTTAGATAGAATTTAACTATGTTATTAAATTAATCTTTTTCAATCGAAAAATAAACTATTTGGTTGAAAATTCATCTTCTTCAGAAGAAAATCTTTTTCTGGTTGTTCATAGGTAGCCAAAAAAATACCAAATAACGCAAATACAATTTTTGCTGTACCGGGTTTTTTTCTTATATCTACAATTTTTATTTTACCCCTTATTCAGCAGTTTAGCGCTATCAGCGGAAATAAATATTGCATGCTTAACTGCGATAATGAATTTTTACACGAAGGCTAAAGTAGAACTAACAGATATGGTACACATGAGAAGATAAGATATTTCGAGAGCAATAATTACGTGGAAAGCATTTGATAAAATAAAAAAATATTTAATTAAAATATCCGCACAATGTTTAATATACATTTTCTACATATTTTGATTGAATATAGACAAAACGATGAAATTTGTCATATTTATTGTAAACTAAAACATTCTAAATTTGATAAAAAAATCTTTTCTGGTACTGAAACTTTTCTAATTGTTATATCTAATGACTTGCAAATTGAATTGGTTCATACATAAAGCCTTACTTTTTTCCTGAATTTACGGAACCTCTGAGATCACCTATACAAGGAGAATTCCTTTAACCAAAGTATTTAGGGTACAGTGAAAAAGTTATTTTTTTTCAAAGATTCAACTACTTGGTTAAACGTTGAACAATTCTCTTAAAAATGAAATAGTTTTGTTAAAAATTTAAATATTAAATTTTTAGAACATCAATCTTCATCGCTAAAAAATAATCTTCTGGGTTAAATGTCATTCCTCTCGATCGAATTGAACTGCTTTTTATTTGAAACCAAATTGTTGTTTCGTAGAAGTATTAAATATTACATTTTTTTGTTGAAAAAATATCTTTATTGGTTGAAAACTCAACTTACTGGTTAAAATTTGAACTAATTTATAAGAAATCATTTTGTTTTGGTAGACAATTCATATTTCCCAGTTGAAAGTTGAACTGTTTAGTAGAAAATTTCATTTTTTCTCTTGAAAACGTAACAGTTTAGCTTGTAAAGAAACTTTTTGTTAAAAATTAACTTATTTGCCAAAAATTAACTTTTTTTGTTGAAAAAATAAAATTTTTGGATTGAAAATTTGACTGTTTTATAGATTTATTGGAAATTGATGTATTTTGGTTGAAAATTCATCATTTTTGATAGAAAATTAATTTAACTATTTGGTCAGAAAAGCCCCCTGGAATATCGACAGCGCGAGTTTTCATGCTCCCAAGCTAAGGTGTGATCGCCATGTCAAGAGCTGAATGGCACCAGTGTCAACAAATCTTTGAACACCCCGGCCTGCCCCCTCAGTGGAGGCGGATACGCAAGTGTTTCAAAGGCGGTGTCTCAACGGAGATTTCGGGACACAAGGTCGAATCCTATTGTATTTTGACCCACCCCCTGCAAGCGGGGCACTGTGAGGGGCGTTTGTCATTTACCTATTTATTATTCCGCCTTACTTTCGTGCAAATGGCTAACAACGCCCTGGTGAGACTTTTCGTTGCGCCGGATTATCCTGATAACTGTCTAACTCTCGAGAATTTCGACAGGCTGACGGATGAAATCTCGGAAGGGATTGACGCGTCAACTGCGAGGGACGTGCCTCCACATTCGACGACATCTTCATCAGGTCAGGGGCCATCGTTGTGGAGGCCGCAGACATTTGGTAGCGAGACTGGATGGCGGAAAAAACCTCAATTTTTAGGCCTAACGAAGGTCTGAACTTGCAAGTCAAGGGGAGGAGTGCTTGCAAAGGTACCGAGAAGTGACTATACTGATTCCTGGCAACCCCAAGAGTCCGGCGACCGTTCTGAGGCGCCTGAGCTTTTAAAATCCGTCTCTACGAACTGATTCGTGGAAGGTGCTTTCCGACGGTCAGGGATCCAGGCCGAAGGGGAGAGGCTGGATTCTAGTGGTTGGTCTTCCCGAATCCTTAATAAGAGTTCTGGCGTCCCTAGATTATCGACCCTATCTGGGAATGAGTAGGGTTACTAGAAGCATCCGGAGCAGCCCTGAACCAGCCTTTCAATGGCTAAGACGGGAATCTCCATTAAGTAGATGAATTCGCACAAAAGAAAAGGCGCCACGTCGGCTCAAGCCAGACGCATATCTGTCGTGCAGATAGGGCTCGCCCTAATCCAAGAACCCCGGTTATACTGTGAAAGGATTTGTGGCTTGTCATGATACCTTATCACCTTATATAAGGTGTCATGCGAAAAAAACGCCGAGGGCATGCATAGCCGTCAAGGGTATGGATGCGATCTTGGTGCCTAAATTCTGCTCTAACCGAGGGACCCCGCCTGCCAGAGAGATGGAGGTTCTAATTCGGCACTGTCAAGAGAACGAGATTTCTCTGCTGTTAGGCTGTGATGCAAACTCTTCGCACGCGGTGCGGGGAAGCACAAACATCAATGATATAGGGAGAGATTTAATTGAATACATAGCGGGCACAGAGCTGGATATTCCGAATCGGGTTGATACTTCCACATTCTAGACTGAAAACAAGAGTGCGATTCTCAATTTCACTCTATTTTTGGTTGTACTGAGAAGCAGAGATTGCTGGACTGGAGAGACTCCGATGTGGAGCCTCTCCCGGACCACGAATATAGAGTGTTTCGATTAACCCTAGGAAAACCGGTGGTTCCAAACATTTTAAACCCCACAAATACACTTCGGAACTCAAATGAAGAGGAACTCAAAGGGGGGCTTGCGGAATTCTCCACAAGCTATGGTACCATTGATGAGTTGAAGCACGCCGCGGATTTTCTGCTGGATGCTCCCAGCAATACTCCTCCAGAAGTCATCCGTCGAGAGGTTTTGAGAGCACGCTACACCGGAGAAGACTCAAAACAGGAAATGCGGTAGCGATGACGAAACATCCGTGCATGTATTATGCCAGTGGCCGGCACCAGCTAGGCTCAGGAAGCAGATCCTCAGGGCCCATTTTATGGAAACAGAGGAAATTACAACGCGATCAGTGGTCGACCTACTAGGTTTCGTCAAGAGATCTGGCGTAGGCTGCTGACAGTGAATAAGTAAGGGTGTAGCACAATGTGCTCTATAGCTTGAGCTTCAGGGGAGCTCTCCATTGGCTTCCCCCCGTTTTAAAACTAACTAACCTACTAACTAACTAACCAACTTGTTAAGGCTACACCTATTCTTCTGAAAAATCGTCTTTCTTGTTGAGAATTTATCTTGATAAATGAAATCAAATAATTTATATTTTATACTGAAAGTTTTTCTTGTTAAAAATATCAACTATTATATTTTTTGTAGGAAATTAATACTTTTTTAGTAAAACTTCAAGTATTTGTTTGATATTTAAATTTATTATTAAAAATTTAGGTTTGTTGTTGTTGAATATTTGTTATTTCAGTTAAAAATCCAACAATTCGGTTGATATTTTATTTCTTCCTTGACTAAAATATCTTTCTTGATGGTTGAAAGTGATACCGTTGTATAAAAAAATTATTTTAAAATTATTTTTCTCGTTGATAATTAATTTTTTGTTTATTGAAAATGCAACTGTTTGGTTAGACGTTCAGGTATTGTATTACAACTTTTTCAGTTTCGTTTAAAATTTAACTACTTGGTTTTCAATGCAAATTCAGCTCTTAACTGTTTTTTATTAAATCGAATTCAATTAAAGAAATTATAAATGATATGTACATTTTTTAATGTAATAAATTGAAAATGTAACAGAATTTTTGTGAGCGTACTGAACGCGGAGAAAAACTTAGATATCTTCCAGACTTAACAGGCAAACAATGATAGCGAAATTTTTTGTGAATAGTGGTAATAAGACAAAGACCAAGGTCTATTAATCGCAGTTTTCGATGTCGACAGTTGGCTAGGACTGATAAGATTTTCTGTTGCCTTTAGCACGTGACTAAATACGAGGGCTTAAGAATATTCCCCCATTCTAATGAATTTTGCGGTTATATATAGCGGCGGAAATGATCCAGATTGATCAGTTATCCTTCACGAAATCAGACGAGAAAAATGAAGATCGTTCTGGGAATTCTGCTTCTTTTCTTCGCGGTATTCATCAATTTTGGTGGTAAGTTTGACCAATATAATACCCATTTTGAATGAGGTATGGAAAGGGATGGTGTAAAAGCTGGGGATTAATAGTGATTAAGGGGAGTGGTGGAGAAAGATAGTGCGGAGGAAAGGGACAGGCAAGGGGATTTCAGAGTGGAGTTGGGAAGGGGTTCGAAGTTATGATAACAACGGAAGCGGATAATAGAAAAAGTGTGAAGCGGCAGAGAAGTATGTTGGGAAAGAATGTGGCAGACGGGGATTGACGGAAAGCAGTGATAGGATGAAAGGAGAAAATTTCCCAAGCGGGCCGAGTTTGCCCTGCTCGACACACGGAATAAAAATGTTATTCATGTAGTGAGAAGTTATTCTTCTGCCCCACCCTGCTCCTCCGTGACGTTCTTCTTTCTTTCCAGCTCGCCGTCCTTCTTCTTCGCCGGAGTGAACATGCCGGATACCACCATCTATCATTCCGTCTCACTCCAGTGCCAAATCGTCTCCCCTACCTTTGCCCTCATGGGCCTTAACTTCGTGCCCTGCCAGTTCCATTCTCCCTTCACAGCCGTTCTTGAATCTCTTCTTTCCTTTCCGTCAAATATTCCTTTATCCACAGGCCTGTGCCTCTCAATTTTCCTTCGACATTGAGCAGGTCCCCTTTGTTCTCCCATGTCTTTAACTGAAGAAGCATCCCTCCATCCATTCTCTTGGATTTCTCCACTTTCGCCACCACCTTCGTATGCGCAGACAAGACCCCTACTATATTCATCACCTCGTTCTCCTCTTTGTGCCCATCTCGCTTTGATCGTCGCTACTGCTCAAGTCAAAGACAAAATCCTTTCTTTCTCACTTTTCTCCACACTCCACTAGACGTTACCATCCCTGCTTTCCTCTCTCGGCGTCCTTCCGGTCCGACTCTAACCTCACTCTGTTGACGTGCCAATTTTTGACCTTTCACTTGGACCTTTACCTGTCTTTTTACCTTCTCACACTCGCGGCCATTTATTCCAGACACCCTACCCTACATTCTTACAACTTCTTTTCATCCTTCCTCTGAATTTTTCCAACAAAAAATTCAAAGTCAGTCGTTTCACGATCTCGCAAATTTGTTTTCACAACGCCCCCTCTGCAAACTCAACTTTTCAGGCCATTAGGACGCTTCGAAATGGAATTTGGGATTACATGTGGCCTCTCTTCATTTTGGACAACAAGGAAATTTTTGGGGTTCTTTGAAAAAATTATTCAATAAAAAAATCCATATTATATCTTACAGCTGGAAGTAATCAGGCGCCGTCAAGAGGTCGAACACCAAGGCTGCGGCGTAATGTCCGGAGTCATCAACGTTAGTATATTATAATTTTTTTGAAGTAACAAAAAATTGTTGGGATTCAGAAGAAAATCCAAATTTTATTTCTTAAACGCCAATAAATTGTTCTTGCTGAAAGGCGTTGGCCCCTGGAGAATTTTGAAATAAGTTTCATATTTTGACATAAAAATTACATATTTTTATAGAAAATTTGATAGCGCATCTTTTTTCATTAAACAAAAATGTAGCTTTCCCCGTTTTCATAGTTAAGCCGAAATCCCCGTTAAAAAAAAAACTTTCAGTATATTGTAGGAGTTTCTGAAATTCGTAGAAATAATGCAGTGCCTGTTCAAAATTTCTTGTAGGCGTTTTTTCTCACGTAGATTTAAAAGCCGTTCAAAAGTAATTTTTTTGAATACAGACGATTCCACACCATAATTTCCAAATTATTATTAATAAGATTAATTCATTAATTACTTTTATATAATTCACATGTATTTATTTTATTCATTACACAGATGAAAGTGGTGACAAAATAAAAACGACTACTTCCAGACAAATATAATATAGTATATGATATAGTTGGAAAGTAGTAGAAACTTCAACTATTCAGTTGAAAAGTAACTTTTTTGATGGAAAGTAATGTTTTTAGCATATAAATTCAACCATTTTGTTGATAATTCATGCATTGTTTTGAAATTGGATGTATTTTGGTAGAAAGTCCAAATTTTATCGAAGCTTAATTTTTTTGTTTGAAAATTCGTTTATTTATTTTGGAAATGGCAGAAAATTCCACTATTTCGTTGGAAATGAACTTTTTTGTTGAACATCATTTCGCTATGAAAATTCAACCATTTGTTTAAAAATGCATGTATTTTGATAAAAATTTAACTATTTTGATGAAAATTCCAAATTTGGTTAGAAAGTAACTTCTTTGTAGAAAATTCGCTCTTCAGACTTGAAAATTAATTTTTTCCGGTAAAACAGTTTCTTTTTTTTTTTTGGAGGAATATACAGATTTTAGGTTAAAAAATACGACTGAATAATTTTACTTTGACTTATGCCTATTTCTTTTCAGTTAATTTTTTATGAGTTATTATCTTAGTTATTTTGATTTTGAAACTAGATAATAAGGCTGTTCGAGTACTTTACATAATAAATAATAGAGAGATCCGAGTCTACTGTTTTTTTCATCGAGTTTGTTTTCCATTATATTATTAACCAAATTTCAACAAATGAAATGAAATCATGTATGGAATTTTCGAAAACTTTTCATGGTTCTAGCTCAGAGCGCGACGGCCCTGCTCAATTTTGTCGCATCCCCACCACCTGGACTAATTTTGTCGCACGGAATCACAGTAAGACACGTTCCGACGGAAGATAGGTTTTTGCGGCGTAAAATTTTTGTCGAGCGACAAATTTATTTCAGGTGGTGGGGATGCGACAAATTTTAGCAGGGCTGTCGCGCTGTGGACAAGAGCCATGAGAAATGGTAAAAAACTCGAAAAATGATTCTTTTTCAACACAATTTTTTTATGGGGTTTTGAGTCCCTGATTTCATATCCGTTCTTGAACTTGTCAAAAAGAAAATGTATTGCAATGAACAAAGTGAGCTATTGTTTATTAATATGTTGTATGGAAATGACAATTATTGAATAAGATTAGAGAGAAAACAGTATAAATATTAAATAAGTATCATTACATAGCCATGTTCAAATCGAACCCGAAGATATAAGACATGTATTGTAGCCTACTCCCAAAAGCGTTAGGATTTATTTCGGTTTGATTTTTCCTGCTTCTTGAAACCGATTGTTAACATCGAAATGTTTAGAGCACTCACAAATAAATAATAAATTAATTGATTTATTATATGTATTTAATTATTTACTTATGGTGAGATGGTGGGGATGCGACATAGTTGGGTGACGTGGTAGGTGCGACAAAATCTGTCTAGGAAAAAAAACATGGTTCCATATCATTTCTTTAAATTACGATAACAATATAATGTTAAAACAAACGTGATGAAAGAAAACATTAAAAAACACATGAATTATATGTGTCATCCTCTCCTTAGACTCGTCCTTCTACTTGTTGCGCTGTACGACTCGTTTTGAGAGGGGAGTTTTGGGGTCGCTGATTTCAAATGTTTGGAGTTCGTTGAAAGAATTCTTCAATAAGAATCCTTATATTATATCTTACAGGTGAAGGTGTTGAGATGAGTAATTTACCTCAAATAAGAATACAGCCCGAACAAATCTACAACATTGATCCGAATTCTGGAATTTTACGTTAGTATATTATAATTTTTAAACTAACAAAAAATTGTCGGAACTCGAAAAAAAGTCTAAATTTTATTTCTTAACTACCCATGAATTGTTCGCGCTGAACGGTGTTGGCCGCTGAAGCCTTTGGAACAAGTTTCGAATTTTAAATTAAAAAGTACATAACCTCATAGGAAAAATAAGGGCGTATTTTCTCTCTCTGGAAAAAAAAATATTGTAGCTTTCCCCGTTTTCAGGATAAATCCAAAGAACTCGTTTCTTAAGAAACAAATTTGTTCATAGAAATAATGAAATTTGTAGAAATTCATTGGAATTTGTAAAATTTTCGGAAATTTATTGAAATTATTCTGTAGCATAAGCTATAATTTCTAAAATGTATAGACGTTTATACATAATCTTCTACTGAAACCATGTCAATCTACAATACGAGATCAAAATAACATATTACTCTGAAAACACATAATCCAGAGTGTCTTGATTCTCAAAATATATTTACTTCATCGAAATTTGGTAACTTGGTTAATAATAACTGACTATTTTATTTTATAGATACACCTATGCCACTAAGAGGCACTTTAGCACACCCACATATGCAGACGCTGATGCCAGCGCCAGAGTTAGGTTTCCATGGTCAACATTATGTTCGTGAACGTAAGTATATAATAATTTTTGAACTGAGAATAAATTCCTGTGTCTCAGAAAAAAATTTTTTATTTCGAGTTTTGTGGAAGTCGTCGTTGAAATTTTGCTGAATAATTTGTTCGATGTTGGCCTTTATACATATTGTTAACTTAATAACTTTTTCTTTTAAATCGTTAGAAAAGGAATGATTATATTTATTATCCGCGTACAAGTTTGAGGAAGCTTTCAGGTCACAATTTCTAGCCTCTTTGAGGTATGGAAGCAGAGTCTTCCTTTAGTTTGAACTTTTTTAGTATAGTCCTCCGCAATGCTGACCCCAGAGCCGCGTAATTTTGTAAGCTGCGATAAGATCGTTTTCCTATCCCTGAAGGAACGTAGCGGAGTCAGGCGGGGACGAGGTTTGTCCCGGATTTTTGCACCAATCCGTTTAACAGATTCGACCTGGTCGGAGTGTATTTTAATATTGAGATGCTGCTTGAAAATATAAGTTGACTGCACCAGGTCCACTTCGTCTTCCTCAAGAACACCAAAAACTATCAAGTTGCTGCTTCTTAGCGCGCTATCCATTGCCTCGATTCTCTGGTCTTGTTCTGTAATAACCGACGTCAGTTGTTCTTGCTCGACTTTGAGCCCTTGATTTTCCAGCGTAAGATGGTCAATTTTTCTGTCGAGATCTGAAAGTGAGGACTCCAGATTCCCCGTTTTTTTCATTGAATGTTCAAATTTATCCTCTGAGATTTTGAGAGCCATTGTAACGGGTAATTGAAGTGACACAGATGGCAGCACTAACACACTATTCACCTGACACAGCGACCTTGAAATTTGGTGGTTCGAACGACAAAAACTTTTTGCTTAGAATCGTTCGCGGTAATAGTTGTAACACTCGCAAACCACTAGAAACGTGAACATTAGTGACAATTACTTACTTTGAAATCACTTTATGGATCACACTGCACGAACTTAGCTGGTAAACAACCAAAATTTTGAGGAGCGATTCAACACTTTTCTTTCATTTTGATATTTATCTTAATTTTATCGATTTTTGTAATAGTGGCCTTCCCTTGCCACAGAATCTTGTATTCTTAAAGGCATAAATGAGATTTCGAATTGATTTCAAACTGATATAATTACGAATATAATTACGAAAGTAAATGATTTTATTTACCACTTGGTTTTGTATAATGTCCGGTAGATTCACAGACGCAACCTGGATGTTACCTTCTTCTATTCGATTTCATAGATATTAAATGTACATAAAGCCATTCTTCCTCAATTTTTAAGAGAAGTGACACTCTGAATGATCAAACTACCTTCGTAACTATAATTTGGATCTGAATCTGAACCGTTTTGTAAATTCACAGATGCGTTGAGGCCAGGATTAAATTGGCGCTCTGCAATTACGGTCAGTTCTGGAAGTATGTTCTCATAGCCAGTAATAATGATTTCCATGTTGTTCAATGCATTGCCAGATATCTGTTCATCAGATTTTTTCGTGAAATCGTCATTATTGTCCACTGTTCTCGGAGTGCTCGGTTTAGGAGAATCGTGTACAGACAAACTGCGAGTTCCTGATAATACTGACGATATAATGACATTTATTTTGTTCTTCTGAATGGTGAATTAAACTGAATTTAAGAAAAAAAAAGAAGTAGGAGGATGAAGAGTAGGAGCATGAAGATTAGGAGGACGAAGATGAAGAAGAGCAGAAAAAGAGGAAGGGCAATCGGCAGAAGGAGAGAAAGATGAGAAAGGGGAGTATGGAGATGAGAGAGAGAAGAGAAGGGAAGATAAGGAGGAGGAGGAAGTGGAAAAAAGAAAAAGGGGAAGAGAGAGAGAAAGGGGAAGGAGGAGAGAAAGATAATAACGCGGCGGAGGAGGGGACGAGGAAGGAAAGAAAGAAGAGAAAAAAATAGGAGGAAAAATGAAAAGATCCATGAAATGAAATCATAATTTACCGAAATAACAGATTGTCATATAAGCGTATATAGACAATTTTGTTTATAATAATGAAAACGTGAATCACAGATATTCACATGTAATTTCCTAGTTTCGTGTGCTTAGTTTGGAACGGAGTTGCAGACAGATAATTCGTACGACATTAGTTTTTTATGATGGCAGACAGTCTGGATGCTTTTACAAATGAAGATGATCCCTGAATAAGCCATAAGAATAACATGTAAGGTGGCAATAATTGGTACGCATTCCATTGCTAAATATCCTATTGCAACTAAGCATTTTTTCCGAAGTATTTTATACTTTTATACGACACCTAACTTACGGTGCACAGAATTGGTTCATTAGGAAACATATGAGAAAATGGGAGAGCTTATGTGGCACGAAGTTTCAAAGGGATAGACATAATATTTTTCGTGTGCAGCGATAATAACTCCAAAGCTTGCCACAGCTGATATCTCACTAAAAGAGTATATGGCAGATTTTTGTAGTTTCTTTTACCTTGCGCCCATGGGTTAAACTGCTAGTGTTATCCTTCTGAACGCAAGCACATGGAAAACCTCAATGGTCCGGAAATCGTTATTAAACAAGGGTAGTGTATAAGGAAATCAGAGTACAACATAGCAAAAGTTCCTAAATATTCTGCTATGATGTCCGCTATGTACTCTACCATATCCGTGCTGATGGAAGAGCTGAAGATGATGCAGGTTGATTCAAGCAATTCAATGAAATTGTTGTAATAGGGGCATTCGTCTCCAATTATATGCTGAATAATGTACGGAAGCATGTAACCTAATAACCAGATTTGAAATGCTGATTGTGTAATGTTTGCACCGGAAAGGAAGTGTTGGGGTTTTAATCTTAAAGGTCTGCATTTCACTTCAGAATAGCCGTGATCAAAGTTAGCTATCCGTGAATTCAACTCATTGAGCGACATTTCCTGTAAGATGACTTTTCGCACAAAATGCTGAAATGTTCTAGGCAGTATTTCAAGGATGACGTCATGAATGATATCCAGCAGTGCTCCTGTCGTGACATGATATCCTCCCAATTAATTTAGAACGCTATCTCTATTAATTCCATAACTCGTCATCAGACGTTCTTTTGCTTGTCCTTGAGCTTGCTCAATTCTTGCTATGTGTCCGTCATGTTCTTCAGGTGTTCAAGGAAGATCATGATCCTCTGCCAGGCATTCCTTGAATATTTGGAAGGAGTCCAAAGGACTCCTTGAGTCCGCAAATTGCATAATGAGGCAGATTGACGCCTTGGGTGACATACAATCCTTCATGAATTGTAGTACCGTTAGGCCCACTGATGCCAACTTGAAGCTTTTCTAGATCTTCGACGATGGGCTTGAGTACTTCATTTATGCCATATCATTTTACATCATCCGATCTTATTATCACCACTAAATAATAACGTAATAATGACGATTAATATATTGGATCAATATCAGCGACAGAAGCGTAAATCATCAAAAACTTTTGTTCACCAGGGGCTTTTGATCCCAATCCATCGCACATGTCAACATCGTCAGAATGAAGCCTCACGTGAATTGCTTCCTCATAATCTTTCCACTTCTCATCTTGGTATTTACTTCCATCCTCAATCGAAGAAAAAACGCCTTCCTGTGGATCTTTATCTTTGTAAATGCTGACGAAATATTCGTTTCCTGCAAATTTTTGAAGGCTTTTTGCTTCATCTAATAACTCGGGATGACCATCCAACTGCAAAACCTTCTTCATTTATAACATTTTCTGCAGGTGGTGAGTTTACTACTCGCGGATCATACAATATATTGCGCGGTAAATTTTCAACATCTCTTACATTTCTGCGTACCCGAGACTGCTGATTACAGTAAGTACACTTATAGCGCAATCGTTCCATTCCAAACTGGCGGATTGTTGTTCACTAAATTAGGGGTTCATACGTAGAAGTTTCATCATCTAAAAAGAATACTTGCGCGATTTTGTTGTCGTTGACATCAATTGAAATACATGGTAATTCATGTGAAATTTTTACATTAAGCAATTTCAATAAATTTCATATGGCGGAAACACCCTGACTGGGCGATCGAAATATTCCTTTTAGCCCAGCCATCATTCAAAATCAACCTTATGAGGGATATTGTCTTAATTTGTGCAAATGTAAGCAATCATCTTTGACCCCGGAAAGTAACCCCTGGAACATCCAAGGAACCTGTGAAAGACGCTAGACTATATCCCTAAGACCATAATAATAACACAGACAAGCGTCTTAGATGTCTGTGTTACAACAACTTGTGGTGAATTAAACTTGAAGATGTATTTGGCACACCTGAACTACCAGGTTTACTTCTTAGAATAAAGAGATCTTCGAAAACCCACGAGGGTGTTTTGAATTTCAGTTATGAAAACAACTTCTTCGAGGAAGTCTTATTTTAAACACTCGGACTACCAGGTTCACTTCTTAGAATGATAAGACCTTTGAAAAATCACCAAGGTAACTAAATTTGAGTTCTGAACCCTCTGCAGTTGACGATTTTCGAAAGACATTCCTTTCAGCCAAATTCAAGCTCTGCAGATCGTTAATCGATCCTCGATCGAGATTTACTGACATTTGAAAACAAATATCCATAACCTCAATGATCATAAATTTCAATAAACTAAGTAAATGATTTTTTTTACGAAAGTTGAATAATAATTTAATTTCAAATAGTTTGTAGTGTTCTTCATTCAGGTCAGAGGTTTAAATAAATGCATAATGTGTTGAGTAGTTCAAATTTGATGACAGATAATTGACCTAGAAATTTGAATCACGTTGCTCATGAATATAGGTATCAAAACGTTGCATCCTTTTAACCCATTTGCCGTATCAAGTTGATACCTGTTACTTTCTTGTGTATCGATCATGTTGTAAATTTTACAAATCCATTTCCTGCTTGTGTTATGAGGGGAGTTTTGGGGTCGCTGATTTCAATATTTAGACTCCGTTGGAACAATTCTTTATTAAAAATCCGTACATTATATGTTACAGATAGAGATCCTGGGATGACACCTTTACCTAAAATAAGAACACGGCCCGAACAAATCTACAACATTGATCCGAATTCTGGAATTTTACGTTAGTATATTATAATTTTCAAACTATCAAAAAATTATTGGGACTCAGAAAAAAGTCTGAATTTCATTTCCTAACCACCCACAAATTATTCACGCTGAACGACGTTGGCCGCTGGAGCCTTTTGGAACAAGTTTCGAATTTCAATTTGAAAAGAACATAGTTTTACAGAAAAACTAATTGCGTATTTTTTCTCTTTAGACAAAAATATTGTAGCTGTCCCCGTTTTCAAACTTAAGCCGAAAAACTCGTTTCTTAAGAAACAAATTTGTTCTTAGAAATTATGAAATTTGTGGAAATTTATTGGAGTTTGTAAAATTTCTGGAAATTTATTGAAATTCTTGAAATTTGTGTAAATTTATGATTATGTATAGTTTGTGGAAATCTAGAGGAATATCTGGGCACTAACATAAATTTATGGAAATGTGTAGTCATTCACCAATAACTTCTGATAACAGTTCTACTGGTCGCATACGGTGTAGCTTAGGCTATAACTTCTAAGCTTCTTGAAGTCCAGCGATGCAACTTCCTGCATGATTGTTTTGAGAAATACATTGCATTTCCAAGGTTTTTTTATAGGCGCTTATTCTGCGTAGAATAAAGGCCAGTCGAAAATAATCTTTACGAAAATGCGGCATCCATCGTGACGTATCTTTGGAGCCAGGACACCCAACTGAAGCTCAGCTAACAGTCACAGAGTGGGCCAGAATTCAATAAAAGTGGAAAACAATCGATTTTTTGTCGAATGTATATAAAACTTGCTACAGAGGGGTTCTTAAATTTGCAACCAATATGTTTGAAACATGTAGCGAGGGGACTTCTGGTGTCGCAGAAGTAGAACTTAACATGCAATGTTAAAAATTTTAAATATAAATAGCAAAACTTTTGAGATTCCTTAAAAAAATTATTGAATTAAAAGCTCTATATTTTATTTTATAGATACACCTATGCCACGAAGAGACATTTTAGCATACCCACATATGCAGACGCAGATCCAAGCGCCAGAATTAGGCTTCCATGGTCAAAATTATAATAATGAACGTAAGTGTATAATACATTTTTGAACCGAGAACAAATTGCTCTGTCTTAGGAACAACAAAATCAGAATCGTTTGCCCTTTTTCCGTTTTCGAAGCAAATCCAAAAGCACAGTTTTTACAAGGAAAAAGTATTTCTATAAATTTTGGAAATTCATAAAAATGTACAAAATATGAAGGAATGTATTGGAAATTGTGCAAATCTATGACAATTTATGGAAAAACCAATGACCCCCAGCTCCCCAGGATTTTCCGTCTTACCTTCGTTTTTTTTTTATTTCGTTGGCAAATGGAGAAAAAATTTTTAAATCTGCAATTTCATGAAGACACGTTATTTGTTAAAAATACAATTCATCCAGCTGATACTATTGGTAAATTTCATTAGTCATAGCTCCCTATTTGTATATGTGAGAGGAGAAATATGTAATCCAGGCATTATGTATAATCCCTAGGATTTATATGTAATACCCGACACAAAGTTGGTCAAGTATATAATCTTCATTTTGAATATAATTATAAAGTTAAAAATGGGCATGATAATCTAAGGAGCAGTTGTAGAATTCAGCACACGTTTTCTCGCCATTTATTACAACGTGCCATGCTGTAATGACACATACTGTAATGGACACATGGATGCGCGGTACAGTTTCGTGGTGCACAAGGCTGCACAGTGGACTTTTATGATACTTATGAGTGCGCAGTAGGCTAAATGCCGATAAAACAGTGACCAGTCATCCACCGAGAGACAATAATAGTTCGTTTCAGTGCTATGATACCACGGGTCGATAAGTGGTTTCCAGTAACAGATGGCACCACCCTCATGTCAGTTAAATTGGAGGGATATTGCAAGTGGCATGTGGGAGAATTTCAATTTGAACAGGGGAGTTACCAATATGAAAGTTTTACCAGGACGAAAAAATATTTGCTCATATGAACACAAATTCTACCCAATTGATCAGTCAATTCTTTCAAGTTTACCGAAGAGAGTGCAATCTGAATAGTATCGGCGCCAAGTGCGGAATTTAAATTCAATTCAACGGCGTTTCTTGAAGTCCAGCGTTGAAAACAACGATAGCGAGCAATATTTTCGATTTTGAATTCAACACATATGCAACGCTGGAAGAAGCGAAATTTTTTTGCAGAAAGTAGTTGAAGTTCGTCTTAAATTCATTCCGAGCAACGCAAGAAGCGACCGAAATTTAAATTCATCTATCCGTGGATTAAATCTAAGTGATATTGAAGTGCTTAAGGGGAAATGATGCGCATGTATTCAAAGTAAACAGTTGTTCCCAATGAAAACTTTCCTGATTCTGCTAGGTAGGAATACTGCAAACTGGTTTTCCAGCTCAATACAATCCTGGTACCATACTTGGTTTCAACTTTAAGAAACTTGGAAATGGTATACTTCTTCTCAAGTGTCAGATCAGACAGCGGTTTCGTAGGTATGATCCTATCCTTACGGCCAACTGAGTTGATCATTTTGACATCTGTTTTCTCCGAAGACATTTATTTTTTTATTTTCACTAGAACTTTCAACAGGTGACTAGTTTTGCACTGTGTTCGGCGATATACTGGAGCCACTTAAACCTGATGCCCCTTTTATACTCCATTGCCCCTACTATACTTACATTCTAGAACGATCGCCTAAAGTTTCTATGATGTTCGGTGCACGTAGGGCTCTTGCCTGCAATAAATTTCTAGAACCGTCGATATTGGATGTGTAATCTATACCTGCATTCTAGAACTATACGGACACCCAGTAGTATTTCACAGTTCATAGAGTTAAATGGTGTAGTTATTTGTTATACAAAGCTATGTAGTACACTTGTATGGCATATGAGAATGTAAGGTACTGTTTCAAGGGCTTCTATAATACGGTTTTGTTCCTAGCAGAATGGTGGTAAAACAATGATTGGTCAATTACCGACTGACGATTTGGGTTTGAACCCGTGGTAAGAAACAACCAGTCGATAAGTTGTTACTAAAAACAAATTACGCTAGAGTTAGGTCAGTTAAATTTGCGGTAAATTAGAAGTTGAATGTGGAAAATATGAATTTGAGGAGGGTGTAGCAATTCAAAAGTTCTACCAGAAGCAAAAAAGAATTTTCCCAGGCATAGTAAAGATTAGAGATTTCAGGTTAGTTCCTCAGGTGACTTCTTTGAAATGTATTTACTACATCTCTTGTTTGCATGGCTGTATAAATTAGATTCAAGAATGAAAATAATGAAAAAATTCCGGCCCAAACTCTATCTAATCAATTTAGTTAATTCGAAAGAGTTTAGGCTGAATTCAATGAGTACCAAGAGTTCGTCGCTGAAAGGGACAACAGCCTAAAGTACATTGGATTTTTCAAACCAACCAAACGTGGACTGTGAAGATCCAGCTCTATAGGACACGATACTTAACAGATTTACTAAATATATAGCAGCATTATGTATGCATGAGCAAACATCATATATTCTCAACCATGTCAATCGACAATACGAGATAAAAATAACATAATACTCTAAAAATACATAATGCAGGGTGTCCTGATTCTCAAAATGTATTTACTTCATCGAAATTTGGTACCTTGATTAATATTAACGAATTTTGGAATTACATTCAAGCCATGTTTAGCTTGAACCAATAGTAAATTTTTGAAATTCGTTAAAACAATTCTTAAATAAAAATCCCTATATTTTATTTTGCAGATATACCTACACCAGAAACATTCACTTTAACACAGCTGCAAATGCTAAGAGAACAGACGCGTGAGTACTTAATAATTCTCTTAACTACAACAAAATTGCTATGATTAGGAAAAAAATCAAAATCGTTGGCCTTTGAAAACCTCTGAAACTAGTTCATAATTTTAACTCAAAAAATATATATTGTACAGTAAATAATTTTGCATAAAAAATTAGGTATCTGATTTTTTTATATTTTCCAACTAGCGGAGAAAAAATTCAAGAGAAAAAAGTAAGAAAAATTGTAAAGGAATCGTACAAAGCCAAGTTATATTTCAGAATTAATTTTAAGAGATATTTTAACATCCCTTAAACATTGAAACCAGGAAAATAGCATTCCTTAATGAACAAAAACACAAGATATGTTCCGATGAAAAGATCAGGGTAGAAAATGACACCAAATAAGTGCGACGTACGTTTACTTACTAGCATATATCGCTGGGTGTACTTCAAGGGTTGTTCTATTTCTTGAACATCAAATCCGGAATATCGACATTTTTGAAAACTTAAATCATACCAGGTTTTCTGATTAATCTATGAGGATAGGAAATCATATTCAAGTAAGTAGTGAGGGTGAAGACGACAAGGATATGACTTTGAATTTTTGTAAAGGGATGTTTAATTATTTCTTGATTAGAGGAGCAGACAAATTAACACTCTGTAAGGGATAATTCACCAAAGATTTTTTGTATCAATGATGAGGCCTAGAAAGTGACTCCAAAACGTACACAAGTAGCGTCTTTTAACAGGATTTTCATTCGAATTCATTTTCAGGGTAAACTAGTCATCTATCAATCACTGAAATAAGGAAATTGATATTTTATACGGGATTGATATCTGCCCCCTTTCTGCGTAAATTCTGGATGATGGGGGGGGGTATACCTTGAGTGTGCGAGGGGGGGGGGGGGGTACGTGTGGACTCCGTTAATGGGCTGGCCGATGCGACTGGTCTGATGGCTCTCTCCCCCTCATGGTAATGTGAGTGTGAGAGGGATGGGTAGAAAAGGGAGAGGGGAGAGGAGAGGATGAGTCTACGGATTGATTAGGCCTGGGTGGTTAGGAAGTATGTATCGTTATTCTACGCGCGTTGAGAAGCAAGCCGCGTGTCTAATTTGTCCATGTCCGGGGGACCTTTCATTGCCTCGATGGGGGCGCTAATGCGACCGTCCATGTGGGAAAGAGAGATACAACAGTAAGTGGGCGACGAGTGCATCTTGTTTATTCTATTTTGGTGCTTTGGAGGTGGGAGGAGATGAGGAAGGGAGAGGAACGGGACGACCAGGAGGTCTAGGTCGGAAGTTCCACAGGTGGGTTTATTAGCTTGGAAGGAGTGAACTGGTGTATAGAATCAGAGTTTTCTCAGAAACGGAGATTGCTCCGTGGAAATTTCGCGTCCGAAGAAGGACGTCACCGTTTAGCTAGAGGGCAGCCAAGACGCGAAGGAGAGAACGACTCCGGGGAACCCACAGATGCGAGAAGTACGTCACTGCCCGAAGCAGGGCTTGTGACTGCGATCGCCAGTGGCGGGGTTGCGTTGACGGAGTTGACGTTCCTGTGTACAGGTGGTGTTCCGTGGGGAGCCGAGGAAGGACATAGTTGAAGTGAGAAGTGGCTGGATAATAGCGAATGAGGAAGTATCTATGGAGCTGGCTTGAGAGAGGGAGGTTTCGGCGATGGTTTTGGAATCGGATTTGATCAGTCCGTGCCTTGCGTTCTTCCCCTATCATCAAGTGGTTTCATGGAAACAAATCACTTGCTATTTAAGAGCCCATGTTGCATGAAAATGTACCCAGAATCGCGTGAAGAATGAATAGTGAATCCGTCGAGCGCTCGGATTAATGAGACTGTTGTCGTATGGACGCTAGTCTTTCTATCCTCGGGTCGAAGGGCCCGCCTCAGTAAAGGAGGGGCTCGGGTCACGCGAGATAAGAGCACCTAAAGACAGTTACCTCTCTCGAGAGGCAGAGGGCTAAGTTCCAGTATGAAAGTAGCCTCGTATCGAGGGGACAGACCACAGAAACTGTCACTGGAGACACATGGAACACTGGATTTTACAAGGATATGGAAGTAAAGGAAAACGCAGAACACTGAAGGGAAAGGATATTAGTACACAAAGGGTTTCGTAGGAAGTTACTGAGGTGAAAAGAGAGAAATACGATCCTGGCGAAGGATGGCACGCTGGTCAGACAGCTGAGGAATGACAGTCCCACGAAGGGAGAAATAAACTTTGTTTGTTTGTTTGAGAAATAAAACTAAACTTTGAATCTGTTTTCAATCTTTAAATCTTAGAGACCGGGGAAAGAGAGCGAATGCTGTCTACTCACCGGAGAAATCGTAAAACAACTCACTACTTGACTCTCCTGCTGCACGTAGGCAGCTCGGTGACGGCTTCGGACGTCTCCTGCCATTTTAACATTAAAATAGCGAATATGCTTCAGCTTAATTGACTATTAAAAATAGTTGATATCTTCAGAAATAAATACAATTTTAACATATTAATCTCTCATACTCCAGCTATGATCGTACGCAAACTAAATGTCCTTAACTGTGATATGGCAAAATCGTAGAACTTTTGGCAGGAATGACTTAGAGGGATGTATTTTTTTGGATTCACAGATGAATAACTACAGAATAGAGGAAAAATACGGAAAGGCTGGAAATATATATTTTTTACCTTGAAAATCTAGGTTAAATTTGAATTTTTTTGACAAAAAGTTGTATACTTCGATGCCATGGGCGCTCAGGTGTTACATTACATATGCTACACATATATTTTAATAGGCTCCATCATCCTGGATCCAAATATGGGCTTCAAATCAGCCTAGGACTTCCTGTATGTAGAAAAAATACAATTGAATAATCTATTTTAAAACTTGATGACATGAATGATTTCCACTGACGTAAATTTCACTATTTGTCGTATTCAAGGGGTCTTATGATCGTCGAATTGGAAACCAAATTAAAAATGTCAAAATTTGTAATAGTGGATTCAATATGGCGGACCAAAATTGTAAGACCGAGCTGATAAGACTGAAAATGACTGTACGGGGGGGTTTTCGGTGAGTCTTTCGTTTCGGTGAGTCTGATCGTCAGAATGTGAAACTTTTAGCCAAATCTATCAGAGAGGATTTGCGAAACAAATATTTCCCTAAAATAAGCATTTTTCTATTGAAATACATGTAAACATTGAAACTTTGACAAGAAAAAATTAGATTAAGAATTTTTTACAAAATCCATTTACTGAGCAACATTTGTCTGATAATTTTTTCATACTTTGTGTCGTTTGTATAAAAACCAAATTTGTTTATTTTAGCTCTATGTTTCACGATTGAAACAAAAACTACGCGTTTTGAAAAAAAATGATTAAAAACAAATTTCTGGACCTTTTTTTGGATAAAAAGTTTTTTTGAATTATTTGTGTCTGCAGTGATAATTGCATTTCTATCGAAAAAAGTCGTAGAGATAAATTGCTCGAATTTCCAAGTGCTACAAATAACCTTACATAGAATTTGCATTTAAGAACAACCTTGTTCTAAACATTTTCTCGAACATCCTAAATTTTCTAGTTTTGATCCGATATAGCTGGCTAACAAAGAGGCAGACAGACGGTCAGACTCAGGGGGCCTCAAAACGTGGAAATTTGATGAAACTTGAATATGTCAAATTCTACATAAAACCAATACCTTCTCATTAGGATCAGAATGTGAAAATAGGATTTTTTGTTTCAGAGATGCAGACGCATTTTCCAGCAGTGAGCCAGCATAGTCAAAATTATTTCCATGATTGTAAGTATAATAATGATTTCTTAAACTAAAAAAAAATTTCTATGACCAGATAAGTATCTAGGGTGTGGCAGGAATGGCACTTGTCCTGCGCGCACCTAAAGCAGAGCGCCAAATTGGCTCCCACCTGAGCTAATTTTGTTTCTATAAATAATAATTTAAAGCACTCATATTCGAATGTGTAATTAAAATTTGCTGCTTATATGTCGTAACCAATATGGAAAGCGAATAGGCTTCTACCAATGGGGGAGTTTACAGCTGAAATGTTGCAATTTGATTATTGTTAAATAATATAAATTACCACATACAAATCTCAAAATTTATTTAATGAAAATCTATAAATCTTAAAGAAAAAAAAACTCTGCTAAAAGAACGCAGTGTGCCGGCTTCTCACACGGTCATCTCAGTCTCGGTAATTGAGCGGGTTTCGCAAATAAAAAGGGTTCAAAACATCGACCACACAATAATTTTTTATTTAAAACAAATAGTACTTGCAATTTAACTATTATAAAGAAAATCTGTTGCTTTTTTTCAGAAAATTATTTTTGAACTTCAAAATTGAATATTTTATTTAGATTTCGTCTTTTTTGCTTAAATTCAACTGATTTTCACTCAATATTGTAACATATAAAAATTGTTTAGGCTGGAATATCAAATATTCAATTTTTGTGTGAAAATTTATCTTTTTTAGTTAAAAGTTATACTACTTTCTTAAAAAGTAATTTTTGTGGTTGAAAATTTATTTTCATTAACTCATTATTTTGATTGAAAATTCAACTATTTCAGTTTTGGTTCAAAATTTATCTTTATTAGTTGAAAATTCTACTATTTGCTAAAAAAAAAAAAAAATAAATAAAATCAACCCACGTACTTTGATTTTTTCAGTAAGCAGTAATGTTGTCTTTATAAAATTCAGAACTTCGCAAGAAAAAGTGACCATTAATTAAAATATTAAATTTTTCTCTTCAAACTGGATGACTTACTTGGTTCCGAACGGATCCTGCCCTCTCGTGAGTGGTAAATTCCCCCATTGTGCCATTCTTATCAAGAATCGTGAGCACAGATTGGTTGAATTAGGCACTGCATTCAAAAAGGAATTCATGAAGCGCTAATCTCTACCATTCAGCGCTCTCTGCCCTAGCGCAGGGGCAATAGATACATTTCTTTACAAGAATTTTTTTATTGACAACTGTTGGGATAACTGCCTTCTGCTACCTTCAAGCAGGTTAATAACGTTTCTCGCGTGTCTGATTAAATGAACGACTTCTTCAGATACAAAATCGTGAAGCTTTACTAACAGCACGAAACGTTCCTAGAACGTTCCCGGAATGTTCCGAGGAACTTTCAGAGCGTTCCCGGAATGTGTAAAATATCTACCGCTTGGGAAAGTTTCAGTAATTTTTTCAACATCAATGACCGCTATTGTTATTATTATCAATAAATATTGCGTAAGGCATAAGTGATAGGTTAAAATCGACGTTAGATTAGGATATGGATATCATATTATAATGTATTATATGTGGTACTCAAAACTCAAAAGAGACCTCCATTTTCACCTACCTTTTACAGCTTACCAGGTAATTTTTGTTAAATATAACAATAACGGAAGGTTCCCCTCAGGTTCGAGTGGAACGAGACACATTCTTGTTCGCATTGTGCTAAAGACTGAAAAAGTTTGACTAAAATGGATCCAAAATCTGCTAACGTAAAAACTTTCAATATCATTTAGACATTAAAGATCAGTTGAATTCAGAACCCTAGCTACTCCTTTTCGCGAGTTATGTACATTTTTAGATTGATACATAACAACGTGTGGTACAAAGCTTACGTAGTGACGTACCGAGTTGCCAGATCCCTGCTTAAGCGAGTCGCAGCTTGAGTGCGGCCGAGTCGCACGAGAACCGCGCACGCTTCAATAGCTCAAAATCGCCCACCTTCGGCCTGAAGTAGCCCAAAGTAGCGACTTGAACAATTTCGTTCGGAGGAAAGGGGCTAAAAAGCACACAAATGTGTGGTTCGAGAACCAGCTACGTTGTGACGCTGTCTTTTTACTTTGGTACCTCATGGATGGAAAGCATTCTCAATAGTGTAATGGCCGTATCACACGCCCACACGCGCGGTTCTCGCCGGCGTTGTCATTGCGATTGCTGTTGGCGTTAACGACTCGAACAATCAGAGCACAGAAGCTGACGTTGGCGGCTGCGATCGCATGGATAGCCGGCGGGCAGAAGTGCCCAACATTACCCGGGAAATGATGTGAAACTCAATCCTCGCAGTGAGCGGCCAAAATAGCCCAATTCGCGGGTCTCTCGCACTTGAGTAGCCCAAATTTCGACTTGTCGCAAATCACCGATTTCAGTCGCGCACAGAGCCTCTGAAGTAGCCCAATTTGCGATGAATCACGCGATCTAGTAACACTGGTAGCGTAGTCTAGTCTTTTAAGTATACTGAATCGGACCTTCAACATATAGAAAGAGAGAGAAAGATAGAAAGAAACAGCGAGGGTGTGATTGGTTTTGGGTGGGCCGCATGCTGAGGGTCTCAGTGGAAGGGGACAACGCTACATTGTATATATGTACTTGTTGGTCATTTTATGTCTAAATGAAGTATTTGTAATAAAAAGGGCCTTTTCTAGACATAAGCTAACTCATCTTTCTCCGTTATAATTTCTTCTTGAATCCCTAAAATTACCCAGCACCCTTTCTTTTTCCGTACCGAGACGTTGGACGCCGACCCATCCGTTCATATCTCCTAGAAGAAGGATTCTTTCACCATGATCGCAAGTACTTATAGTATCATTTAAAGTGTCCCAAAAGGCGTCTTCGACTTTTCTCGGACCACTATGAACTGGCGCGTAGCACGCTATGATGAATAATCTTCTGATTCCTACCTGAAGATCATTCACTCCTCTAGCGTTCCAAACACCCAGCCTCCATTCGTGACTATGTCCGACTATGCCAAATTTTACATACACCCAATACCTTCTTATTAGGATGAGAATGTAAAAATGTGATTTTTTGTTTCAGATACGCAGATGCATGATCCAGCAGCAGGCTTCGATAATCTACATTATGATCATGATTGTAAGTATATAATAATTTTCCGAACTAAGAAAAAATTGGGTGCACTTGCAGGGGAGCGCCAAACTGGCTCCCACCTGAGCTAATTCAGTTTCTATAAATAAGGACTTGAAGCACTCATCTTTGAATCGGTAATTAAAACTTGCCGCTTATCTGTCGTAACCAAGATGGAAAGCGGGATAGGCTTCTACCGATGGGGGAGCTTACCACTCGTCAGAGTGGGCGATCTGTTCGGGTCTAAGCTCTGCGAAAATTCAAATTTAATATATGAAAAATAGCTTTTTTTATACAAATTATCAATGAAATTTTATAATTTATTCGTATAATAGAATGAAAATATCAGTCTTTCAGTTTAAAATGAAAAAATTGAATATTTTAAGTACGGTCAGTTTTTCTTGTATAGTTCTGAATTTCACAAATATAACATTATTGTTTACTGAAACAACGTTTCAAAGTAGATGATTCCAAAAGTTTGCTAACACGCCCCCTTTAGGCAACGCTGTGTGGACTGACAGCCTTTCTGAAACGAGTTACAAAAACATGGCGCGAGTATAGTAAAGAAAAAAATTTATCGTGCCTACGATCTACTACAGACAGACACTATGACACAATTATGATGAGAATGTAAAAATATGATTTTTTGTTCCAGTCATGCAGATGCTGATGCAGACGTCAGCCGGAGGTCTTCATGGCCATAATGCTATGCATGAATGTGAGCATATAATAATTTTTTGAACTGAGAAACAATTGCTGTGACTTAGAATGAGGATGAAATGACCGAGGGGTGACCAAGCGATTGCCGACTGGGACACCTCCTGGTGGCGAATAGCGTTGTTATTCACCACCTCCTGGTGGCGGTGGTCGGTGTTCTTCCACTTATGCGAGGGAGAGACAAGACCCTTGAGTCGGCGGCGGCGTTGCCCCTTGCGAGAGTTCAAACCCATTCAGCCAGTATGCAAGAGGTCTATTCTGCAGATGCCTAGATAAATACTAGCTGATGGAATTTTAGACCCGGCTCATTTCTCGAACAACTCAGTACAAGGACTGTCCGTTTAAGGAGCCAGCAGGGAGTCGTTCTTGCCAGTCAGTGGCAGAGAATTACTCAATGCTTGTAGGAACAAGAATTCCAACGCACATCCTTCAGTTCTGAATAGGACTGAATTCGAATATAATTTTCTCCGAAAAGAGCAGAATTTTCTTCGTATCCTTAGTGTACCTCTTCTCCCTACAACTTCGCATCGCAACTGAGATTTTTATGAACGCGCGTAGTTGCTCGTTCCGGCCTTCGGTTATTGGGTAAGCATCGTGGACAATGAGCGGGATACGTCGTCGGTAATCGATACTATATCACGTCTGTTGAAATATCTACTATTATCTATCTTGTGCTGGGCATGATCTATAAGGTATAGGGATTAAACAGTCGAATGTCAATTTATGAACAATTTTTGTTCTGACCTGCAACATAAATAAGTAAGCGTCTCCGAAAGTAAACTGTCGGAGCCGTGTCGCAATGTTGCGCTACGTGGCGCATTTATTCAGCTAGGCTGTTAGGGTACTACGCTTTATCGCTACTCTACTTTTTTATGCATGAGTGACCACGGCGCATCCCCTCGCAGATACTCTTATGCAAAACCGCGTCGCGGTGTAATTCTTAGAACACATATAGCGAAACTGTTAAAATTAAAATTCGACTCTGCGAGGCTAGGAAGGTATTGTGAAAAATAGATTATAAGAAATGCATGAAGAAGACCTCTTGCGTGATCGCTAGAGAGATTGATCAGCAACCTGGGCCGAAACAGTATTTAGGAACAATCGCGTTGTTTGAATAAACAACACGGGAATTCTGGATCTATCCAGAAATCTATTCCCCCTCCCGCAAATTACTCCCTTCCTCACCGAGTGAATCACGCTTACCCTGAAAGGGATATGGCTTAATGGTAACATAATAATATGTTGCTGGATTGTATACTTTGCCTGTGAGTCTGTGACATATATAACTTTTTGACGCCGTCCTCCTGCCCCCGCCCCCTTGGGTCACTTCCTTGGTTTCAGGCCAAGTCTCAGATAGGTCCCCCTAAATGCTCAACACTTGTTTTGACTTACAGCAGGGTTATTGTGGAAAATGCAGTGCATGTCTAGATCTTCTCATATGCGCCATCTGTAAAAAAATATTAAATCTGTCTTGGTGCATCTTTTGAGCCAGAACACCCAACTAGAGCACTTCTAAAGGCCGAAAAATATCTTCGCGTTCGTAGAGCCATGTGTTAATAATCACCTTCAGGCAATTTTCCTGTAAAACTGCATAAAGGTCGATTAACTCAGATTTTGTTTAAACAGACATATGTTATGTACTTTTCCATGCTGAACTAATGTGTATCAGAGAGCCTTAGAACTTGAAACGATTCACTCTGGGGTCATTTACGACTGGTAGACACTTTCAAGCCCTTTCTAACAGTTTGAAGGAGAATATGATGGGGCGGGGGAGGATTGTGCAAAAATTGGAAACGGGGTCGGAGTGCCTTTGAATTCGAAACGATTCCGACTGGGGGCCACTTATGACTCGTAGGCACGTTCGAACCTTTTATAACGATTTTGGGTGGGTGGCGTAGAGGAAAGCTACGCAAAAATTGGAAATGCTGTCGGGGTGCCTTTGAATTTGAAGCGATCCCCACTGGGGGTGTTCGTGATTTATAATTGCATTCTATTATTATGGAAATTAACCATTTTTTAATCACGCTATTAGCCCGTCGGCTAGGGTCAAGCGTTCTCGGCTTGTTACGAGAGCATGGAACGACTCTGCAGTCATTCTGCGTCACGGTATGCTCACTCTAATGTATTTCGCGGGGGTAATTAGAGATTCTGTTTAGGCGAATCAGCGACATTAAGGAGTTGTTTTTTTCAGGGTGGAGTCCCAAAGGAGTGTCAAACTGGGCACAAGTCGCAAAACATGGAATCACTAGTCATGCAAGCCAGTGAAAGTATTTCTGCGAATTATCAGGAGAATACCACTGGCTAAAGTATACAGTGATTGGACGTTTTACGTCTTACGCCACGTTTGACGCTGACATGGGACGCCAGTGCTCACCGTGGTCTAAATCGCTTTGTCGGAGTTTCGGCAGCTCGCGTCAATTTCGCCTCAAAAACTATACACTACAGCTGTGAATCTTTGTGGAGAAATAAGCTAGAATTCAAGCAATATTTCTGTCTTTCTTTGATTGAATGAACCGACTCATTCGCTATGATTATGGTCCTCTCGAACCGAATTCCTAAAAGGACAGAAAAGTATGGTCTTTAATTCAAGGACAAAACTTGAGATTCAGCTGCTTTTGCGTTCTTTTTTTTGTGCGCTGTTTTTCTGTGTTCTCTTCCTTTATGAGCTCTTTTTATATGCAACTGTATCCGCGAGTGTCATCATATCACGCACTTCTTGGAATGCTATTTTCACTGTAATTGAACATTGCTCTTGAGTCCTAATTGTGACATTTACCGATATTATAGCAGAGTTTACTTATCCCCATGTAAATAAGGCAAAAGATACGCTTCTTGCGTCGATAAAATGCATTGTTGCCCGTCTTATGCCATATGATGACAGAGGGATTGGTCAATGAAAAGCATCAAGATAACGAGGAAAAGCAAGATGTCAACCTACGACCGCGTCATTCCACTATTTCTATTCCAGTTTTTTCTGCTCCGTATTGTTAGCGGTTTGCTTTTCGCGACTTGTTTTCTTCCGTTCAGAAAGATAATGATCCTCTTTCAGATGAAGAACGTTTGCATTACCTCAAGGCAAGTCTCAAAGAAGAAGCGTTACTTGTCGCTGAGAAACAACCAGGAAGATCCGACAATTTTCAATTAATATGGCAAACTTGGTAAACGTGTTGCAATAATTGTAAAGCCTAATTTGATGAATATTTGAGGAAATTTGTCGAATTACCTGTTCGGATCGTCGGATTGGTTGAATAATTAAAAAAATATGCGTAATGCAATTGTGACAGTTACAACTGCATTAAGAAATGTAAAACACAGATAATGCGGATGCATATCTTGTTCGTTATAGCTCAAAACCTATAATAAATTCAGAAAAGGCTTGTATCTCAACATTCTTTTTCTTCGCTACAAAAACGATTCATTTGCAATTCAGCTTCTCACTTGGAACCAGACGGCACCAATTGGCATTTCATACCTCCTATTGCTCCATACTTCGGCGGGTTGTGGGAGGCGGAAGTTAAGAACGTGAAACTTCACCTGAAATCTGTTTTCAAATGCTGCACTTACTGTTGACGAGTTTGAGACGCTTTTGTGTCAAATTGAAAGTTGCTTAAACTCCCGCCCCCTTTTGCCTGTCAATGATGATCCGCAAAGCTGCGATGAAAGTTCTTTATTCAGAAAGGATCTGCAAATTGTCTATTATTCATTTTTTTATGAGAGGAGTAGATTTTCTCTTAATCGTAAAGAATAAGACTGAAAATAGAGAAATTAGATTGTACAAAAACGACACGCATGACGAAGAACAAATAAATTGACAGAAGTTGTTCAAACAAACAAAGACTAAAAATCTGTTATAAGAATACATTAGAAATGAATGAATGAACATTTTGGGAAAAATATGCGAGTTACAATGACCTTTAATTCAATATTTCTCACCCAAATTGTATCTACACATTTTTTTAGAACCACTGTACGCTAGGATGTGTATTATTGGTTCAAATCGTAAAATATAGCATTGAAAGTAAACAAATAGAATGCAGTTGAAAATAAAATTTAATGCAAAATAAGCACCAAATATTCAAGTCATCATGATAAATGAAAGTTTTACTTCATTTTGCAATATCTGAATATGCAGTCCTAGACCGAGGTACAGAAATGAATGTAATATATATTGGGCATAGCAGTCTTGAACATCATTTAGAAAAGTTCGCATTTTTGAAGAAATTGAGTGCGAAGCATGAGATACGTAATAACAATGTGCTCCTTAGAGTCAGAGGAGCTTTAACCGAGCACGCAGCGCGCGAAAAATATATTGTCGAGCGCGAAGCGCGAGAGCCAACAGCTGCGCGCCCTAGGGAATTACACATTCCCTAATTATGCTACTGGCCCGTCGGCATTGCTATGTCGAAGGGTCGGCAGCTCGTGGCAATTACACCTAGAAAACTACGAACAACTGCTGTGAATCTTTGTGACAAAATAACCTGGAATTGAAGCACAATTTGTGTCTCGCCTTGACTGAATGATCCATCGCATTCCCTATTGACAAGAGGCATTTACGTCTTACTAGCACCCTCGACCCCGTTGCAATGGTTTTTCGTATGTGGGGCCCCATGGTTTAAGGGGCCGTGTGTGTAAGCTGAAAATGGGGCCACGGGCCTACGAGTCGTAAATGCCCTTAGTCGGGATCGTTTCGAATTTGAAGGCACCCCGACCCCTTTTCTAACTTTTACACAAGCCCCACTCCCAATCATGGTCTCTCCTACAAACTGTTAGAAAGGGCTTGAAAGTGTTTACCAGTCGTAAATGACCCAGGTCTGAATCGCATTAAATTCGAAGGCACTGGGATACACATCAGTGTATTTTCAAAAACGTAGAAGAAAATCGACATTTGCGAGAGTGAAAAGCATTATATCTCGAAAAGGGTATGAGAGCGATACTTTTCTGGGCCAAATTCGTGTGGAGAATAAAGAAGATATAAAATATGTTAGTTTGAACAAAATCGAAGGTGATCTATTTTGTATGCAGTCCTACCCATTTTTCTATTACTCCGAATCATGAGTTAATAATCTAAATACTAACTGACTTTGCGATTACGTTAGGGCTATGTTCATTTCATACCGATAGCAAACTTTTGGCGTTTGTTACAAAAATTCTCTATTAAAAATGTTTTCATTATATTTTTCAGATGGAGGTCATGCAAATCTCGGCCAAACTTCATTAGCAGTCCAAGGTAGTAGTAGTGTATATATTATAGTAAATTATGTAGGTTTTTTTTTGTAGAGGAGCTTGTCGGCCTTTGGCATCCTGGTTGGGTATGTTCTGTTAGGCAGTGCTTCTTTGAGGCTTCATCAACGAAGCTGCTTCTCGGAACCTGCAGAGCAGAGGAAGCACTGCGGTGTGCTTTCGCATGCCGCAGTCCTATGGCCATGTGGACGAAGCCGTAGCAGCGATAGCACTGTATCACCTCCGTCTTTTTCCTGACGCAGCAGGAGACCCAATCCACCTTTAGGTGTCCCATGCGCACCAGTCTTGCCAAAAATTCCTCGGCTAGCTCAACGAAAGCCTTCAGATTCTCTCCCGGGTTTTCTCGTTATGCTGACCTTAATTCCTCCTGCAGATTCGCCGAAGTGTTGCCTCATGGCGGCCTCGACTTTCTGTACCTCCGTAGTTGTGTCGAGGTCCAAGACCTCGAACTCGATGCGGCGAACGAGCTTGCGCATGTCTCCCCGATCACCAACTGCTTCCTGGATGGCAGTTGACAGTTTGTTTCTGCCTACTGCTGCAGGTCCTATTTCCACAAGAACCTCTCCATTTCTCGTTTGCCTGCATCCCTTAATTTTCACGCCATGGTCATCAGACTTCACTTTCTGTTTGAGGTCCTTGAGGACCTCGGCGTAACTCACACCCTCGGCCAGTTTCATGAGAACCGCTTTGGGTCGGGCTCCTCTCTGCTTTGTATTCGTACCGCTTGTCATCTATGATGATGATGCAGCAGTTTCTTTTATCTTCTTAGGCGTGGAAATCACTTTCGCTACAGCGTTGCGTTTCCTCGCTTTCTTTCTCCCAGGTCTTGGCTCACTCGCCTCAACAACACTCAGAGTGGGCTACCGCTCGCGCTTCCCAAGTTTGGGAAAGGGAGTTTCCTCGGCTTCTTCAGTCTGAGTCTCGGTTTAGCCTGTATTCCTTTCAGGGTTGACTGCAGCTCCTCCTTCCGTTTGGACAACTGTGCTGGCAATCACATTCCGCCCTGCCTTTTTTTCGCTCGTCCTATACTCTCTCGAAGATTTTTCTGCCTATTTCATCTTCTACAGTGCCAAAGCTGTAATAAACGTCCAAGGCACATTCCTCGAGTTTTATTAGAACAGTTTTGGCCTCATATATCCCATCCCTGAGTGGGGGGAACATGTTCCTCTTCGTTCCATCGAATTCGTCCATCTTGATGATGATCTCTTTCATCTTTTCAAACACTTCTTTGTATTTCTGCACTCTTCGCTGGAATTGGTTTCTTCGGCTCCTTAACTAAGAAGTACTTGACCCTTCTCATGGATCTTCCTCCTCCACGACATCCAAATCTCCTCCCAACGCCTCACATATGCTCCGGTTTAATGATTGTCTTGTTTTCTCCATACTGTTCCCACGAGTGACGAGGAATGTGTAAGTCTACACACGCAGAGCCCCGCATGCGGGGGTAAGATCTCAATACTCTAGAAGGCGACCTAATATCCTAGAGACACCGTTTGGAACACAATACCCTAGTTCCATGCAGTCCTCGGCACGGTTATTAACACCTTAACTTGGGTGGTTTTTCCTCAGTGTGTCCTTCACCCAGTCTGTTTGGTCCGCGAGGCGTATTTCATTTCCGCCTTACCCTCAGTTTCCGGCGAGCATCCCCCTATCCGCTACCTGAGGACGCAATGCCAGGCCGAGGTAGAGAAATAAATGTAATATAGATTTGATATAATGGTGTTGAACATCATATGGAAAAGTTCGAATTTTGGAGAAAATCGAGTGCGAAGCACGAGATACGTGATTAGAATGTGTTCGTTAAAGTCGAAGGAGTTTCAACAAAACAGAATTCGCAATCATCAAGTTACTGTTGTCGATGCTTCGATCTTTAGATTTAAAAAGTTTGTATACAAATGTGGGGGAAGTATAAGGACCAAGCACGTAGCGCGTGACACATACATTATCCAGCTCGAACCGCAATAGCCAAAAGCTGCGCGCCCTAGAGAATTACCCGTTCTCTAATTACGCTACTGGCCTGTCGCATCACTATGTCGAAGTTTCAGCAGCCCGCAGCCATTTCACCTCGTAAACTACACACTACTGGTGTAAAACATTGTGGCAAAATAATCTGAAATTGAAGCACAATTTCTGTCTCACCTTGATTGAATGAACCGTCGCATTCCCCATTGACAGCAGGCATTGACGTTTTGCTGGCATTCTGGACCCCGTTCCAACGGTTTTTCGTATGCGGGGCCCTATGGTTGAAGGGGCCTTGTGGAAAAGTTGAAAATGGAATCAGAGGCCTACGAGTCGTCAATGCAATCAGTCGGGATCGTTTCGAATTTTAAAGCACCCCAATCCCTTTTTACAACTTTTACACAAGCCCCACCCCAAATCATAGTCTCTCCTATAAACTGTTAGAAAAGACTTGGAAGGGTTCAATACAAATTTCTATATTATATTTTACAGGTGGAGGTCATGCACACCTCGGCCAAAGTTCATCAACAGTCCAAGGTAGTAGCAGTGCATATTGCATAGTTCATTGTACAGTATATATTGTAGTATCAGTAGCAGTAAACCATTTTCCTAATAGTTTAGTTATTATTCCAAGTCTATTAGTACATTATAATTTGTTTGAACTCAGAAAAAAATATTATTCAGAAAAAATATTATAATTTTTCTCGCTGAACGGTTTTGGCCCAGGGAGGCTTTCGAAACAAGTTTTGAATTTTAACTTAGAATCACATATTCTCCATTCTTACACAGAGAATTTAAACTTGCATTTTCTTCAGAAAAAAAAATGGTAGCATCTTAAGTTTTTAAATTAAACCCGAAAACCTATTTCAAAAAAATTTAGACCTTCTTATTTATGATATTTCAAGACTGCTAGATTAAAAAATATATCAACCTTTTTGTTCAAATGAAATCGAAATCCGACGAAATTTAAAAACGAACTCTCAGGACATGGCTTGCCTTTGTCCTTTTGAAGAAAACAAAATTAGTCTCGAGTCAGTGTTTAATGGAGCAGGATGCGCTTCTCCAACTGCGTAAGAACCCAAATATAAAACAGAGAAAATGGGGTGTTGCAAGGCGGCTTTGAAATATGGTCAGAAGTAGGTAGGGAATTACACGGTATTCAGGGTGTCGGTTAGATTATGAATGAAAAAGCAAGACAGCATCTCAAAGATCATGATTTTGTATCACCCAGATTACCATAGGCAAGAATGAAGGTAGGAATCAGAAGACTATTCATCATAACATGCTACGCCCCGGTTGATAGCGATCCGAGAGATGTCAAATATGCATTCTGGGTCACTTTTAATGATACAATAAGTACTTGCGATCAAGGTAAAAGAATAATTCTGCTATGTCATATGAACGGATGGATTGGCGTCAAACTTGAGGACACAGAAACAGAAAGGGTGCTAGGTAATTCTGGGGCTCAAAGAAGAAAACATTATAACGAGGAAAAATTAGTTAGCTCATGCTCAGAAAAGGACCTATTTATTACGGATACTTGGTTTCGACACAGGATGATTCACATGTACACCTGGTGTAAAGGAAATAGCCGCAGTATAATTGACTTCGTTATTGCAGATGAAAGACTAAGAGAACTAGTTACAGATACAAGAGTCATGAAGGGGCCGAATGCAATACTGATCACTACCTCTTAGTCTTCTAATGAATTTGGAGCGGGGATGGAGAAGAAAGAGAACCAAGTAAACGAAACAAACGCGAATGAAGATTGAGAATGCACAGAAACCGGAAGTGCGAATATAGTTTCAAAATAGTTCAAACGAACGCATAGATAGGGCAACTGGGGAAGCGCTTATAAGCAATAAAGATATAGAGGGCGCGTTTACTTTTTTACGGGATATCATTGTTGAAACCGCAATTCAAGTGTGTGGTGTGGTAGTGGTAGGAAGAAAGTCCAAAGATGCGTGGTGAAATGATGAAATTAAAGCAGCCTGACAAGAAAAGATAGAAGTGTACGAAAGAGCGTAGCACGTTACAGGTCTTAGCGATGATGAGAGAAATAGACTTGCAAGCGATTACAGACACCAAAAAGGAAAGTTAAACCACTAGTAAAGGGGAATAATGATAAAATCAGAATAGAAGATAATACGAAACGGATTTAAAGGAATTATGAAACTATTATTTAGACTGATAAAGGAAAGTAAAAGTACTGAGTTTGTCAGCATGAGAAACAGCAAAGGTGAAATGCTATATGATATAGAAGGGATAGTAGACGCTTTAAAAGAGTCTTTCAAAGAATTATTAGGAGTTGAAGATATAGGGCAACAAAATTTCGGCATAGAACCTAATGCATTAGAAAACCCAATTCAAAGAGTCTGTGTCATTGATGTTAGAGATATAATTATTTCCGAAAACGTAGAACAAAATCGAATGTGATCGACCCTTTGGGCGGTTCCACCCATTTTTCTATTAGGCATATTATGAATAGAAGTCGTGTGTTAATAACCTAAATGCTAACTGAATTTGCGATCACGTTTGGGCTATATTTATGTCAAAACCATAGCAACTTTTCTCGTTCGTTAACAAAATTTTTTAATACAAATTTCTATATTATATTTTATAGATGGTGGTCATGCACACCCCGGCGGAAGTTCATCAACAGTCCAAGGTAGTAGTAGTGTAAATTGTATAGCATAGTGGTATGTAGTAGTAATCCATTTCTCTATCAGTTTAATTATCACTCCACGTCTATTAGAAGATAATAATTATGTTTGAACTAAGAAAATAATATCATTTAGAGAAAGAATTAAAATTTAAATTCTTAGCCGCCAGTACATTTTTTTCGCTGAACGGCTTTGACCCCTGGACGCTTTTGGAACAAGTTTGGAATTTTAACTTTGGATTACATATTCATTATTCGAACTTGAACATTTTTCCCTCCACTTACCACTACAAGCACCGCCGTTGTCTCCATGAAGCCAAGTGCTTTGTGTAACTTCGGCTCCGCTTTTCTCTCATGCCACGACTAGTCAAATTTGAACAAACTCGTTGTTTTTATAACGGCTCGCTCGGTCCCATAAAGTTCAACGCAGGAAGTTACAATTTTTAGACGACGAATAATTCAATAATAGATAGATGAACGTTTATTTTTCGGCCTGCTGGCCTTAAAAATTGACTTGCTTGAACTTTCATTTTTCACAGAATTTTCTCACAATTAACCCTTAGAAACTAACATCTATCCACACCTTATATCTAAGACCGTTCGCTATAACTACCTTGTCTTCCTGGCTTCGCCTCGCCTCGTACGCATGTTCCTACTTTCTCGCATTGCGAGAAACCTCCTGCCCCGCCTTTCCCGTACACTTTCACTCAACTCCCTTATCCCTTCCACCTCCTTTTCTGGACATCATAAACTTGAACTTTCCCGAATTTAGCCCTAACCTATTCTTATCCGAGTATCTTTTCAGCCTCTTCATTATCTTCTTCAAGACATCCTTGCTCTTTGCTAGCAGCTCCATGTCATCTGTATACGTGAGTGACCATATTTTAACCCCCCTCCCCCCTACCATAAATGCTCCTACCACTCCGGCCATACACCTATCGGAATCAACAGAGTTCGCGGGTCACACTCTTTCGAACAGCGAACAATCCTTATAGCTCCTTGTTTTTAATTTGAATTGGTCGCCAGGTAGGATGGATCCTACCCGAGCCTCGCGGGATTTGACCGCACAAAAAAATAATCAAAAATTCTATTTTGCGGTCAAACTTCACAAGATACGAGAAAAGATAAATATACTACAATTTTGCAAAAGAAAAAGATCTTTGAATATATATTGAGAATCACTTTTTTTTTGTAACCACGTCTCACGGCCGTGAGATGGGTGGCTACAGTCTGAGCGAATACAATACGATGATCCGGCGGAGGTCACGTGCACCCTGAGGACACGGAGCGGCCCAAGGACGACCGCCTTCTGCATATTCCCCACAAGTGTCTCACAATTTTGTTGACATGCAGGGATGCTTTTCAGGCTATAACCAAGTAAAACCTTGGTACCTCCAAGAGCGCTGATGATCAGGGCGATTAGCTTAACAGAAGATTCCCGGTATAACCGTCGCAACACCCTCATAAGTTCTTTATACCCGCATGAATTGGACAACTAGATAGTATGTGTCCTACATGCTCGGGGTGTTCTGGACACGCTCTGCCGCTATCATCGGGAATGTCTTGGCTCAAAATGTGGCGACGGTATGCTAGACTGGAAAGGACACCATCTTCAGATGCCAAAATGAAGCCCTCTGTGCCCGACTTCAATCCAGGTGATCTAAGAAAAGCAAACGTCAGCTCGTACGACAAGGAATGATCTGCCACATTTCTCTGGAAGATGCCATGCATCTTCTTGTCGAGGAGCTGTCGTGGAACAGAAGACTTAACGTGGATGCTTTTGTTCATGTGCACAACCTTTCGGGACCCGATATCGAGGAATCTGAGCTTGTCCTTCGTACATGGAACTACTCCAAATGAATAGAGTACTACTGGGACGGCAAGCATGTTCATCGCAGATACTTTGTTCCTCGCCGACAGTTCGGAAGACCATATTTGTCAGACATTTGTATCTGCATTGGAAAGTATCCTTCATAGACGTTACATCCAGAATGCGGCTCTGTGGCACTCCTAGGTATGTATAGGTCTCTCCAGCGCGAAGGTGTCTTACAGTGCTTTTGTCAACGAGCTCAGAATCTTCGGAGATGCCGTTAAGTTTTCCTTTCTTCAAATTAAGCTTGGCGCATTTGCCTGACCCGAACTTCATTCTAATCTCTTGAGTGTACTCTTTGACAATTTTTAGAGCTAGATGTAGTTCCTCTTGATTTATAGCATAGATCTTAAGATCATCCATGTAAAATACAAGAGTGACCTTATGCTTTCCGTTTCCAGGTTTGCCGCAGAGGTACCTTTCGGTATGGCGAAGTGCCAGAAATAGTGGCAATAATGTGAGGCAAAAGAGGAGAGGGCTCATGGTGTCACCCTGAAACACTCTGAAAGGTGATACTCTTAGTGATCACACGATGTTTTCCAGATGAGATATTAAATATGGTTTTCCAAAGCGGCATTAATCCCTCTATGCACCTTTCGATGTGTAGATGAACCTGTCAGCTTTCCAACAGACAGATGATAAGTCCATGGGAGGTTGAATCAAAAGATTTCCGGTAATCAATCCAGGTCATCGATAGAGATGGTTGATAGGATGCTGCGTCTTTACAGACACATCTATCGATGAGCGGGTTCTCCCGACATCCTGCTACGCCTTTCTTCCAGCCGCGTTGTTCATACATCTCTCGCCACACAGGTCCAATTGCCCAAACAATCCTATCATTCAGGATAACTGTGAAGATCTCAGACAGTGTGTTCAGACAAGTTATTGGCCTGTAATTCTTAGGGTCAGCTGAGTAGCGCGTCTTCGGCAGGAGCACTTTGCGTCCTTCCACCAAACACTCCAGAATAGGCTCTTCTGACTTTAGATATGAGGTGAAAATTCGGGCCAGATGCTCGTGGGTCGAAGGAAACTTCTTCCACCAGAAGGTCTTGATGCAATCTAGTCCCGGAGCGGAATAGTTCTTCATGCCTCTTAATACGTTTTTCGCCTCCTCGGTAGTGACAGGTGGGCATTCCTCCTCAGGTGTTATGAGGGCATTGCACAGCTCTTTGAAGCTATTCATGTTCTTTGAGCCTTCTTCAAGTGGATGTTGGACTTCATAGACTTCTCTCTAGAATGTTCCGTCCAAATCTGGTTTGTGTGGGTAGTCGACAGTAATTCGAGGGCTTTGGATGAGTTTATATGGGTCAGATAAAAACTGTTGATTTTCTCTGACCCACCTCTCTCTCCTCCGTCATCACCTCTCTCCACCTTCTTCCTCTATTGGATTCCTGTTCGCGGTTGGTCTCAGTGTCGCCTCCCTTTCTCTATACCCGGCTTATTCTGGCTGCAGTAGAGTACGCGCTCCGCTCACGCAACCCCTTTTTCGGAGTTGTTCGACATGGTTTCGCAGACGTTGATGCGAAAAGTGCGAGAGCTCTGGGTGTTTCTCGAACCGCAGAGCATGGAGTCGGGCTATGTAACCTTCTCGTTTAGGGACCACACTGGTATCGTATCACTCCAGAAGGCTCTCATTGAGTCGATCTGTCCACTCAAAGTAACAAGATTCCGCCGGTCAATCGCATTGATTCCATCTTGATTGGCTCCCCCAACTCTAGGGTAGTTGGCATTGTTGTCCGACTCATTGTCGGGAGCCCTGCGTGTTCGATTGTTTTGAACCGCACTTACTACCACGATGTTTAGTGTTGTTATCGCTGTTTTCACGAGCAGCCATGGAAAAGGGTTCGCCCATCCTTTTAGAGCCCCGCATGCGCGGATAAGGCTGAATACTCTGAGCGGTAATTTCCTTTTCGAAGTAGGCGTGACTCGCTCGGTTGGAAAATAGTAGTATTGCTCACATTCTTTTAATACATTATTTGTCGCCACACTTTTCTGTCCTGTCATACTTCCATTCTTTCAAAATGTCCGAAACATCTTAACTGATTTTTTTTCCATGTGTCAACAATCCTCTCTTCCACACCACAACCTTTGAGGATTATTTCGTTTCTCACTTCGCCCGTCAGTGTTTTTCCGCATATTGTGCGCAGAGGTTCCATGTCAATCGCGTTAATTTTATGTTTATCCTTTTCTTGACAGGTCCATGTCACGCTATCGTATAGCACAGTCGGCACAAATATAGAATAATGTATTGCCATTTTAGGTTTTTTTGATATATTTTCACTTATAAGAATGGACCCTGCTCTACCAATAACTTTCCGACCCTCGTTTATGTGACTATCTAACTGCCCATCTATCTTCCCGTAGCTACTGAATAGGCTACCTTGGTATATGTACTTCTCAACTTGTTCTGATCTCTGATAATTTGGGACAGCAGCGTTGTATTAGACAGGAGTTCATATTTTCATATGTTTTGTGAAAAATATATAAATATATCAAACCCCCCATCCCCTGTTCCATCATCACATGAGGCGCGGAAATCTAAATTCTCATGAAAAAGAAACTTTCAGCGTTAGTTGACCTTTTTAGCTTTAGAAATTATATTTCAACGCAAGATTAATAGAAAAAAGTATAACGTACTCATCTGTATATTGAGCTTCAATATTTTCTATTTCCTTTCCAATTTCCAGGGTGTTAAGGTATAAAATCAATGAAAATATTCTCATACGCAATCGAAACTTTAGAAAAAAATATTTCAGGTTGAAATTTTTTATCTAAGAATAAATATATTTAGACTTTTATGTTATTTCTTTCTCTTTAGATGTAAAAGTTTCAGTAAAAATGAGCTCTACAATTTTAGGATTGAATCAGAAATGCAACTTCTACTTAAAACGAAGGCAAAATCATAAAACTGCGAATAACAATTTCTCTAGAGCAAATCTGTAGTTTTTTCAGAGTGATACTCTGGAATGAAAGAAGTAATTAATTTGTATAGTAGTACTTAACAATGTATTATAAAGTATTTTTAAATAACAAAAGGTTTTTTAAAATTCAAAGAATTTAGCGAATTAGTAGTACGAAACCGGGTTCGAAGTTAACAAAGTTTAGTTCTGACTTTTGGGGTCTGCAGAGTCGACTCTAAAAAAATGCTTCATCCCCGTGATCCTACCCTCGCTTATATACGCTCAAATATCTATCTGCAAAAAGCTTACACTTTTTTATTATTGGTATTTTATATTTTTTGATTCACGAATCTCCATTTTATTATTACAGAATCAAATGCTATGTCGCCCGATACTCCACACACTCTTAGTTTCGAATATCGCAAACACTTGGTTTATGCGTGGTTGAATGAGGAAGGAGTACTGACCAAAATAGAGTTAGCAGCAGGCTGTTCAGACTTATCGACAACAGTTCCCGAAAACATTGAAGAATATCTGGAATATCGAAAATTCGTAGGTTATTTTGTTGTGTTCGTCATACATCGTGGAAAGAGGGAGACACTTGCAGATGTCGCCGTTGTAGAAGAAAATTATAATACTTCAGGAGGTAAGAATTTACGAAGCTGGAAAGAGGGCCAAATGTGGGCCTAATCTGAGTAGGGCCATAATAAGCTTTTTTTGTGCCAGTGAGAATTGATCATATTGCGCCCTTCCCTCTCCTTAAAGAAAATATTTGAAAAATTTTTAATTTGACATGGCAGGTTTTGAACTTGTTCAATAAATTCAACATATTCCCAATAGTAGCATATATTTGGAAAAATATTAGATACATAGTGTCCTGTAATATTTTAAATATTGAGACGTCAATCTTTGGGGTACTGTATTCTAAAAAGCATACCCTAATTTTCACTAGTGAATGCTGGGTAAAGGAATGATTTCTTGCTCATATATTTTGGTCCAAGAAAATGCCCAAATTTGTATTGAGGGCGGAATGGCCAGAGAACACTTCAACAATCGTGAGAAATAATTGAAAATGAATTGAGGTCCAACTATATCTGAATCAACATGATCGAAACGTCCATCGAAAGCAACAAAATGTCCAAGAAGGAGTTTGACGTGTCTTGAGACTTCAAATTGTTGGTGTTGGCAGTCGGAACAGCCCTTACACCACCGAGCAACATCTCGGTGCAAATCTGGCCAGAAAGAACGAATTGTTTGCCTAAGATTGCATCTGGAGAATTTTGGATCGACTTCAGCTGATCATCAGCTACTTGTTGATCCACGAAATCTTTCAAGCTGAACATGAGAGGAAGTTCTAAAGCGTTGACGATCGACAATGAATCCGCAACTATGTTCTCAATGCCAGCGGATGCGATCTTGGTGCCTAAATTCTGCTCTAGAGATCTCACCATTATTAAGGTGAGACTCAGGGAAAGTAGCGGAGAAAGTCTAGAGGTACTTATTGCCTCGGCTTACTTTCCTGGCGATGCCGAGGAACCCCCGCCTCCCAGAGAGGTGGAGGCTCCAATTTGGTATTGTCTAGAGAACAAGATTCCTCTGATGTTGGGTTGTGATGCGAACTCTCACGATACGGTATGGAAAAGCACAAACATCAATGACGACTTTGTAATCCTAGTTAGGGGGGCTCATCTGGAAATGCTGACGGGTCTTATAAGGTCGGCGCTGCGCATAGTATATTACCCCATTTTGATGGATTTATGTTTTGAATAGACCTTAGTTCTTCTCGGAGGCATAATTTAGGCCGACGGTTCTCGTCCATTTCGCTGTCTTCTTGAAAATAGGTGCTTGCTCTTCAGACTAACTTGGAGTTGTGCAGTCTACACCCATTACCATTTTTACATATCTGCCCTGAAGTTGTTCTACTTCCATTCGCCTTTGCCATCCCCAGATCTCGACTCCACACAGGCCTCCTGCTTCAGCTGATGTGTCTAGGAGATGGAGTCTTTTGCCTAGCTTGTGAATCCTAGCTCTCTTCATAATCCCCCAGGCTGAATTTGTATCATCGATGAGAGAGTTGAGTAAGGTTGGGCTCAAGGGAAATCCTTGCTCAACTCCTCTGGTTGTGATGAAACAATCTGTGGTTCTTTCTGCCGTTATAACCTCGTTGAGTGTATTGCTGAAAAGAACTTGGATCATTTGTAACATCCGGCCACTTGCACCTAAGCTTTTTAACCTCTGTAGTTGCTAGCATCATCATCTTCACCTCCTCTATGAATAGGTACTATTTTAGCTTTATTCCATCCTCTAGCTATCTAGCCTTTATACCAAAAGCCGTTCAAAACCTTGTTAGTCTCTGCAAGGCAAGATGTCGGTAGACCACTAATGAATTCTATAGTCACACCGTCTTCTCCAGAAGCTTGACCTTTTTTGAGTTTTCTGATTGTGCTTAGCATCTCCTCAGGTGATATTTCTATGCTTAGCTAATCTTCTTCTTTTGGGGCTGTAATTGTTTTATCGCAGGGACGATTGGTTCCAAGCTCCTCTAGATTCTGAGTATTTGAATTTTATGAACTTTCATTAATATCTTCAGATTTTGTTTCTCCACCCAAAAGATTTATGAAGTGGGCTTTCCATTTCTCCTTATTGATGTTGGCACCCTTAAAGTGTCGTCTGCGGGGTCTACATTCATTCAGAGCATTCCAAAAGTCACCCATGGTCTTGCTCGATTTGACTCTTCCACACTGATCGCTTTTCTTCTCTCTTTTTTCCCTTGCCAACAGATCCTTTAGTTTCTTCATTCGTCCCGCAATTCAACTTTTTCTTCGCCTCTTTCAGTCTTTAGGTATTTTGTTAGCTTTGTCCACACTGCCTTCTTTTGTTGGGTTTATTCATCCTTCTGACGCCCTTTACCGCTGGGGGTTGATATATTGGGAGGGCCTGGTTTAAATCTTCTGACCATCCCGGTCTTCTCCGCCACTTTTTTTATATGGAGGTTGATGTTTTCCTATCTTTCTTCCCAGCATCAGTTCTTTACAATGTCCCCTACGCGAAATTTGTCCATTTCCTCTCTGAACTCCTGTGCTTTTTTCGTCGTCCCAAACTAGCTTTTCTACCCACACCTGGTTCCTAGGTTTGTTAATCCGAATACGTCTGTTGACGTATATCCTTAATCCGATTCTCATCAAGACCATCAGTTTCTATAATATAATCAGTAACTGATCCCCCGATATCTGCAATATGCGTCCAGTTACCTTTCATGTCTCCATTCATTCTTCCATTCAATACTTTTAGACCATAATCGTTACAGAATTTTAAAAGCCTGATACCCTCCTAGTTCACAGTCTTATCTTCGGAATTCCTGATAATTCAGTAATTACTGCTTACAAAACCACCTTCGTCGAATTCACACTCACCCTGTTCTTCACCAATCCTCGCATTCCAGTCTCCTACAATTATTACGTTTTCGCCATTCTCTTGCAGCTCATCTATTATCCCCCCTAGTTCTTTACATACTCTAGCTCTCAATCCGAAATACAAAATACATCACTGATCGTTTTTTTTTAAATTCCGATTAATTGTCTCCCTTTCGCCCTACCTCTTTTATTGTCTCTTTTCGCGGCCTTTGCTACCCATACAAACCCGTCGTGCATCCTGTTGATGAAAGTTTCTTCTTTTTCTTCTCGATCCAGATGCCTTAGAAATTCCCCGGACTCTTGAATTTTCCTCCCTCCTGCAATATTCCAAACTACGCCCTTGACATCTTCCTTGTTCGCTGCTCCAAAAAAACTGCGAGTTTTGCAATTTCTTTGCCCTGCATTCTTTCCATTCCTCCTAGCTTCTCTCACCTCATTTTCCCTGGATATCTGTGATCGTCTTTTTTTCAACTGACTTGCGACCTTTAACAAAGATTGCGTTCCTTCTGAATGCCCTTTTACGCATTTCCCAGTCGAGATCGGTTCCGCTTTCCACATTCCCCGAAGTTCCTTGTCATTCAAATAAACCCTAAAGCCTTTAATATCCTATGATATTTCTCACGAATTCTGATAAAGTGTAGGAAATTCTTTGCAAAACCATGAATTTGGTTTAATTAGCTAATTAATTAATTATTGTGCAATCCCTTAGAGTAATGGTTGCTAGTATCAAATAATGTAAAATTTGCGAAATTTTATACATATATAGAGCAGCTGGTTAATTTATTTATTCATGTCTCTCTATGTGTATACAAATTTACCAAGAACCCCTCTTGCGACTGTGAAATGCAAAATTAAGGGTGCGCCGCTTCCCCCAACATATCAACATTGATTTCTTTATTTTCTAATTTGGAGATTTATTTTAAATCTCTTTTTTAATTGCGAATATTTTTCCTTGTTTTTACAAAGCTCCAGACCCGAAATTGCAAGTATTATCAATATACAATGTCTCACAAAGAGATGTTAATATGTATTATAATCGGGACACTATGGAATACTCCGTGGGATTGGCAGATAAAAATTTAGTTCCAACTGAGGAAGCCTGCCGAAGGTATAAAATTAAACAGGGCGTGGTTTCTGTTGGTACACATCACGCGAAGTCTTTCAAATTAAAGCACGGAAACCACATAATGGGACTTCAGATTCTAGACTGAGAAAGGTAGTGACTGAAACTTGATTAACATGATCAAAGTTACTGCTCTAATGTACTTGGAATACCATAATGACTTTGGTTGTAGGAACCAAAGTCCGACGTGAAGCTGCGCATAGAATTTAGTTGCAATAACCGTATTTACGAATGGCGTTGCTACTAAAAAACAGTAGTTATAATGAAAATGCCTTTTTATATTATACCGAATGTTTTGTTTCACTTAAACCAAATATATTGTATCTTCTTTGGGAATTTTCAACTCAAGAAAATCTTTTATTTTGCCTTCACCAAACACCTTGTCTTACGTAATTGAGATTTTCAGGATAACAATTCTCAGACCGAGAACAGGGGAAAAGACCCACATCAAAATTAGGAGACTCTTGTTTCTTCAGTTTTGGGGAGCCTTTCCGCCCCCCGTATCAGTAATTACAAAATAATTGTATACATTAACTTTTGTTACTAGGCAGCAAGGTCTTATTCTTACTATCATTCGTACGTGGCATTTGATGACATTTCTAAATCGATCAGAAAAATATTTTTTTTGAATTTTTAAAAATTTTCAAAATGTCGACAAGTATATACATTTTTCAATTTTGATCGAAATAAAAATGCCATAAGAATACCTTGCAAGTCCTTTTCCCAGAAGCTAGAGTCTTTCTTGAAAATTTATGAAATTCTTTAAAAAAAATTTTAATTTTGGAAATGCTCTAAATTGTTTAATTTTGGTCGGAAATATCTGGTTAACGAACTTGACCCTCATTTTGGGGGCCCAAAAAGTTTATTGAAGGCTGACATGATTGGAGAAATCTTTCAAAGATTAGTGTGGCTAAAACATTCAGGTAACCACATGAGCACACACACAGTCACCAACACACTCTTATGACTTTTGAGTGCCGAAACGTAAATATCCGATAAGAACCAGACGGACAATTAAATTACACTCTTATGAATTAAAATTGTAACAAAATTAATGTAAATACCATACTGAATTCAAATAAACATTGAATGAAACAAAAATATGGCAACGGTCCGGGTATAGTACTGAAGGAAAATCTTCCGAGTCGAAGCATTAACAACCGTGCCGAAGGCTGAATTGTACCAGGGTGTGGTGTTCTAAGCAGTGTTTTTAGGATATCAGATCGCCTCCCAGAGTATTGAGACTTGACCCCAGCATGCGGGGCTTTGCGGAGGTGGACCGATACTTCCCTAGCTATTCGTGGGAATAATATGAAGCCGATCAATCAAACAAAAATTGATGTATATGCAAGGAGATGGAAGACGATTTAGACGTGGGGGAAGAGCTTGACGTGAGCGGAAAGACGAAGGTATGAAAAGAAATTACCGTCGTGGAGAAGAATATGAAGAACGTCAAGCTCTTTAAGAAGCTACGCGGCGTTCTGAAGAAGATGCGGAATTTCAGCGATGACAAGACAAAAATGTGCATACCGATCAGGGATGGACTACAGGAAGCGCAGGATGTGGTATATAAAATGGGCAAAATCATTATCTTTGCCAAATAGAACTTGAAATCTGTGCCACAAGGTGTCGGATGGGCCGCTGGAGAAAAGTTGAAGAAATACAAAAAGAAGGCCAATGCGAAGAAAGCCACAAGTTAAAGTGGGGCTTAGACTGGAGAAGCTTGGAAACAGCCACTCCTCATCCTGATGAACGAGAGAGGGAACCTACTCTGAGTCTCGTTGATTCAAGCTCTTTCAAACCAAATACGAAGAAGCAGAAGACCCGTACTGCGGCAGCAGCGGCGACCGAGACACCAAAAAAGGAGGACGAAGGAGCGAAACCCGCAACCAAGAGCACCGGGATGCAGAACAAGGAGGCGCAGAGATGATCTCGACCCGAGGCTACTCTCATCAAACCTGCCGATATTTCACACTATGCGGAGGTCCTCAAGGACCTCAAGCAAAAGACCAAAAGCAAAAGGTCAGGCAAACCAGAAACCCAGATGTCGTTGTTGAGGTAGGTCCTGCAGAAGATGGCAGATCAGAGCTGTCTGCTGCCATCAAAGAAGCAGTCGATGGTGGGGGTGGCCTGCGCGTGCTCGTCCCCCGCACCGATTCCGAGACATTTGACATCGACAATACTATCGAGGCTAACTAACTAACGTGCTCCTAAACACTGCAAATCGTGTTTTTTCCGAGGCAGATATAAAGTGCTAAGACGGAATTGGCCAACATGGAAAAAAGTGGCGGCGATGAACTGTTGCCACTCGAGCTGCGTCAAGCAGCAGAAGAGGATGCAAAATTTATTGCCCCAAAAATCAAAAAGCCACTTCGAATATAAACATATGTAAATTTTCAAGCATGGCAACGAGCTGAAGAATTATAAACCTTCAAGCCTTTGGAGTTTTTATTCTATGCTCAAAAGAACATTGAATATCAAAGAAGGGATTGACATTAGCAAGTACCCTCTATCACTCTGACCCACACCGCTGAACACTCAATTCCTCCGAAAGCACATAACGAAGATTTGTTGCATAAAGTATCGCGTCCATCACGGGTTGTACGTCTTTATACGCTTCGCGTGTTTGCAAGACTCGTCCTGCGAATATCACGCTTCACTATAAAAACACACTCACAACCCTTGGTGCACAATGTACTATTTTTGAGATTAGAGAAGAACTAGTGGCACGGCTGATACGTCAAGACACCTGAATGTGGTAGCGAGTGGCAAGGGTCCAGTTAGGACAAGGGCCTATTGGAACTGCGACAAAGAGGGTCATAGAGCTGCGAAATGCGAAAGCACGCCACAGTGCTACCTCAGCGCCGCAAAAGAAGAGCAGCCCCGAACAGATCACCTGCCGGGAACGATGCCGCGCTCGGCGTTTTGAGAGGCAGCCTTGATGAAGAAGCCTCAAGGACAAATTAGTGACTCGCTACACCCAATCAAGATGCCGAAGGCCAACGAGCCCGATGTGCGGAAATACCCCACTACACGGTGCTTCTCAAGGTGGAAAAAGTATCATAAGAATGGATTCGAAATCGGCTTACGCAGAAAGTTTCTATATCATTTTTAGATTGAAAATCAATTGAATTTAAATCCTAGCTGATCCCTTTTGTAAGTTAGGCCTATTTTAATTTTTTAATATGTAGAAAGCTGCAGTACGAAAATTAGATAGTCTCTCTGGTTAAGTTAAATGAGTCTATCGTTCAAGCTCAAGTTTTCAAACTTTTTCCATGTAATTGTCACCACGAACACAGCTTTTTTCCAGATATTCAAACTTTTTGTCAGCCGCTCTCTGAATGATGCCACTTTTTCCGCTTTACCGTTTTTTCGAAAAACCTTATGGACGGCTCGAGCGAGTTTTAGAGCTCATAGAGAAGATAAATACTAATGAAAAATATATTCAATTATTGTTTGTTCCGGTGTGTTAATGAATTTATTGGAAAAACATATTTACAGAAACCATTTTTAACCAAACCCAGGACCAACGACGTGGACGTAGTGGTACTCAGATACCTGTTTTCAGACGTCTTAAGGGTGCGAAATCTGACACGCCCTATTGAAATTTTCGATATATTTTTTTGACAAATGAGCAGGCTAATAATAAATATATTACTATTATGATTTAAGCAAAAAGAATTTTTTATTTCATAAATTATTCAGCAGTTGAGAACTGTCAGAGAGAATAAATATTGCATTCGTATTTTCCGTGAACGGAAGTATTCTAGATTGATCAAACAAATTTTTCTTGTACTGAAAATTCTCCAATTGTCATATTTCATGACTTGCAAATTAAGTTTGCTCATACAAAACGCCTTACTTTTTCCTCCAATTGCGCCATACATAAAAAATTATCAAGTGAATCATCTGTATTTATCCTTGATCTGCTCGCAAACACCGTTACGGAAGTAAAATAATGATAGTGAAGAAATCTTCGAAACAAAAATTTGTAAGATAATTTGTTTCACATAATTATAATAATGTTACAATTTTAAAGATTATAAGCATCTGACTCAATTAAAAAAGTGGAATTACTAATAGAACATGTTTTGAGCTTTAATATTTTTCTGAAAGTTGGATTCAGACCTATCATTCAAGATTTTAATGTATAAATTTTATCCTTTATGTATGTACAAACCAAAAATTCCAAGTGTCCTGTTATAGTTTAAATATTAGTCATTCACAGTCTATTCTGAAAAGTTGTGCCATAGGAGGAAAATGTCAGTAACAATTATTCTGTATGCTTTGAAAAATGATAATTATAGACTTAAGAAGTAAAGCTTTTAAATACAAAATTCGGAATGCTTTTCCCTAATTCCGTCTTTTCTCTTTTCATTAAGAATTCTTTTTTCCCCAGTTATCCTGAAACTTTCCCTTTTTCCCAGGGTGTCAAGCAACCTGGAAATCCTTGGAAACCTGGAAAAGTCTTTGAATTTTGCTCGTGGAACGCAATTAGCAAATTCAACTATTTTTAGTTGAAAATTCTACTATATGGTTAAAGCTATAATTATTTGTTTGAAAAGCAAATATTTTTTTGAAGAGTCATTTTTTTTACCAAATATTCAACTATTTGGTGAAACGTTGAACTATTTTCTTGAAAATGAAATTGTTTGGTTGAAGATTTATTTATTCCGTTCTTAAAAAATTGATCTTCTTTAGAAAATAACCTTCTGGGTTGAAAATTCAACTGCCTGCTTGAAATTTGAACTAATTTGTTGAAAATTTATTTTGAATATTTTGAAAAATTGTTTTGTTAAAAATCAACTTACTTCTGGAAAATTAACTTTCTCATTGGAAATTGTTTATTTTGGTTCAAACATATTTATTTCAACTGGTAATTTAATTAATCTATTTTTTGTTGGAAATGTATACTTCATAGGTTGAAAATTCAAATAGTTGATAGAAAATTCATATATTCTGATGAAAATTCATCTCTTGGGTTCATGGACAAACCTTGTTCGTTTGTTAAGAATTAAACTGTTCTGTTGAAAAATCCTACTTTTTGTTGAGAGTTTATCTTTTTAACTGAATTCGACTGACTTTGATTTTCAGTTAAAATATTTTCTTGTTAGAAATATCAACCATTATATTTTTTGTAGGAAATCAATGTGTTTTGAGTAAAAATTCAAGTATTTGAAAGCTCAACTCCTTATTAAAAAATTAGTTTTGTTGTTGTTGTTGAATATTCATTATTTCATTTGATAAATCAACAATGTGGTTGAAATTTTATTTTGTCCTTGACCGAAAAATTTTTTTCGGTTAAAAATTAAACTGTTTTGTTGAAAGTTCATATTTTTTTATTGAAAATTAATATTTTTTATCGAAAATTCATCTCTCGATAGGAATTTCAGCTATTTGGTTAGAGATTCAGCTATTGTAATTACATTAAAGAATTTTCTATTAGTTTTGAATCCTATTTAACGACCAATACTCAACTTAAAGTATTGAAACGGTTCAAAACATCCCCGCACATCTATTAAAATAAGAGGAAAGGAGAAAAGTAAAATTAACAGTAGAAATGTGATAAAGGGAGATAACGGGCAAGTCTCAATATAGCTACAAATTTATAAATATATCACCAGGTCGGTAGGAAAAATCAATAATTTTCATTGCGCATGACAGGGCCAGAAGGTAGGGAGACCAGCGGGACCAAGACGCGCTGGGAGGATATGGGGAGCTCGGCGAGTCGGGAGAACACACTCGTCGCTAGACCGATTAGCGGAACGGTCAATTAGAGAATCAACTTTAACCATCTCAGGAGTGGGACTTAATTTTACCGCAGGCCAGCGGGCTTTTCCAATTTAGGGTAGCTTGAGCACCCAGGATATCGTAAGTAAGTATTTCCTCTTTTAAAGGATTGCCAAAATTTAAACTTATATGGGACTGACTTTTGCTTATTGCCTGTATGGTGTGGATTGGTACCTCTCTTTGGAAACATTAGCCTTCCTCTACCAGGTCTTCGACCTGGGGCTCTAGGCTGATGTACTTGTGAGAGACTCAGGTCTACACCGGCACGCCCTAAGCGGGAGTCTGGAAAAACCCCGTTATTTCCTTTTAACGTCGTCAAATGAAATCAGGAATCCTAATCGCACCCTCTACCAGGTTTCTGATCTGGGGCTTGTGCGATCTGAATTCTATGAATTAGTTTGAAAACCAAAAGTTAAATCGAGATAACGAAATATTAAACTAGTACTGAGAAAAGACTGTAGAAAATCCTTGTCACACCCTCTACCAGGTTCTCAATCTGGGGCTTGTGTGACCTGAATTTTCATTAGGTTAGAGTATCGGCAAAATACTGGTTTAATGTTCATTCCGTGGTCCTTGTTCGAGTCTGGAGAACCTATGGTGTGAGAAAACACCCAGAATGGAAACCCAGAAGCGAATGAGAATTTCAAAACGTCTCATATAAGTAGAATTAAATTTTACATCCACTGCCAGGCGTGAAAACCTGAAGAATTGTGGGTTTTTTTGGTAGGAAACTAAGGTGAAATCCGACCGAAGACATTGCACCAAGTCTTGGTAGGACGAAATTTTAGTTATGGCAAATCCAAGGGAATAAGGTTACAAAAAAAATCCTGGATGCTCAGAATGAAAGAGGTAGGGCTCAGATTAGACTAGAGAATAAACAAACAAAAAATCGTCCCATACGCGTTCTTTTCTCGGCACTCCTGTGATCCCACAATCCAACAACAAAAAAATCTACAAATTTGCGGAAACATAGATATAAAAAAATAAAATGAATCAAAATCGCAATCAGATTAGGGTTTTTGAGTCATCTGCCGTGGTTGAGTTGAGATCTGTTGAAAGCTACATTTGTCAAGACTTCTTAATTGCCAATTATTTTCGTTTTAAAGGCTTGCGCGTAAAAAAAAGCATCGAAGTTCGTCAAGGGGAAAATGGAGTACCAATTCCCGTTCCTAGGATATCTCTGTTAGTTAGTTTGAACAATAGGGTGGTAAGGGCTAATTTTAATGTTCTTCCCAAACTTGACCCAGTTTGCATAATTGGTCTCGAGTTGTTGGATAGAGTTTATTAAATGCAAGTCAGAGTTAGAATTTTCGGCAATCCTCAATATTGCTAAGAAAATCCTGAATTGCGACATTACCATTAACTAACATAAAAAAAAAACTGAATTTTGTATAGAATTTGAACATGAGGAAAATAAGATATAAGAAAATTTAGGTAAAATCGATAAAATCGGATCTTAACTCAGCTTCGGAGAATAACATTAAATCAAAAACAAATGAGGGCGCATGTAGAATAGTCGATAATGTTACAGTATGAAATTCATGAAAATAAAACAAGAATCCAATTACCAAATTTGGACAACACCACAAAACGCTCCTATTGTAATTTCTTGAAACAGAAAAATTTGTTTCTTTGGACAAAAATGAAAAAAATAAAAGAAAAATGAGAGAATACACTTAAAAATGTATTAAATTGATGGAGTGGTAGCATTTTAGAGACAGTACTAAACGATGAAAAACTTATTTCTTAGCGAGATTTTCTCTTTTTTAATAATAATAATAATAATCTCGCCAAGTTTTAATTTTTCCCCTTCTAATATATCTTTTAAACTTCTATTATTTCATCAATTTAATACATTTTAAAATTCAGATATCTTTCTCAATTACCAGACAAACATTAATCGACAAATGTTTCCCGGGTATCGCTAGAAGGACAGAGACCAAGGTCTGTTAGGTGCTGTTTTCGGTGTCGATAGTTTGTTCCGGCTGATAAGATTTTCTATTGCCTTTACCACGTGTCTGAAGACGATTACGTTGCAATATTTCTTTATTCCAATGAATTTTGCGGTTACATATAGCGGTGGAAATGATCCAGATTTTATCAGTTATCTCTCATGAAATCGGACAAGAGAAATGAAGATCGTTCTGGTAATTCTGCTTTTTGCCTTCGAGGAATTCATCAACTTTGGTGGTAAGTTTGTTCACTATAACTAAAATTTTGGAAGGGGATGGAGGGGTATTGTGTGAAAGGAGAGGAATAATAGCGAATGAGGGGAGTGTTGGAAAAGGATAGTGCGGAAGGTAGGGACAGGATGGGATGGTGCGAAAGTGGGAAAGAGGATGTTAGAGAGGGGAAGGAAGAGGTTGGCGGGTTATGATGACAAAGGACGAGGATAATAGAAATTGCGAGATGTGGCGAAAAAGGATGGTGGAAAAGGGAGAAAAAGGAGAGGATTGAGGAAAAGCAGTGAATGGATGGAAGGAGATGGAAGAATGAGAAGGGAAGTGAAGACGTTGGAGGGTTATGATGGGAAATGAAGGGTGGTATGGAGAATGATGGTGAAAAGGTATGAAAAAGCAGGGGATGGTGGGGAAGTTGTCACGTTTTCTACTTTGAAAAAAATGTTAAAACGAAAAAACTATAATTATAATTTAATTATTATTAATTTATAATTTACATTCGAAATTGGAAACAGTAGAGTTGTGGGAAATGTTTTTCACAGAAGAATGAGAAAACCTTTATTAACCTTTAAACACTTCTGAAACATTGGTAAAGAGCGATAGGAAGAAAGAAGTCAATCGCAAAAGGCATTATTTAAATAAATGTGTTTTGCGTAAGTTTCGAAAGTTTTTTTAGTAAATATAATGTATTTTGTTTGAAATTACACCATCAGTGTTATTATCTGGATTCAAAAAATCATAGAAAAACTATTTTTTCAGAGATGTAATGTTCAGCACATCTACCTTAAGTAATTCATATTAAAAAGCTTTTTGAACTTTATTTTATATAGTTTATAGTTTTATTTCTCAGTTCTGAACAAATAGAACATTTTTCATAGTTTTGGTCGAGATTGAGCCTGTCCATCGTACTTTTTTCCTGGGAGGAGTGTGGAAGGAAGTGGCGGGTATGTGTTGGCGGGGGTTTGCGAGAGAGGAGGGAAAGGAATAAGGGGGTGATAGGAAAGGAATAGAGGGGTGAAAAGGAATGGTGAAAAATTTAGAGAAATGACAAGCAAAGGAGCGAATGAGAAGTTAGGGATTGTAAAGTGATGTAGAGGTATAGTGGAAGGAATAGAGTTAATAGAAAAGAAGGAGAGGGTGGAGAAGGATGGTGCAAAAGAAAGAGAAAGAAATAGAAAGGAGAGTGGGGTGAATAACGTGGGCAGGTGTGACAGGGAGCTTGATGGAGGGGCTTGCGAGGAAAGGAGGGGAAATTGTGGAAAGAGATCAAAGCAAAGGGAGAGAGAAGTATAGTGGACACGGATGGAAATGTAGTGGAATGATAAGCAATTTCTCCTATCGCGGTAACTTCATCTTGCTCCAGGCATTCAAACAAAATAAATGCGTTTACGAATGTATTTGTCATTCAAACATGACCGAGATGAAATATTGGCTCACCAAAATTCGGTGCATGGAAAAAATAAAAATGAAGGCTATGTTCTCCGAAATTTCGTGAGAGTGGAAAAAATAATTTTATTATGCCTATTTGTAATTTGTACATAATTGTAAATAATCAGTCACCGGTCCTGATTAATGTAGAATTCGATCAAATGTTTCGAATTTTCTGAATTCTTCCGAAAGCATGGAATTCTTTTGACTGATTTGGGACATAACTTGATTCATTTTTTATTTTCTGAAAATGTTATAGGGATTTATTGCAATTTACGGAAATTTTTTGAAAGCCTACATTTAAAAATATATTTTTAGAACGCAATGATAAAAATGGCGTGTTTTCATGCCTTCATAGACAAACGTAAAAGTATGCGTTTTCAGTGGTGTCTGGCGGTACGTTCGATGAGTTACAAAATAGGGTTCAGTAAGCACGGCGTGCCGTAGAGTTCACAAAAGAGCTCGATTTGTGCGTGTCTTCAGATTTCGTAACAGACGGCTTCCATTTTGAAACGAGTGCAATGTTTTTGTAACGAGTCGTAGGTGAGGGCACATTTTGAGGGTTGTTTGAAAAAATCCTTTAATAAAGACTCTATATTATATCTTACAGCTGAAAGTAGTCACCTGCCGCCAGGAGGTCAAACTCCAAGACAGCCCCAGCGTAGAGGCCGGATTGATCATTGTTAGTACATTATAATTTTTTCAGAATAATAAGAAATTTTTCGGATTGAGGAAAAAATCTAAATTTTATTTCTTAACCGCCAACAAATTGTTCTCACTGAACATCGTTGGCCCCTGGAAACATTTGAAACAAGTTTCAAATATTGACCTGAAGAGTACATATTCTTATAGAAAGTTTAATTGCACATCTTTTTTCATTGAACAAAAATGTTGTAGCTTTCCCCGCTATCAAAGTAAACCCGAAAACCCGTTTTGAACAAAAAACAACTTTCTGTAAGTTTTAGAAATTTATGAAAGTGTTTTAAATTTGTGAAAATTCATGTTAATTTTTGGAAATTTGTAGAAATTTATGGGCATTTATCCTAATTCACGGTTTATAGAAAGCCTAGATTCTCAAAATATATTTACATCATCAAAATTTGGAACCTTCGTTTTTTTTTAATATCGACTGACTTTGGGATTACATTTGGCCTCTCTTCATTTTAAAACAATAGCAAATTCTGGGGGTTTGCTGAAAAAATTCTTCAATAAAAATCTCTGCATTACATTTTACAGCTGGAAGTGAAGGAGCGGCACCTGGAGTTCCAACACATAGGCGGCCGCGTACAACGCCGCATGATGAATGTTAGTATATTATAATTTTTTTGAAATAACAAAAAATTGCTTGGTTTCAAGAAAAAATCCAAATTTCGCTTCTTAACCGCTGATAAATTGTTCTCGCTGAACGACGTTTATCCTGGACACATTTGAAACAAGTTTCAAATTTTGACTTAAAAAGTAGAGAAAAGTGGGGTATGGTGTCAGTGCGGGGCATGGTGACTTTTCTAATAATGTTCGTCTTTCTTTAGATTAATATTAGTTTTCTTTACATAAAATGGCTTTCTTGAGTACCAAAGAAAGCTATTTCACGTAAAAAAATAATCATGAATCATTTCAAAATACATGTGTTTGTCACATGTCGCAAAGGAACTTTCGTTGGAATTCGATGTAAAGTCTATCTTCTGTTCTTTCTGTGGTTACCTAAAAATGTTCTAGCTTTCCCCGTTCCCAAAGTAAACCTGAAAAGAGATTTATGAAAGTTCATGAAATTCGTGGAAATTAATGATAATTTATGGAAACTTGTGGAAATTTATGGGAATTTACGGAAATTTATGGAAATGGGCAGTAATTCATCGGTATCTTCAAATAAAAGTTCTTCTGGACGCACAACATTTATTTTCGATAATTTTTTTTCCATTCAGAAATTAATTTTTTGTCTGTTTCAAGTTATTATTATGTATGCTTGAGCAAAACTCGCATATTTTCAACCATGTCAATTGACAATCCAAGATCAGAATAACATGATACGCTGAAATAATACAGGGTGTCTTGATTCTCAAAATAGATTTACTTCATCGAAATTTGGTACCTTTGTTAATAATAACTGACTTTGGGATTCTATTTGAGCTATCTCTAGTTTGGGCCAATAGCAAATTTTTGGGATTCGTTGAAAAAATTATCAAATAAAAATACCTATCTATATTTTATTTTAAAGATCTAACACAAGGAAACACTTTTGGATACCTACATGCGCAGAATCTGATGCAGACGCCAGAAGTAGGTTTCGATAGTCAAAATAATTATCATGAATGTAAGTATATAATAATGTTTTGAACTGAGAAAAAATTGCACACTTTAACTCACTATTTATTAAAACATGCCATTCGGTAATGACGTTTTGATTGGCACTGAACTTTGTTTTTTGAGCATAAATATTTTTTGGTTTGACACGTTGTTTTGCAGAAACCTTAAAAAAAGATTTTATATAAAAAGATTCTTGGAAGGCGATTCTTTAGAATTTATTCTAATCAATTTTTATTTGGCAACGAAGTTGACTTTTTGGAATCTCCAGAAGCATAATTTCTTTGTAATTTTCCAATTTATAAAAAAGGTCTTGAATCATTGAAAGAATAGGGTGATCCAAATTTATACCTATGAACGTTCTAATTTCGATTTATGGCGGTCGATATCCCCTTCTCCAATTTGTTCGTTTTAGGGAAGAAGAAATATCTTTTTTTTTCCGTCAACATTGATCTCTGCCCCCTGGCTGTCGAAATAATATGAAGTCTGAGACTTCCATGAGGAAAGAGGATCCGGTTTATTAACAACACGATTATTACAAATGCAGACAACATGACTTTCCACTAGATTTTACAAGAAATTCAGTTGAATCTACTGATTTTCGATGCATTTTACCTAGCCTCCAGCAAAATCTACTGTACTTTGCGTTTTCCATGCACTTGTATATTTCACTGGAAGTTCGGTAAAATCTACAAAAAATGAACACATTTACCTTAACTTCTTTTCAAATCTTCTAAAGTGTCCTTTTGTCGATATTCGTACTGAATATGGTCTGGTCGAACTTGATTGGCCAATCAAGACTTTTTTTAAAAAACCAGGGAGGACGGAAAGCCAAATCGGATCAATATTGTATCCATTGTCCCTATAGATGTAACATCTTCAGCAAACATCTTCAGCTTTCTTAAAACGGTGTAGGGATAGTAACGTCGTCCCAAAATTCTTACAGTTGAAAATCCATTTGGGAACATCTAAATCCAAATCAATTCTACATAAAACAAGTTTGATTCTCTTGAAAGAAAGAATACATTATACTAAATTGCCTTACACACTACCTCCAAGGAACTATTAAAACTTCACCTTTTTCTGTCGAACACTCTCAGATTTGACATTTGGTCTACATTGGACCGCATATCATTTTACCAATCCCAACAGATTTAAAATTTTTGCACTTAGAAACCAAAAATAAAATTTGAGAAATCAATTTGGAATCCACAGTGTATACCCTTCCGCCCGTAAAAGCGAATGACATACAGCGTACGTAGGACAACCAACATCTTACGCCAAGCGCAACGTGCCTCCTCAAACTTAACAAAACAAGGAAAATCAGCAATTAAAGAACTCAATCTGAATAAAGATATCATAATATTATCCGCAGAAAAAGGCAACATAACAGTCGTAATGAATAAAGAAGACTATAAGAAAAAAAGCATGGACCTTCTTACAGACGTTACATATGAAAAACTTAAAAAATACCCCACAAAAACAATATTCAGCAGAACAAAAACCGTTCTAAAAGACTCAGAGCTTGACAGGGAAACAATACCTGAATTAATACCAACTAAGTCCATCTCTCCAAAACTTTGCGGGCTCCCAAAATTCCACAAAAACAACATTCTACTCAGACCAATCCTCAGCGCAATAAACTCACCAACTTACAACCTAGCATGCTTTCTCGCCAAAAAACTAAATCCCTTCACAAGAAATTATATCACAAACGTACAAAACACTTTTGACTTCATCAGAAAGATGCAACAGATTCACATACAACCTCAAGACATCCTAGTAAGTTTCGACGTAGTATTTCTCTTTACGAAACTACCAATCTCTGATACAATCAATCTCATACCTTCAATAGAACACTGTGTTAATAATAACTTCTCTTCTAATAACCAATTCTACGAACAAACCACAGGAGCAGCAATGGGATCTCCAATATCACCTGTAATAGCCAACATCTTGATGGAAAATCTAGAAACTAAAATCTTTAACAAATCCAATTTCAAACCTGAATTTCGGTGTTGTTACGTTGACGACACTTTCGTCATCTGGAGACATGGACTAGATGAAATACACGAGTTCTTCGATTTCATCAATCAGTTACACCCCACTATCAAGTTCAACATAGAAATTGAGCAAAACGGAAAATTGCATTTCCTGGACGTACTAGTTTACAAAAGATCTTATACCACATGAGGGTATGAAGTTTACAGAAAACATCCTAATACAAAACGATTACACAAACAAACAAATTAATAAAGAAATAAAAAAATACACTCAAAATACAACTCAACACAACCTACTACAGAAAGAGAGAGAAAAACGACCACCATCCTACCCTACATTCAAGGTATCACAGAACAAAAAGGAAGAATTCTCAACAACACAACATCCGAACTATATTTAAACCACTTGCGAAAATAGGACAACTTCTGAACAGCCCTGAAGATAAAAATCACCTCTCAGTGGTTCGGAAGTTTATAAAATCCCTTGTTCTTGTGGCGAAGTCTATATTGGAGAAACCGGGAGGGCTGTCAGCCAGCGTGTGAGGAATAATGAGAGTTAAGTCAGGCTAAAACATTGAGCTGGGCATAATATCGAAATAGGACATAGCATCTTATTTAACAGAAAAACCATTATCGCAAAAACGTACAGTATTTTTCCAAGAAAACATAGAAAAGCAATCGAAATCTTATAACACCTGATAACATCAATAGGGACAATGGATATAATACCAATCCGATGTGGCTTTCCGTCCTCCCGGTTTTTTTTAAAGACTTGATTAACCATTCAATTTCGGTCAGACCCCACCATGGGTCACTCTATCCAATCACAGGCATCGTAGAGAATACATATATAAGAACAACATAACCTGAAACTTCAATTTGAGGTCAGCCCTAAAGAAGAGAACTGCAATGTTCACGACACGTCGGCAACATTCATAGTTTCGCACACGATGGAAACCCAAAAATGCTTTAGAAATTTTAAGTTTTAATTTATCATAATGAATCGGCGTGAGAGCAATAAATCTATTCATATGAACTGACTTTGAGATTCCATTTGACTTATCTCTAGTTTGGACCAATAGCAAATATTTGGGATTCGTTATAAAAAATATTGAATAAAAATCCCTGTATTATATTTTACAGATACACAAATCACACCAGGAGGCTCTTTAGTATACCCACATATGCATGGTCTAATCCATACGCCCGCAGTAGGCTTCGATAGTCAAAATAGTGATCATGCATGTAAGTATATAATCATTTTTTGAAATGAGAAAAAATTGCTCTGTCTTAGAAAGAAAAATCAAAAATGTGGGCCCTTGAAGACCTTTGAAACAAGCTTCGAATTTTAACTAAAGAAATGTATATCCTTATCGGAAATTAATTTCGTATTTTTTCTCTGGACAAAGTGCTGTAGCTTTTTCCGTTTTTAGAGTAATCCCAAAAACACCGTTTTTACAAAAAAAGGTATTTCTATCAATTTTGGAAATTCATAAAAATTTACGAAATTTGTGGGAATTTCTGGAAATCTATGACAACTAATGGAAAAACCGGTGATCGCCAGCTCTCCAGGATTTTCTGCTTTACCTTGGCTTTTTTTTAGTTTTATTGGGAAATTGAGTAAAATGATAAAAATAAGAAATTTCATGATGACATGTAATTTGTAGAAAATCCAATTAAGGCCATGTAATGATGTGGCCATTCGTGTGAAAATGAGTTTACAAATAAAACAAGTGTCGTTAAGGTAGGAATTCGATCACGTGACCCACTCGTCACATGGCCTTAATCCAACCATTATATGCAATCCTTGAGAATTATATATAATACCCGGCACGAGGTATTTAAAGTATATATTCTTGATTTTAGATAAAATGATGAATTTGAAGATGGGCAAATGGGCATGATAAATTAGAGAGCACTTATAGAATTCAGCACACGTTTAGTCACTTTTTATTAAAACGTGCCATACTGTAATGACATTTTGATTGGCACTGCACTTTGTTTTTCGCGCATAAATATTCATTGGTTTGACAAATTGTTTTAAATGAACTTAAAGAAAAGCTTGCATCAAAAGATTTGTGGGAGGCAATTTTTTAAAAATTATTCTAACCGATTCTTATTTGACAAAAAAGTTGATTTTTTTTGCATCTCCTTCTTGAACATCCTTTGAGATGTGACTACACACTAATTCACAAAAAGTTAATAAAAAGTACTCTTTTTTTAAATTTGTTTGGAAACTGAGCTTCTCCCATTCAGAGACCCATGTTGAATTCAAAAGCTCGGGGGGCAGGAATTAATGTTACGTGCCAGCAGCATATCGTCAACATAAAGTAAAATTATTGCTACGATTCCATTCTTCCTGTACATGTATGAACACGGATTATGTATCTCATTCTCAAGACCCAATTTACGTGCATCCTCTGAAAATCTCTTGTTTCATTTCTTTGGGCTCCTTCGTAGTCCATACGGTGCCTTTTTCAATTTCAATATTTTATTTTATCTATAATCTGAAAGTTGTAGAGTATCTGGAATTTCTATGCGAACTTCTTCATCTAGGTCTCTATTTAAGAACGCAGTTTTTACGTCCATTTGGCAGACGTCTACATCTTCTTTATTTATTGTGGATATTGTTGCTCTGACAAGTGATGCTCTCGAGAAAGGTGTATGTACCTCTTTTAAGTCATGTATATTTTTGTCTTTAGAGCCTCTGGAAATAAGTCTTGTTTTGTATTGTATAGAGCCATCAATTCCTATTTTCTTTCTGAAAACCTCATTTCGAATGAACTATGCTAGGTTTCTTCTCATTAAGTTCAGCCTCAGTTCTGTCAACTGACTTCCTGACATTGTTCCCTTTCATAGAGTTCAGTTCTTCTTTAATTGCCAGTTTCCATAATTCTCTGATAGGAGAATTCATAGCCTCTTCATGTGTAGGTGAATCGTTTTGCAATGAGGCTAGAAGAATATGTCCTGATATGTCATCTCTACATTCTACAACTTCTTAGACACTTGTGCAGCGAGCAAATCTCGTTTCAATTACTTTCTTGGCCTTACTTCTAGTTACGGCGCCATCAGGCAAACTTTTTTTAGTGCTCTCATGGTTCTCATTTTCATTGACCAAATTTGATTTCTTAGGCCTTGCTTTTTTTCTAGGCGTAGATATGTTTGCGTCAGACACTTCTGAATTGGTTCGTTACCTCTATCGTCTTCTTGAGTTTTCTCTTACACATATTTGTATACAAGTTTTTCTGTAAATCTCACTTTTCTAGACTCCAAGAATCTTTTCGAGCTAAGATGCCACAAGATGTACCCAGTGGAAGTATGTGTTTCTAAAACTGTTTTTATCGCTGCATTGCTGAATTAAGATTCAGTTTTGGGAAGCAGGGCATATGCAGGGCAATACTGCATTTGTCATTCGGTGAGAAATTCAGAAATGGAACTTCGTAGTCTATGGACTTATGCGGTGTGATGTTTTCGGAATGCACAGCTTATTCGGCCGCGAATGCCCATATATTGTCAGGTAAACCTAAATCACACATGTATGCTCTGATGAAATTTCTGGTAGTTTTATTCAACTTTCACCAACTCCATTTAGTTCGATAGTGTACAAAAGATGACTGCTAGTTCAATCCTTTCTTTTCAATATCACTGAAACTTTCTAGAAGCGATATTATAAACCTCTTCTGGCTGATCCATGATGTATGTTTCATCGGGCCCATCAAGTCTGATTGTATCGTATTGAGCTGGATATCTAATCTTCTCTTTGTTTGTATGAATGGTAACTCTTCTATGTTCGAGAGTATACAGACTTCGCAATGACAAAACCGAATTACCAAACTCCACTTTTTGTACGCATTTCTCTGTTTCCTGTAACTTTTTCATGTTAGTCAAGGATGGGTGACCGAGTCTGACATGCCATAGAATTTATCTACTCATACTAGTTTCGGATTCGTTCGAAGAATGCTGAGTAGATCTTGTAAATTCTCAAGGTCTCTGGGCTCATCAATTTTTATAAGTCTCTGATATGTCAGACTTGTTTTCCATCCAGGATTCTCTCACTAGACTTCAATATCAGATCTGACCTTCTTATTCTCATGTCAAAAATACTTTCTTTTGTATTCTGATCAAAGTTAATTGACTCAATAAACAAAACTCTCAATCATTTCACAAGATTTCCATATCTTTCAGGTAACTGCATAGCCAATAGATTAACTAAATATCATCAACTATACTTATAAATCAAATGAATTTAATTCGAATATGTAATACCTTCAAAGGTATTATGATGACTTAATATGATGACTTTAATCTTATGATCAATATTCTCATATTGTTCAAATAGTATATTACGACCCAAGGACAGAAAGTTGGATTTCCGGGCGTGTGTCACGCACGCCAGGGCATCTAATATTTCTGGTCGTGTGTCTTATACTATTTTTCTTCATCGCCAGCTGAAAATAGGTTTAATAATTAAAGTTAATTAATAAAATGCGTTGTCGGCTGCTACATCGAATGCTTTTTCTTTTGTGGCCTGCTTCAGCACGAGCTCCTGGGCACCTCGCGTAGCGCCGCTGCTGCTCTCGGAGAGCTGAGCGGATGCATGGGAATCGGTCGCCTGCCCGACTTTTGCAAAGCGGAGGCAGAGTCGAGGTTTTGCTGGTCGGGGTGGGTATCAAAAACACATCTTTTTTATTTTATATGTTTTCGTAATTTTTCATTTTTAATTGTTTTTCATATTTTGTCCTAATAATTCTTCATCGTTTTGAGTGTGAACACACTGATGCTCTCTTTTTTCCATTCACCTGTCAAAATAAATATTTGTCAGAGGCCGAGTACACAATAATACAATACTGAGCGTTGCTACGTCAGGTTGCTACGTCAGCGAGTCACAAAAATGGCCAGGAAGACGTACTTTCGGCTAGGGGACGAAGAAGAAATTTCCTTTTCACTCAGAAAACAATGAATTTGATTTTAATTTCGACCTTCACATTGACCTGGAGAAGCTTTCACCAGTCAATATCAGGCAATATTATGTGAATTTCGCAAAGATAAGATGTATCATAATTCTGAACCGAAATAATTAAACTTCACTCCAAAAACAGAGGTTGGATTCATCTTCTGTGCACACCACGCATGCACACTGCTCTCAACTGTATTTGACCCACGAGTTACCAATAGAGATACTAGGATTTGGGTTGTACACGCTTTTGGAAGTTTCCATCGCCATTCTTAATCAATAAACAGAATCCCTCAATGTTGGTTGAATATCTGAATACTGACCCGATAAAATTGTGGAAAATATGAAGACTCTTGTGTGAACTTTTTTGACAACCAAGAAATCTCTCCAAGAGCCAGCAGACAGGTCCGTCTGCAAGGCAGATTGGAGTGGGATACCAAACCCAGGAGAAGACTCCCAGCCGAACTTCTTTTGTTGCCACTGAGTCTCCATGAATTTTATTCTTCTCTAAATCTCTTTTCCTCGTCTCTTTGAAAAATTCAGATTTCATCTTCAATCTTATTTCTCATTCTCAAACCAAAATAGTCTACTCTCAGAAACTATCACACATATTTTAAAAACACTCCGAGAGGGAGGAAAGTAATTACATATCTGAAACTGAAATTGATTATGGGCTGACTTCTAAGGATATTGAATGTCAAGTAATTAAACAGATTCGTTTCATTAGTTACTGCAGAAGTTACTGCAAAATGCACTAAAGGAGCCGCTGCATTTGTAAAAGGAACCGGGACTCACCCGAACGCAAGGCGTCTATTCGAGTCACGAAAGTATTTGTTTGAAAGTTCAACTCCTTATTAACAAATTCATTTTGTTGTTGTTGAATATTCATCATTATAGTTAATAATTTAACAATTTCGTTGGAATTTTACTTCATCCTTGACTGAGAATTTTTTTCTTGGTTAAAACTTAGTCTGTTTTATTCAAAATTCACATTTTTAGATTGCAAATTCATCTTTTTTGATAGAAATGTCATCTTTTTTTGTTGAAAATGCAACTCTTTTGTTGAGAATTAATATTTTCAGGTTCAAAATTGTATTAGTTATTGAAAATTCATTTACATCTTTGGAAGTTGAACTTCTTTGTTGAATGTGTGACTTTTTCGATAGAAAGTTCGTTCTTTTGGTCGATATTCAGTTTTTTGTTTATTGAAAATTCAACCATTTTGTTAGAATTTCAGCTATTGTTATTTCAATTCAAGAATTTTAAATTGGTTTCAATTTAAATTCAAAATCCTATGCAACGTCCAATACTCAAGTTAATGTATAGAATTCCTAAAAATAAAACTAGAATCCAACGACCAAATTTGGACAACACCATAAAATGATCCTATTGTAATTTTTAAAATAAAAAAATGTATTTCTTTGGGAAAAAGAGAGGAAAGAAAAATGAGAAAGTTACCAACAAATCGCCTTCCTTCTCTTTTTTTCTGGGAAGCCTGCTTCTTGACTTCGCGGTATTCATGAATTTTTGTGGTAATTTTTCTCACTATAATAAAAACTTTGGAAGGAATTGGAGGAGTTTGTTTGACGGGAGGGATTTTTTCCCTCACTGAGTGTGGGACTCAACCCAAAAAAAACGGTAATACCCACTAAACTCACCTCCTCTTCCTGCCAACATCTGTCCTACTTCAAGCGTATAGGGGTAAGGCCAGTAAGCCGTTCTTCGGCTCTCAACTTTAAGCACCAACTTGGCATTCTTCTAACTCTTGTCCAACCAGGATGCACGCATCGTCCTCAGTAGTGTGGTGGTACCACACAACGGGCTCGTCGGCCCTCGGCATCCTGGTTGGGTGTATCAGGTTAGGCAGCGCGACCTTGAGGCTTCTTCAACAAAGCTGTCTCTAGGAACGCCCTGCACCTCATCGTCCCCGGCTGATGATCAGTCTGGGGGCTCTCCTTCCACTGTAGCGCAGAAGAATTACAGCGGCGTACTTTCGCACGTTGCAGCCCTATGGCCCTCCTTGCCGCACCTCCAACAGGTCTTCGTTCTATCTGAACCCCTACAGTTTGCCGCCATGTGACGAAAGCGTTTAGATTGTCTCTGAAGGCCCTTTTCGTTAAACTAACCTTGCTTTCGTCGCTTGTTGCGTCACCGAAATATCTTCGAACGGCAGCCTCCACTTCTGCTGCTTCCGCAGTAGTGTCGAGGTCCAGGACCTCGACCTCGATGCGGGGGACGACCTCGCGTACGCTACCTCCAAAACCAACCGCTTCCTTTATGGCTGCCGACAGCTTGGATCTGCCATCCGCTGTGGGTCCCACTTCCAACAGAATCTCCCCATGCCGGGTTTGCCTGACACCCCTCATTTTTACCCCAATGGTATCCGGCTACACCTTTCGTTTCAGCTACCAAAAGACCTCAGCGTAGCTCGAGCCGTCGGACGGTCTTACGAGGACCGCCTCAGGTCAATCTCCCCTTTCTGACTTGGCCGGTCTCTTGTCAGTAGCAGGCTTCCCTTGCTGGAGAGTGAAAACCTCCTCGGCTTGTTGCGCCTGAGTCCCCATTTGGCTTGTGTCCTCCTTTGTCTGGGTCTTCATCGTGCGTTCCTTCATCCTTCCTACAGCTCCCTTACCAACATCTAATGGTGAGGAATTGAGGTAAGAGTGCGTCGTACTTAAGGCAGATACGGTCATACGCAGTGTGCTCTGCGCATAGAATGGCCCATCCCTGATTGGGAGAAACATGTTTCTCTTCGTGCCATAGAAATCTTGCATCTTTTCTAATTCACTCTCCAGTTTCTCAATACCATCTGGAATCTCCTTCAACCAGCTTTGCGTGCTCTCCAAGTCTTGCCTAACGTCCATCCTTGGAGTATATTCCACCACGTCCAAATCTTCTACCAACTCCTCACATATGTTTCGGTTTAATGATTGTTTTGTTTTCTCCATGATATTCCCACAAGTAGCTAAGAAAGTGTGGGTCGACCCCCGCAGAGCCACGCATGCGGAGGTAAGATGTGAATACTCCAGGAGGCGACCTGGTATCCTAGAGACACCGTTTGGAACACTATGCCCTGGTGCCATGCAGTCCTCGGCACGGTTTTTAACACCTTAACTTGGTGGGGTTTTCTCGGTGTTTCCTTCATCCAGTCTGTTTGGTCCGCGAGGCGTATTTTATTTCCGCCTTACCCTCTGTTGCCAGCGAGCATTCCCCTATCCGCCACCTAGGGAAGCGTCACGTATTAGTTACAGACTCCCACTGTGGGTGATCTGTGGGGTGTAATAGCGAATGAGGGGAGTGGTGGAGAAGCATAGTGGGAAAGGTAGGGACAGGATGGGATGGTGCGAAATTTGGAAAGAGGATGCTAGAGAGGGAAGGTTAGAGGTTGGCGGGTTATGATAACAAAGGAAGAGGATAATAGAAAATGCGAGGAGTGGCGGAAAAGAATGGTGGGAAAGGAAGGGACAGGAGGGGTTTGAGGGAAAGCAGTGAAAGGATCGGAGAAGATGGAAGAGTGGGAAGGGCAGTGAAGAGATTGAAGCGATATGCTGGGAAATAAAGGGCTGCGTGTAGAATGATGGTGGAAAGGTATGGGAAAGCAGAGGATGGTCAGAAAGTTCCCACGTTCTATACTTTAGAAAAAATGTTGTAAGAAAAAGCTATAATTTTAAATCAATTATTTTTGATGTAATATTATTGTTACATTAATATAATATAATATAGTATATATATAATATTATATATATATATCCATTACTGTAGCTATAAATTATATTACCAGTTGTGAATTTTAATAAATCAAGGCTTAGCTTTTCCAGGAACAAATTTTCTGCGATCCTGCTGTTTTGTTTTAGAAATAAGTGACAAACATTAAAATATATGGCCTTTTTAAAAAATACTTTTAACATTTATTAACGCTCAAACATTTTTCAAAAATTGATAAAAACCGATAGAAAGAAAAAACTCAATATTGCGACAGGCATTGCTGAAGTAAATGTGTTTCGTCAGTTCCGAAAGTGTTTTAATGAACAAAATTCCAGACTAATTAATCATAGTTACCCTACTTTTGAAGACTAACTTCTGGGCAATTTCTCTCACGAATTTTCGATACATTTGACGTAGATTGTAATTTTATCTACAAATAACAATTCATTAAATCAAATGTCACGAATGGAAGTTTCCTCGTGGCAAAAAATTATTTTTTCTTCAATTATTATTGGAATTATATTTCTTGCGATGATTAACTGAAATGATCTGACAATAAACTAAATAACAATTTGCAAAATTGTGCCTCTCTTCATTTTGGAACAATAATAAAATTTGTGGGTTTCTGTGAAAAAATACTTCAATGAAAAATCTTATATTATATCTTACAGCTGGAAGTAGTCAGTCGCCGTCAGGAAGTCAAACATCAAGGCTGCATAGAATCCGGACTCAACGTTAGTATTTTATAACTTTTTTGAAACAACAAAAATTTTGTAGCTTTCCCCGCTTTCAAAGTAAACCCGGAAACCCCATTTTAATCCATTTATAAAAGTTTATCAAATTTCTGAAAATTCATGATAATTCATGAAAATTTGTAGAAATTCATAGGCATTTGTCGCAATCCACAGATAGAAAGCCTAGATTCTCAAAATATGTTTACATCATCAAAATTTGAAAGCTTCGTTATTTTCAATATTGACTGACTTTGGGATTAAATATGGCATGTCTTCATTTTGGACCAATAGCAAATTCTTCAGGTTCTTCGGAAAAATTCTTTAATAGGAATATCTACATTACATTTTACAGCTGGAAGTCACGAAATGTCACCTGGAGCTTCAACAGCAAGAAGGCCGCGTATAAGTCAGGCTGATCAACGTTAGTATATTATAATTTTTTTGAGTTAACAAAAAATTGCTGGAATTCAGGAAAAAATCCAAATTTTATTTCTTAAGCGAAAATAAATTTTTCATGCTGAACGGTGTTGGCCCCTGGAGACCTTTGAAACAAGTTTGAAATTTTGACTAAAAAAGTATATTGTATGATTTGAAAATTGTGGCAGATACGCAGGGGCCGCCGATGCCTGAGCCAGATTTAGCAGCACGAGCTTTCGCGCATGCGCGTAAGTATATAATAAGTTTTCTGAACTAATAAGATATTTCTGTGATTTAGAAAAAAAATCAAAATCGTTGGCCCTTGAAGACCTTTGAAACAAGTTTCGTATTTTAACTCACAAGATACATATGCTTATAGGAAATTAATTTCGCATTTTTTTTCTCTGGATAAAATACGGTAGCTTTGTCTGTTTTTGAAGTAAACCCGAAAACACCGTTTTTACACACAAAGAAAACGTATTTCTATAAATTTGGGATATTCCTAAAAATGATGACGGCAAAAATTATAAAAATATGAAATTTCATGATGACATTTAATTTGGAATAAATTTAATGAATCTAGATTATATAGTAGGTCAATTATAGTAGGGGCGCGTAGAACAATAAAAAATAAGTTGCAAAATCCCAGAAACTTTTTGGGTCCAATACATATTTTGGGTCTTGAATGGCATTTGTGCCAACGTTGTGCCGACGTTTTCAAATGCGCTAAGGCGCGGGCCTTTTTGAAATCAATAAATACTATTAATAGTCATACAGATAAATATTTGCAAACGTTTTATTTTCTTTTTTTAAACAAATAAAATTGAATTATAGAAATACCTAGCTTCTTAAAAAAATGTAATATCAAGCTAATATTGCAAGTGTACATTATATCATTTTAAATAGTCCCGCACTTCTTGTGCATGCGCAGTGCAAAACATCAGATTTTCAACTTAACCTTAAAAGCTGTCTCATTTCATGTCCGATATCTTCCTTCAAAGAATTACTAATATCTATGATTTTAGTTTCATTACATTTTTTTCCAGTGCAATATTATTTAATTCGAATTATAAATCAAAATGTGCATCATTAACTTGTAAAATTTTTGAAGTGAGTCAAGGCAGGAGTGACAAAAAAGCTCTAGGAGAACCATTTGGATCCATACTTTGGGTTCATTTAGAAACCATATATCATTTTGGGTTCCTTTTCAGCAAGAGAGTTTCCGTTTTGTTGCAGCTTCTTCAGAACCAAAAATCCGGGGTCAAAATTTGAAGATTCAAAATGGCGGATCCAATATGGCGGACCAAAATTGTAAAAGGAAACCGATTTGACTAACATTTACTACAAGGGGGGTTTTCAGGTCACTGATTTTGAATCCAGGATCAAAATTAAAAAATTAAAAATTGTGGACCAAAATTCTGCACAAAAAAACAACCGATTTGACCGCTTTTCCAAATTCTGGAATTTTGACTTTGGATTTGAAATCAGCCACCTGCAAACACTCCGATAGGCAACTTTCAGTCAAATGAATGTTGTTCTATAATTTTGGTCCACCTTATTGGATCCGCCATTTTGATGAGAAAAAAAAAATCAAAATCGTTGGCCCTTGAAAACCTCTGACCAATATCAAGTTCTTGAAATTCGTTGGAAAAATTCTTGAATAAAAATCCCTATATTATATTTTACAGATACACAAATCACACCAGGAGGCTCTTTAGAATACCCACATATGCATGGTCTATTCAATACGCCAACAGTAGGCTTCGATGGTCAAAATAATAATTATGCATGTGAGTATATAATAATTTTTTGAACTGAGAAAAAATTGCTGTGCCTTGAAAGGAAAATCAAAATCGTTGGCCTCTTAAAACCTCTGAAACAAGTTTCGAATTTGGTCGCAAAAAATATATATTCTTATCCGAAATCGATCTAGCATTTTCTCTCTGGATAAAGTGCTGTATATTTTTCCGTTTTTAAAGTAAACCCGAAAATATACTTTTTATAAAAAAAGGTATTTCTAGAAATTCCGGAAGTCCATAGAAATTCACGAATTTTGTGGAAATTTATTGGAATTCCTGGAAATCAATGACAATTTAGGAAGAAAACGGGTGATCGACATGCTCCGATTTCTTTCAGATTTCTAAAATAACATTCGAAGGTCACTCAAGGCCATTTAAGGGCAAAAGGACCATTTCTAATTAAATTGACGCTACTAATTGATTACTCATTCCTGACGCATATGAATTTTTTTCTTTAAAAGTCAATATTGTAGTCAGATTTTCTTCAAACTTTCACAATGACATTCAAAGGTGGATCAAGGTCATTTTCTTAATAAAATGTTGATTAAATTATATTTTTTCTCGTTCTTTTTTGAGAAACAGTGTGAATTTGTTCAGTGCGGCGAGAAAATTAAAAAGGTTTAACGACTGCATGTTATATTACTTTGGGCTCATTCAAGGTCATTTTGAGAGAAATGGCCTTGAATATTCTTCAAATAATATGACAAACATCTATCAAATAACTTGAATATTTTTTTGCCGGAATGAGTAAATTGAAACTGCTTCATTATAGAGAAAAAAGCTAGATAAAATTTTATTGAATCAACATTTTATTAAGAAAATGTCCTTGATTCACCTCTGGATGTCATTGTAAAAACCTGAGTACAATATTGAATCCTAAGGAACAAAATTCATGCGCGCCAGAAATGAATAATCAATAAATAGCATCAATATCATTGGAAATGGCCATTTTTCCTCTGAAATAGCCTTCAGCGACGTTCGAATGTTTTTGTAAAAATCTTAAGAAAATCTAAGTACAATTCTGAATTGTAAAGAACACAATTCATATGCGCCCGATATGAATCATCAGTAAATAGCCTCAATGTATTTAAGAATGGCCATTTTTGCCGTAAAATGGCCTTGAGCGACCTTTGAATGTAATTGTAAAAATCTGAAAACAATCTGAGTACAATATTGAATTGTGAAGAATACAATTCCTACGCTCCAGAAATTAATAATCAATGAAAAGCGTCAATTTAATTAGAAATAATCATTTTTGCCCTAAAATGGCCCTGAGCGACCTCTAAATATTTTTTTTAAGTTCTGGAACAAATCAGAGGTCATTGCCTCAGCAAAAGGAACAACTTGTAGGGTTTCTATGTTGAATTGAAAAAAATAAGCAAAAAAAAAATCATCCCACTATACACTGATGATATCCCCACACTGATGTCCATGAATCAGTTAAAGTGATCCCATTCTCTGAATTTCTCATAGTTTGAGATGATGTGGCCATTACTGTGAAATCGTATTCATCAACTATTGCCTGAATCTTACTGGAATTTAATACCAGATCAGACCTTCTTATTTTCATGTCAAAAATACTCCCTTTGTGTTCTGATTAAAGTTAATTGACTCAAGGAATAGAGACTCTCAATTATTTCACAAGACTTCAAAATCTTCCAGTCAACTGGACAGCCAATAGATTTAAAAAAATATCATCAACTATACATTTTTCTCTGAAACTGGACCAGATTCGATTGAGAGACATACTTAATTAGTAATTAATAATGATGTTCATCTTTTTATTAATATCCTCATATTGTTCAAACAATTTTCTTTTCACTTGGAAAACAATTCATTTAACCTTAATTTATCCCTTCACATTGAACAGGATAAGCCTTCACCAGTCAATACCAGGCAATATTGTTTAACCCTTGTGTTGCCACTCGGGTACCCGGGTACCCATCGGCATACGTTTTGTTGAATAACTATTTTTCTAATAAAGATAAGCTGAATGCTTCCCAAATCTACATGACTGAACCGATTCTCTATCGAAATTTGCATTGCACATATTTTTAGAAATTTTTTAGTTTGAAATATTTTGCAATTGAAAAAAAAGCATGGCTGAGCCACCCGGATGCCCGGGTACCCCGAGAGAAAACCTGAGCCACTAGAGAAATCCAGACCTCAGATTTGGATTCAGCACGCCAAAAACCTTCGGAAAAGTATACTCGGGTTCCTGGTAAAATATTTTTGCCAATTTTTGTCCGTCTGTGTTATCCTACGCGCCGCCAGACACCGTGCATAACGCGTACTTTTTCGTTCGTTTATGGAGGCATGAAAACACGCCATTTTATGATTGCGTTCTAGGTAGGAATACTAGGAATACCTTCCTAGAATATGAGTAATTAAATACTGATTAAATACACATAGTTATTTCAAGTTACAATGGACTTTTAACAACAATTCCGTGGGTGGGGTACCCAGGTACCCGGGTGGCAGATGCTGTGAGTTTTTTCGGGTGGCAACACAAGGCTCAATTTCCTAACGAAAAGATGTATCAAGTTTTTGAACCAAAATAATTAAAATTCAGTCCAAAACGAGAGGTTGGATAGCCTCTAGAAAAATTTACTGTACTCGGCGTTTTCCATACACTTGTATATTTTACTGGAAGTTCGGTAGAATCTACAGAAAATCAGTACATTCAACTAAACATCTTTTAAAATCTTCTAAAATGTCAGGTTGTCCATATTTATACCGATCATACTGTAAACTATACCAATCCTTCCCTTAAGTGTGTTATGAGGGGAGTTTTTGGTTCGCTGATTTCAAATTTTTAAGGTTTGTTGAAACAATTCTTCAATGAAAATCCCTATACTATATTTTACAGATGGAGGTTTTGGGATAACACATCCACCTGAAATAGCAACAGGGGCCGAACACATCTACAACAGTGCTCTTAGTTCCGGAATTATACGTTAGTATATTCTAATTTCTATGGGTATATCTAAGATCTATGGGTCTTCTCTATGGTCTTTATTTGCGGAAATTTATGGAAATGTGTAGCAATTCACCGACAACATTAAATGACAGTTCTGCTGGACACAAGCAGAGTAGCTTCGGCTATAATTTCTAAAATTTATAGAAATTTGTTAAATTTGTGGGCCCTTCAGCGATGCAACTTTCGGTAGGGTAGTTTTTAGAAATACATTGCATATCCTAAATTTCTTATGAGGGCTTATTCTGCATAGATTCAAGAGTCACTCGAAAATTATCTTCAAGGAAATACTGCATCCATCGCGGAGTTTCTTTACAGTTAGAAAGCTCAACTAAAGCTCTGCTGGCAGCCACACTGTGGGCCAGAATCCAACAAAATTGAAAAACAATCAATTTTTGTCGAATATATATCAAACTTGATACGAAGGGTTCCCAAATTCAGAGAACTTTGTCTGAAACTTGCAATGAGGGCAGTTTTGATCTCGCAGACTTTAGAATTAACATGCATCTTTACATATTTTTCTGAAACTTGTTACAAAGAGATTTTTAGTGTCTCTGATTTCGAATTTGGCGTCGAAACTTACGAATTTGAAATGATGGATCCAATATAGTGGATATTTGATTTCAATTCAGAAATTAATTTATTGCATGTATGAAGTTATTGTTATGTATGCATGAGCAGGAATCGTATATTTTCAACCATTTCAATGGACATTACGGTGTCATAATAACATAATACTCTACAAATGTATAATGCAGGGTATCTTGATTCTCAGAATATATTTACTTCATCGAAATTTGGTACCTTGGTTAATACCAACTGACTTTGAGATTACATTTGAGCTATCTTTAGTTTGGACCTATAGCAAATTTTTGGGATTTCTTAAAAAAATTATTGAATGAAAATCCCTGCATTATATTTTACAGATTCACACACACCATTAGCAGGGTCTTCAGAAAACCTATGGATGCAGATGCAGACGCCAGCAGTAGGCCACCATGGTCTAAATTATGATCATGAATGTAAGTATATAATAATTTTTTGAACTGAGAAAAAATTGCCGTGATTTAGAAAAAAAAATCGTTAGCCCATGAAGGCTGTAAGCTAGACTTTATTTTGTTTCTATTTTACTTACTTCTACCTGGGCCACGCCCATGATCCTCCTAAAAAATCTATAAAAAAAAACCTGCAAGTTTCAATTAAGTTGTTGGGCGCCAGGCGCGCATGCGCCAGTTGGAAGCGCAAAAACTCAGCGGAAGGTGGGAGTGGCCATAGGTTATGCCCGGGCTGCTTCAGGCCTCAAAAGAGTGGCGGCAGAAGGGGTGGTTCGTACTTACAAACTAAGCAACTCAGTGGCCAAAGTTGTTCTTTCTCGTAAAGAAATGGGATCTCTAATTACCATTTAATTCAAGTTCACATTTATTGAGAGTTAATTCTAGGTACAATAAAGGTTTTCCGAAAAGAAAATTCAATTACAAAATAGGAGAGATAGAGATGCCAATTCGTTCGACCGATACTCCAAGGGCGAATACCGGAATCCCCGATTCCTAACATCTCATTCACTAAATAATTACGAACCCCAGAAATTCCACGGTAGCTATTTTTAGGTTATATTTCCCCGGAAGTTACACACGTGGCAAATATCGGCGGTAGCGAAAGCAACAATAAAATCCTGAGGCCAAAATGGCGTCCAGAAAATTAACACACGGTAACGCCGACAATATGAATTTCTACAACCCCCTCTTTACAAGAAAGTAATTAACCTGCACCAAAAGATAAGCCACTGAAACCCATGATTTCCACTAATCATGGAAAAATAAATAATTTTACAGAAGAAAAAGCACTAACGCCATTGGAGACTTCATCGGGTCCTCACGTCCACCGGTCTAAACTCTAATTATTAAAATCCACCAGGAAGCAAAAGGTGGTGTACGTAAGCATCCGAATCAGGTCGCCAACCGCCTACCTGAATTTAAAGGACCTTACCTCAATCGTAGATAAATAAAGAAAACTGAAGCTACTTTAGTTTGTCACGAATACAGTGTTGAGAGTTCGAATGAAAAACGAGAGCCTACTACGCGACTGCGTCTCGGCACGTGGCAGCCGAACGAAGAAGAACTCTGCATGGTCGTCGGCGAGCTCGTAGCCCTCTTTCTCGAGGCGAGTTTCCCCGGCACGGCGCTGATTGGCTGCTTGCTCGACGCTGTCCGGGGATTGGTAGATTTGAACTCGCTCTCTAAGCTCAGCTGTAGGCCACTAGAGAGGAGATGCAGGGGCGGCTTAACTGGTTGACTGTAATCAAAATAAAATCTGCGGAGTAGATCCGTTGCATTTCCGGTAAATGAGGAAGTTCTCGTCCTCTATGGAGCGAGATTGTCCGCATTGGCAAACACACGGCACAAATCTAGGACGAACAGACCTATTTCGCATCCGTAGCATAGGAGTCTTGAGGTAGGCTGAGATCTCGATCCAGTGCTGTCGCGTCGAGGGCCCGGTTAAAGGATGTGAGGACTTCCTCCCACAAATGGATTACTGGTGCAGACCAAGGTATAGCTCCTGGCTACTAAGTTCATTCCCAAAGCCTAGGGATCAGAATGTGCGGTCGTCCCTGGCTCTGGAGGCATCCGAGGTTTCCAGCATAAGGCAAGGTCATTAATAACAAACAAAAGAAAATACCCTACGAATTAATCCTAAATTCTTGAAATTAACCTAAATATGCCCTTGGAGCGTCGTGCCACGTGCCGAGAGACCCCATGTCGCTTCAGAATCAAAATAATAATATCAATAGTACGAACTACAATTTTGTCGTGTTACAAGGCCTTTGAAACTAGTGGCGAATTTCGACCTAAAGAATAGATTTTCTTGTAGGCTTATAGATATTCTTATAGCTCCATGTGTATATGTTAGATAGAAATTTCTTAAGGCATGTTCAGAGAATAATTTTTACCGGATTAATTTTAATTTGTTACATCCCCAACACACCTTTTATTATCCTTGTAAATGTCCCACGAAATGCAAAATATTATTTTTATGCAAAAAGTGGTGATTAATTTCAAGCATCATATTTTTGACTTAACGTATTTGGCAATCAAGAGGAGAAGCAAGTGATATTAGTTTCTCAAGTAGTTGCTAACTGTCTTCCACAAACTTTGAGCACGCCTAGGGAGCGTGTCTGTTGGATTTCGCGCTCTTTGAAATATTTATCTCGCGCTTTGCGCTTGGTAATTTAATTCATCTACCTCGCGCTATGCGCTCGGTGTTTTGTACTTCCTCCACAATTGTGCATCTACCTTTTAAAATTAAGGCTCAAGCAGATACAACTACAATGTTGTGATTTTGAATTATCTTTTAATCAAGATTCTTTGGCTTCAACGAACACATGCTCATCACGCATCTCGTGCTTCTCAGTCGATTTTTTCCAAAGTGCGAACTTCTTTACATTAGGTTCAACTCTGTTACATCCAAATCTTCGATTCTGTTCCTTCTGTCGCGGCCTTCCTAGAACTGCTGGCCCACGTAGCTTCTCAGTGCGCGGAACGAAAGACGGTTGCGAGTCTTGCTTGAAAGACCCCAGCAGCGTGGTGGAAGGGCGAAGAGCGTGGTTGCTCATATACGGAGATTGCGCAATATTATGCATTCCAACTGAAAACAGTTCAGACGGCCCAGACTGTTTACGTTTGGATTCCCGCGATTTGTAGACAACGCTATTTTCAGGCAACCACCAAAACTGGACTGAAACCCAGAGTTCGATGTATGTAAACTGATCATTTCAATGAATCTATACTATTGCAATTCAAGATATGAATTGATATTGAAACAGAAGTGTTTTTCCAAAAACATAATTCGCCTATTTTCATTTTATTTTTCAAGATTTAACCAAAAAAAGCATCTTATCAAAATTCGATGCATAACAAATTTTAAGACCTGTCTTGAGTGAACAAATGTTGTTAATCAATTTCTTCCGTACCTTCTGTTGTTTTTCCGAAAAGGTAAATTTTCAATTGCTGTTATTTTTTACGATTGAAAAAAACAAAGCGCCCTATCATAAAATTATCCATGGCAAATTTGTAGTTCTTTTATAGCCGATTAACTCTTGTCTAATAACTTTGTCATAGTTTACGTCGTTTGTCCCAAGATCAAATTTTTTTTTTGTTTTTCACGATTAAGACAAAAAATATGTGTCCTATAGAAAATGATTAACAAGAAATTTGTAGATATTTTTTGGATGCATACATTTTGTCTCATCATTTTTTTTTATCTTGCGTGGTTTGAGCGCAAGATGGAATTTTGTATTTCATTTTTCATCTTTTTTGTGGGGTCGAAATTTGAATTTTTCAACAAAATTCAAAAAGTTGTTATGTTAATCTTGCAGGGCTTCCGAAGCGCAAAGTTTTTCGTCATCTGACTTCTTTCATATCGTGCGTTTTTTTTGCTGAAAATTTCCATTCTCGTTTTTTACTACAATTTTGAAAATCATATGGCTCTGATAACTTTATATCTATCAAAAAAAGTTGTGGCTCAGTCCGATCTGATTATTCTTTCGAAAGTTATCGTTCCCGTGACTTACTACGGACAGACAGACAGACGGAAAGACACCTTCGTAAAAATCATTTTTTCTGACTCATGGCGCCTCAGAACGTGAAAATTTAATGAAACCCAAATATGTCAAATTTTACATAAAACCAATACCTTCTCGTTTGAATTAGAATGTAAAAATATGATTTTTTGTTTCAGACATGCAGATGCATGCGCATAGTCAAAATTATGATCATGAATGTAAGTATATAATAATTTTTTGAACTAAGAAAAAATTGCTGTGACCAGAGGCATATCTAGGGTGTGGCAGGCATGGCACTTGCCCTGGGCGCCCATGAAGCAGGGCACCAAATTAGCTACCACATAAGCTAATTTTGCTTCTATAAATAATAACGTAAAGCACTCATATTCGAATGTGTAATTAAAATTTACCACTTATATGTTGTAATCAAGATGAAAAGCAAAATAGGCTTCTACCAATAGGGGTAGAAAGCCACCACTTGAAGTCGCCGATGACAGTAGGTTATGTCTCAATCGCAATCAATCGATTCGCATTGAGATAGAGGAGATCCAATGTCGTCCAGGTGCTTTGAGGCTGAATGTACTCACACAAGCAGGCAGGCAAACATGCATCTTCTGTAATTCTGCTGTTAATACTCCTAGGCTTTCAATTGAGTGTAGAGTAAACGCTTTTATTGTTATGGACACTTCCATTCCGGAAGGAACGAGCGCATGTTTGAATCATCTGGATGAACATGGCTTCATCTTAGCCGCCTTACTTTGTGGACTACAAGCGATTAATTAAGATTAATTAAGACCATGTATGATTCCGGGACAGCAGTTACTTCTGTTCTTGCAGCAACTTCGTAACGAAGCGAAAGTTCATGCGGCCACGGCGTTTAATTATGAGGATAGCTTTACCGATGAAGAATTTGAAGCTATTGCTCCTGTAACAAAGGAAAAATTTAGAGAATTGTATATATTTTTGATCCTATTCCTCAGTTCCATGAAAATGGTGTCAGATACGTAAAAAGAAAAGATCTGCTGACTTTTCTTTTCAAAATGCGTCAAGGTCTTTCTGATGAATTTCTAAAAGTGATAGTTAATTGTTCGAGCCGGCAAGCTACAAGCATGGCCATTTCTACTGTGAAAGAGTGTTCAATGCAGCGATTTGTGCCTGGCCATATTGGATTTAATGCAATAAGCAGAGAGGAATTCATCGGAAGACACGTGACATCATTCGCCAATGAACTTTGTAATCCACAGCCAGAAATTCCCAGAGCTATTCCTGTCATCGATGGAACTTATGCTAACATGCAGAAGAGCAGTAACTTTTGCGTACTTAGACAATAATTCTGAAAACATGAAGCACGTACCTTGCTAAAACCTGCTCTCACTGTTGCTCCAAACGGATACATGCTTGAAATACAAGGACCGCATTTCTCTGACTCGAAAAATAATGACGCGCAAATGCTCATTAACGAATTTGAAAGAGATGTGCAAGGTATGAGAGAATTTTTTGACATTGGCCATATTTTTATAGATGACCGAGGATACAGAGATGCCCAACCACTTTAAGAACGCTTAGGAATTTTGCCAAAGATACCGCCGTTTTCCAACAAGGATAGAGTCAATGTGTAACGGAAGACACGAACGGAGCACGGCTAATAACGAAATCGAGATGGATAGTGGAATCCAGAAATGACCAAATAAAGTCGATTTTCAAGTTCTTCGAGAAAATCATTCAGATGGCTTATGTCTACAATCTAAGGGACTTCTTTCGTATTGCTGGTTCCATAATCAATCTATACCATCCTGTTATCGAGATGCAAGGCGCTACAGCAGAACTTGTAAGATAATATCTAGCGAGAGCTCGTGAGGCAAATATCGTGCAAGCACGCGTAGAAGTGGTAAATATGCGCTATGGAAATGCAAATTGGAATCGCCTGCATGAACGTCAAGTACCACAATTTCCTCGCCTCACATTTTCTTTTTTTTTTGTTTGTTTGAAAAGGAGAATTGTAAATGCTTTATGCACTGACCACATCCGAACTTTAGGGGCCGTAAGCCCTTAAGGAACGAAGGTGAATGTGGGACTCGTCCTAAAAACGGCCATACCCACTAACGAACTCCTTTGTACCTACCAACCCATGTTCCCGGAACCGCTTTCGCATTACTTCAGGAACATGGGAGTAAGGCCATTTCGCCGTGCCTCGGCGCTCGTCTGTTTTTGCCAACTTGGACTTCTTCTCTACTTCTTCTCAGAACAGCCCAGCCATGATGTACGCATCGTCCTCAATAGCGCACCAATAGCGCGTAACGGGCTCGTCGGCTTTCGACATCATGGTTGGGTGTATATGGAAGCTGCTGATTCACTTCGTTGCTGGCTTCCTCTTCTTTTTTTGAGTCAGCGTCGTGGCCCAGCCAAGATGTTATGCATCATCCTCAGCAGCAAGACAATGTCGTGCAACGGGCTCGTCGGCCTTCGAGCTTCCTGACTGGGTATAGCTGGTTGGGCTGCCCCTTCGAACGTCTGACTCTTCTTGCTGGGGCTCCTGTTGGGGCTTCTGCATGACCTGATGAACCTTCATGTCGCAATCCAAGGTGAGCGCATCGTCCTCAGTAGCATGACAGCGTCACGCATCGGGCTCGTCGGCCATCGATCATCCTGGTTGGGTGTGGTTGGATAAAAACTTTTGTTATGGCGGTTTTTTTGCCTGGTTCATCTCGTATTTTTTCTGTCACAAGATGTTTTCGACGTAGTCAGCTACCGCATTCCAGATTTCCTCGCTTCGCAGCATCTCTGCTATCACGTTCTCTGGCGTGAGGCGTCCTGCTTCTCTTTCGAGTCTGTCTCGATACCCGATCCAACGTTCACAGTCAAAGAACGTGTGCTGTGCGTCGTCTCGTTCGGCTTCGCAGTAGATACACTTCGGACTCCGAACTTTTGCTATCTTATGTAAGTAGGCTTGAAAGTAGCCATGGCCCGAGAGGAGTTGGGTCAGGTAATAATTGACCTCTCCATGATGACGTCCGATCCACACGCTCAATTCGGGGATCAGTTTCGCGGTCCACCTGCCTCGACGGTCGTTATTCCAGCGTCTCTGCCAGCATTCTAGCGTATATGCTCTGGACTCTTCTTTGGCGACCTCGTTTCCTTTGTCCGGGATTGCCTCAAATATCCGCTTCTTTTCTAGGGCTAGCAGATCTATCGGTATGATTCCCGCAATTACAATTGCTGCGGGCTCCGAAACGGTGCGATAAGAGCACGCAACTCTCAGTGCGCCCCTTAGTTGAACCGATGCCATCCTTTTCCTATATTTTTCCTTTTTCAGCGCTTCAGCCCATATTTTGCTTCCGTATAGGAGAATATTCTGAGCTACCGACATCAATAGTCGCCGTTTAGATGGTCTTAGGCCGCTGACATTCGCCATAAGCCTACTTAGTGCCATCGTCACTGCTGCAGCTTTGTCAGACGCCTTTCTAATCTGTTCCCAGAAGGTCAGCTTGGTATCCATCATGATCCCAAGGTGTTTTATAGCCCCCTTGGTCTGTATCGTCTCCGCGCCCACTTGCATCTCTATTATGGTGGGGATCAACTTTCTGGTGACTAGCGCCAGCTCAGTGTTTTCTGCTGTTAGACTTAGGCCATGGCTACCCATCCACCTATCAACGAGGTGCATAACCCTATTCAGTCCCCACTGAATTTGCTCAGTGTTGTGCGCGGTGATGACTGCCATAATGTCATCAGCGTAGCCCGATAGGTATGCGCCTTCTGGCATCTCCAGGCGTAGGATGTCGTCATACGAGATTTTCCAGAGGTCAGGTTCCAGGATTGAGCCCTGGGCGGCACTGGCTGTTATTTCCTTTCTTCTGGTTCCGCTCGTTGTCTCGTATTCAAGAACTCTGTCTTTCAGATAACTCTTGATTATCCGTTGGAGATACTCTGGTACCTTAAACTTCTCTAGGGCTTGGCTCATATCGCTTCACCTAAGCCGTACTGTCTGTCTGACAGATCTCCGCCATTTCGGATACCCGCCGACGATATGCTCCTGGTGATGGTGGGTCACCCTTGCCTTTGCTGATGAGCACTAGCCTTTGAGTTTTCCACTGCTTGAGAAAGATTCCTTCCCTCAGACAGGAATTGTAGGTGTTTAGCAACACCTGCGGACAGGCACGCGCCACTGCTTTCAGCACATTGAAAGAAATACGCGACATAACAATTGGCGTGTATCCAGTAGAACTTGCACCTTCTTACGTGCGAGACCAGCTGAAACAAGAAGAAGATGTGGAGTTTCAACCGGATACGCGACTTAATGAACCAGGTTTGGTCAGAGTACGAGTGATTTCTCGTTTCCGAAATGCGACAAGGTACCAACTGTGGATAGCTTACAACGAGATCCAAGACATAGAACTAGACAATAACGAAACGATTCTCGGCTATTATTGTACATGTAATTCAGGGGCCAGAACTATTGGCACTTGCGCACATATTGCAAGGGTGTTATGGTTTCTGAGTTATGCACGTCACCAGCAACACGTAAAGTATCCTCAAACGTCCTTGCTACAAAGGATTCTAGTAGCTGCTAATAGAGGTGAACAAGCGAACCCAAATTAAGAGCCAGAAATAGTTTAATATTTCGCTAAAGATACTAGGATTGGGTCCATTCGCTGATCATGAGCTTTTAGCATTCGGCCCTCTTGAGAAGGGTACATTGGAATTATCGGAATGTGGACAATAGTGACTAATCTTACTTTGGGTACCCTGTCTGCCTTTAAAAAAGTGATAACTTAGTCAAGTTCAAATCTTGGGCGCTTATGGTTTGATCGTTTTCAGAAGCGCGCTATATTAGTCAACGGTTCAGGCGCAAATATGACAGACCCCGATCTGACGGGCGCTTTCTATGTTGACACCGCATTTGTAACGGAATCTGTTGTAGTTCGTTCTATTCACTGATCTTGAGCGCTTAGCGCCATAAAGCGCCATATAGCGCCATATAGCGCTGAAACTGTTCATTTTTTTTGTATTTTACCCGGCACTTGTGACCTTAAAAATTACGAAGTTTTAGCCAAATCCATCGAAAGCAATTTTCTCATACATTTAGTGCGGGGTCCTTTGATGGAACCCGAATATTTCGAATTTTACATGAAACCAATACCTTCTCATTATGATGAGAATGTAAAAATATGATTTTTTGTTTCAGACATGCAGATGCATACGCCAGCAGCAGACTTCCATAGTCAAAACGATGATCATGAATGTGAGTATATAATAATTTTTTGAAATAAGAAAAAAGTGCTGTGACCAGAGGCGTATCTAGGGTGTGACAGGCATGGCACTTGCCCTGGGTGTACATGAAGCAGGGCGCCAAATTGGCTCTCACTTGAGCTAATTTTGCTTCTATAAAAAATAACTTCAGGAACTCATATTCGAATGGGTAATTCAAATTTAATGCTTATAAATTGTAACGAAGATGGAAAGGAAAACAAGCTTCTACCAATAGAGGAGTTTAACACTCACCACTGTGCGCGACCTGTTCGGGTCCGAATTCTGCGAAGCTTCAAATTTAATATATGGAAAATAACATTTACTGAAAGACAGTTCCAAAGTACAATTCAGTAGTATCGCTAGGAGGCTTCTGCGTCACTACTACGTAGTTCAAGCTGCACCGACAGATTGCGCCACCGGTCTGTTTCCAAACTCGGTAATTGAGCTATCGGTAAGGTAGGATAGGCAGATTTTCGACTGGGCCAATACGGATGGTACATGTTTCACCGACCGAACCCACAAGCAACTTTGATTAAGATGGGGCATGTGGGATCAGGTATGCTCCAAGTTCGGGAACTTTCTAGAATTTTGCTTCTCTAGGAGTTTCGATCCAAGTGGATATATTCCCTCTTAGTTTCTTACTCGTTAAACTTTCTGGATCACCTCAGTCGTTAAACAGTATTCGAAATTTTTAGAAAGTTGGAACGAATTCGCGGGTCGCTTAATGAGGTGGGTCCCTGCAAAACCATCCAAGAATCAAATTCTGGAGATTCCGGGAAAATAATCAAACCTTATGGATATTTTGACGTGATCTCTAAGGATTTTCTATACATCGAATTTTCTAGAAGGCTTGAATATAAGCTCTTGCTTTTGAGGTTATCAACATCCGAATGCTTCCCAGAAGCACCGATCTATTCTCAACTTCCTTCTATAATGGTACATATTTAAAGTTCCATTAGAGGCTTCTAGACGCTTCGACACACTAGATCCCAACAGCGCTGGAAAACATGAGCTCACATTCTCGAAAGATCGATCGAACTTTCCACAAGTTTCATTGCACGCGGGGCTCCACCTGCATCAAGTTGTTAGAACCACTGATATTGGATGTGTAATATTTAGCTAAATTCGAGAACGAACGATCGAGGCCTGTAGATATTTCGATGCATGGATTCTGTAAAGCAATAACCTCGTCTGGAAAGTTCGACCGTTCTTTCTCGAATTAAGGTAAAGATATATAGGGCCGCGCAGTTGAGTTATTCAACATTTACCGGTGTGCTTCACCAGATTAAGCTTCTATAACATATGCAGATGCGTACTCCCGTTCGGTTGTTAATAGGGCTGCGCAGTTGAATTATACGGTAAATATAGCTGCGCAGTACACTTTCACGACACTTACGGATATTCAGTAAGGTTCTAGGATACACATGGATGCACAGTACAGCTTGTGGTATGCATGACTGCGCAGTAGAGTTCTTCCACATATAACTATGCGCAGTGCACTTCTAGAGCACTTATGAATGCGCAGTGGACCTCTATGATACACCCACGGATGCGCAGTAGAGTTTGGTGGTGCACAAGCCTACACAATGGACTTCTATGATATATTTCTTGTTTAGCTGGTTGTACAAGTCAGACTAAAGAATAGAAGTTATTAAAAGTTCAAACAATAGAGAAAATTTTAAAGGAAAATATTGGTCATATGAACAAAAATTCTACCTGATCGATCAATCAATTTTTTCAAAATTTACTTAAGGGATTTTGAGCTGAATGGTATGAATACCAAGGATACGGAATTTAATTTCAAGCGAACGGTTTTTCTTGAAGTCCAGCGTTTGAAAGAACGATGGCGAGCAATATTTTGGATTTTGAATCTAACTAAACGCTGCTTGAAAATACCTAACGCTGGAAGGAACGAAATTCTTTTGCAGAAGGAAGTTAAAGTTAATCTTAAATACATAGTGTAGTTTTATATTATACAAGGCCATGTAGTACACTTGCGCGGCATATGAGGCTGTGAGGTACTGTTTCAACGGCTTCTATAATACGGTTCTGTTCCTAGCTGAATGCTGCTAAAACAATGATTCGTCATTCACTATATAACGATTTTGGTTTGTATCTGCGCTGCAAACCGATGTGTAAAGTCCATCGCTGGAGAGGACAACAGCCTGGAATACATCGGATTTTTGAAGCAACCCAATTTGGTCTGCAAATATCCAACCCTATGATGAGCGATACTTAACAGATTTACTAAATATATAACAACGCCATCTATCAATAATTCAAGTAGCTAATGATTTAACTTTACTACTATTGAGAGAAACTAGAGTTCTAATGATTCTTATTAACTGATACTTAACTAAGAGAACAGGTTTAAATACATTTTGACCTCAAATAACCTTAGATGTTTGTTTATTTAAGAAGAAAAACCGTTCACCTAAATTTGCAATGTAGATTCTTGACTTAGTTCAACACGATAATCTCTTAACGTAATTATACAAAATAAACATAGTGAGAACAAAAATTGATAATGGTCATGCTCGCTAAAATATAAGGTTTCTTTGACTCACTATGTGGACAATTTCTTGACACTCAGGACTTTGCAGTGAATTATGAGAGTAAATGTAAATTCGTAAAGCATCTACAAGTTCGTTAGTATCCGTATGAAGCATGATACAGCAATATGCTCGGATTGGTTGAGAGTATGCGTTGTACATCATTCCACTAAATTCATCTGATGGTGGAGGAATTGAACAAAAGGATGATGATGATGGTTAAAATAGAAAACAATATTTCAATATGGTTTATGGTCACCATTTTGATGATCACTTCATCTACACGGGAGGTAAACAGAACTTGAAAACTGTTGGTCTTCTCAAATTATTATTTAGGCACGCACTTGAGGAGTCTTACATAAGCTTCAGCGACCTAAACAACTACATATAATGAAATCCTCATCAACACAAACGCTCACAGGGAGCATCACAGTACCTCTGAACTTATTCGTATTAGCAATAATGCGAAGTACAAGAACATTATTTCCAAATTTTTTCCATGCAAATGATACTCTAAAGGTGGTGATTCTCTGTTACAATATCAGGAAGTAAAAGAAAGCCTAAGAACAAACTGTCCCTGCTATGATGATCCTATAAAACTGGTTGATAGTCTCCGGAAGATGGTCAGTCTCGGGCTTTCCTTCTTTTGCGGCGCAGAGGTAGCGCTTGAGAGTGTTTACACACTCCGCAGACCTGTTACCCTCCTTACCGCACCTCCGGAATCCTCTCATCCGATCAGGACCTTTGCAACTCGCTATCATATGGCCGAAGCCGAGGCAGCGGCAGCACCTGATGGACTCCAGTTTCTAAAGTAGGCGACAGGACACTATCCCACCCTCAGGTGTCCTCCCTCACACTGCCACCTTCATCCATAGCCTTTTAGACCGCAGTTGAAAGCTTGGATCTGCCATCCTCTGGGTTCACTCCTGGTTTCCCTGACGCCCTTGAATTTTACGTTCATAAAAGTTTTCGAGGATGCTATGTGTGGGGATACGTTCGAGAAGATGGAGGAAAAGAATTTCGTTCCTTACTGCGTTGGATATTTTTGAACAGCATTTGGTTGAATTCAAAATTCAAAATATTGCTTGCTATCGTTCTTTTCAGCAATATTTTCCTTTGAAATTTTCGTTATTGTTTAGACTTTTAATGATTTATATTCCTCAGTCTAACTTATACAGCCACCTAAACAAGAAATGTAGTGAATACACTTTGGGTGGGTCACCAGGTGAATTAACCTCAAATTTACATGACTTGATCGCGTCGCCATCTGTTACTGGTAAAGGTGTTAGCACAAGAAAATCCGTTGCACTGCTCTGGATACGTCTCGCGGAAGTGCTGCGCGCGCAGGAATTCATAACGCCAACCAATCGCGTGCAACTTCTCGTACTGCTGCGGACCGAGCGGTGACTCACACAAGTACGTCGCTACTTACACTACCTGGAAACGGACTTGAGTAAGTGCTGCCACGGACCGCAGCAGCACGGCAGGTTGCACGCGAATGGTTGGCGTTACGTGTTCGTGCACAGACGGCACGTCCGTGAGACGTCTTCAGCGCACTGCAGCGGATTTTGTTGTACAAACACCTTAACCACTTAGCGGCTCGTGGTATTTAAGCACTGATATGAACTGTTATCGTCTGTCGCTGTATGAGTGGTCACTGTTTTATCGGAATTCAGCTTCGAACAGAACCGTGTTACGGAATTCACCAAAACAGTACCTCGTAGCCCTTCGTGCCGTGCAAGTGTACTTCAGAGTCTTAGGTAACATATATTTATACAACGCAGGTCACTGTACCGTGAAATACTACTGCGCATTATTACGTTTAGAAGCCTGAAGAAGAAGCATTATAAGCATCACCTCACATTAGAAACTTACTGCGCATCCATAAGTCTCATAGAAGACCACTTCAAGGCCTTTTGCACCACCAAACTCTACTGCGCATCCATAAATGTACCATAGAGGTCTACTGCACATCCATAAGTGCTCTAAAAGTGTGCTCTATGTCATATCATAGAAGTCTACTGTATATCCGTAAGTGTCGTAATAGTGTACTGCGCAGCTATATTTACCATATAATTCAACTGCGCAGCCGTATTAACAACCGAACGTTAGTACGCATCCGCATATGTTATAGAAGCTTATTCCGGTGAAGCACACTGGTCAATGTTGAATAACTCAACTGCGCGGCCCTGTATGTTTATCTTCATCTAAATTCGAGAAAGAACGTCGGCAGCTAGTGTATCGAACAGTCTGGCAGCTACCAATGGATCTTTCCTAGCATACTCACTAGAACTCATATCCTGTATCCATATTTCTTTCTTCATGTCTCGAGCCTTCTGGAAAATTCGTTATATAGAAAATCGTCAGAGATCAACACGTCGAAAGCAAGAGCTTATATATATTCAAGCCTTCCAGAAACTTCGATGCATAGAAAATCGTCACAGATCACGTCAAAATTTCAAGAAGGTTCGATTATTTTCCGGAAAGCTCTAGAATTTGATTCTTGTTTGGTCTTGCAGAAACCCACCTCGTCAAGCGAACCACGAATTTGTTCTAGCTTTCTAGAAATGTCGATTACCGTTTAACGACTGAGGTGATCCAGAAAGTTTAAAGAGTAAGAATCGAAGAGGGAATGTATCCACTTTGATCGAAACTCCTAGAAAGTCAAAATTCCAGAAAGTCCCCGAACTTGGAGAATCTCTGATCCCACAAGCGCCACCTTTATAAAAGTTGCTTGTGGGTGCGGTTGGTAAAACAGGGACCATCCTTAGCGGCCGAGTCGAAAATCTGCGACAGGAATAGAAACCTTACCGATAACTTAATTACCAACTCTGGGAAGTGGCCGCCGTCTGTCGGGGGCAGCTTGAGTTGCGTAGTAGTGATGCAGAATTCATGTTTTATTGGATAAAATTTCATCAATTGAAGCTTCTTCTCTCTGCATGAAAATTTTCCTATTTTATTGAACATTGGTCTTTTATTTGTTTTCGTTCATTTTTGGTTAAAATATGATCTTGTTTATTTGAATTGATACTTGAAAAGAAGTGTTTTCACTGTCTTGTTTTGAGAATAAAAACAGTAGGCATCGTATAAAAAAAAATCATACGTTGCAAGTTGGAAATGGGGTTGCGGGCCTACGAGTCGTAAATGCCCCCACTTAGGATAGTTTTCAATTTAAAGGCACCTTGAATCTTTCTTCAACTTTTTCACAAGCTGCCCCCTTCCCCCCCCCCCCATCATAGTCACCCCTTAAAATTGTTAGAAAGGGCTTGAATTTGTCTATTAATCGTAAATGACAGCATAAAAAATACATACTATATGTAAGTTTCGGACCAATAGCAAACTTTTGTCCTGCGTTGAAAAAATTTTTTGATAACAATTTCTATATTACATTTTACAGATGGGAGTCATGCACACGGCGCCGGAAGTTCATCAACAGTCCAAGGTAGGAGTAGTACATATTCTATAGCATAGTAGTATGAAGTGGTAGTAGTAGCAGCAATCTATTTTTCCATTAGTTTAATCTTAAGTCCAAGTCTATTAGTACATTATAATTTGTTGTAATCAAGAAAGAAAAAAAACAAATAAAGCGGTAGTTTTTTTCGTTTCAAAAGTGAACCCGAAAAAACCATGTAATAAAAATGTACAGGCAACCTCATTTATTATATGTCTAAAATTGCTATAATAAGCAATACAAACACTTTTTTGTTTATGAAAGTTCTTAATTTTTTACCTAATACGTTGCATAAATCATTCATCTTGAAGCTCATGGGGGAGTTATCCGAACCTTGAACAAAATCGAATGCGAGGCACGAGATACTTGATGAAAATGTGTTCGGCAAAGCCGAAAGAGCTTTACCAAAAGAGAATTCACAATCACCAAATTATAGTTATCAATGCTTTCACCTATAATTTTGAAAGGTCTGTGTGGTAAATACATTATCAGATTAATAATACGTCGTCTCAAACGAATAATGATGTAGACGTGGGACACGCAGTCAAAATAAATCCTATGTTACTTGTTACTGATTGTTTATTCTCAATAATTCTTTTAGTAGAAAGCATATAGCTTGGTGAAAAATTTCTCAGCTTACAGTTTTTTGTTGCTCGAAATGCTCTTGAATCTCCATCAACTTGAAAATATGATTGCATGATTTATGCAACGTATAAGCTAAAAATGTATAACTTTTTTTTTGGGCAAAAAATTGTATTAGTTATTTTCTCTCCTAGTCGTAGAACATTATTAGCAATATTTTTGAAGTGAAACTTCTTAGGGCGAGGTACGGAATTTTCGCACGAGGAATGAATCTGTAAGAATGGTCACGTTACGCGTTTGGCATTCAATTAATACAAGGAATTTATGGAATTTAAGGAATTTAAGGAAATCACGGAATTTAAGGAATTCGCCGAATGCATGTAATTCAAGAAATTCCTGAAATTCACGAAAATGATAGAATTCACGAAATTAATAGAATTCACTTTCGTTTACGCTTTACATCTGCTTTAGCTTTTTTTTTTGTTTGAAACTCGGTTCTTCTTACTGTAACACCTTTTAAAAATATTTTAAAAATGCCCGCAAGTGAATTTAATTTTTATTTTATAAAAATGAAGAGAGTCAGAGCTCAATACCTTTCATGAAAAATTTAATCCATGAGTGACAACGATATCACAAACAATGAATAACACTAAATTTATATTATTTTGATTATTTTCAAATCAGATTTTATTTTCTCAAGGAGAGGAATAATTTGTAGAATGCCAAATTGATGAAAAATAAACAGAAATTGAAATTAGAACACTTTCGAAGATTTTTAGGAACTAATAATAATTTATAATAATTTATTTATTATGTCCCTAGGGCTAAAGAGCCCTCTAAGGAACAGGTGATACATGTACATGAACTTATAACTATGTGCAAACTCTGGTCAAATTAAGATTACAGCGGTGGTTAGATAATATTGTATACAGTGATGTTATGTTTAAAATACAAAAGAGAATTGGTTACCATTGTGAGTACTGTTACAAACTACCAATGAGTGATTTCTAGTGTAGGATTGTCTAAATTAAGCAAATATTCAAAAAATAGTTTTCTAAAGTGAAAGATTGAAGGTGCATCTCTGATCATACTTGGTATCTTGTTCCAAAGACGTGCCCCCCCTAACTATGAAGGATCTTTGCAGCTTACAGGTTCTATGTATCGGAATTGTGATGACCATTTTTCTTTCACGAAGCCTAGACTGAGTGGGTTGATTGTTATCTCTGATTACAAATAAATCTAAAAGATATTGTGGCGTTTGACTGTGGAAAAGATTGAAAAGTAAGTTACCCATAAAAAATTGTCTTCTCTTGGCCACATTCAGAAGTCCAGCCCTTAAGCGATATGGAGTTATGTGTTTCATATTCCTGGTAGCCGTGGGCAAGGATTCCTTGTTTCTTTTAAGCTGTCGCAACACCGTGAAGACCTTTCTCGAAATGCCAACTACTGGCTCACTCCAGGAGAGAGTGCGGTTAAGCATATGGCCCAAATCCCTTACAACTTCAACAAATTCAATCCTAAGGCCATCAATTTTGAGTGATGGGAAGGTCCTTAAAGTTTCTAAGGGCGGGGAGGGAGTCGGTCCGATAATAATTGCTTTAGTCTTGGTCGGATTCAGTGCCAGCCCATAATTCTGTGCCCATTGTACCACTAAGTCGATGTCCTGCTGGATTAATTCCAGCATACTTTTAAGGGAGGCGATTGGGCCCGAAAGATACAATTTAAAATCGTCCGCGTACTTATGGTATTTGCAGTAATTAAGTTGAGCACCCAAGTCCGAAGTGTATAGATTAAAGAGAAGGGGTGCTAAAATAGAGCCCTGTGGGACTCCACTCTCGATCCTAGCCCACTCTGATCGTTCGCCTTTGCTATTGACTACTTGTAGGGATCGATTTGTTAAGTATGATTTAAACCACGTAATTACAGTACTGGATAAATTAAACGCTCTAAGTTTGCATAAAAGAAGTTCGTGATTAACTGAATCAAACGCTTTTGAAAAATCAAATAAAACCACTATCGTGATCTCCCTCCTATCAATAGCGATTTTAAAATCAGTGGTCACCTTTAAGGAAGCCGTTAATGTGCTGTGTTTCGCCCGAAAGCCCGATTGCAAAGGATCAGTCAATTTATTGGTATCGAGATACTTTGTAAGCTGCATGTGGACTATCTTTTCCAATGGCTTCGTTATTGCACATAAAATTGAAATCGGCCTATAATCTGTCGGGGAGACTGGACTAGCAACCTTAGGAATTGGGCGAATAATTGCTTTTTTCCAAACATCCGGAAAAATCCCTACTTATAGGGAAGAGTTGTAAATGTGAAGTAATATTGGGAAAATTGTAGGAAGAGCAAGTCGAATCATTTTTATGGAAATCTCATCAGATCCAAGGGCATTTGACTTTATTTCCATTACCTTCTCCAGAAGAACCTCCGGTGTTATGTCTAAGAAAAAGAAATCAGTATCGTTGAAGGTTGAGCTTACAGGATTAATGGGAGATGGTAATAGGTGATTACAGGGTGGTAAAGATAAAAATACTTTAAGTTGTTCATTAGGAGAAAAGCAATTAACAGCCGCTTCGTGCTTAGGTGGAATAAGAAATAATCGTCTCAACAAGTGCCAAATATTTTCGTTGTTATTTCTATTTTTTATAGCGTTGAAATTGTATTTATTGGCCGAATCTCTAATTTTTGTTTGGACTAGATTCCTTAGTTTGCGAAATTCAGCATGAATAACTGGGTTATTTGTTCTCCTAGCAAGTCTGCGCGTATTATTCCGTTTCTTCATGAGATTTTTTATTTCAGTCGTAATCCAAGGTGCAGATTTGTTATATTTATGAGGAACGTGTAAGGGCGCAAACCTATCAAACGCTGAAATTAAATAGGAGCAAAAAAGATTAATTTTGCTATTAATATCCACCATGCGAAAGAGTTTTTCCCAATCATAAGTCATTAGGTGCTCGTGAAACGTAGCTTCATTTACTTTAGAAAGATTTCGTATTTGATTTTGTGATTTATTTAATGGCTGATCACAAATGTATTTGTAATCAATATTAATAAGATCGTGATTTGAGAGAAATGCCATGGGATGTTGGGCGTAGGAGTCTAGCTTTTCTAGATCGTCAACTATCATAAGGTCAACGCGTGTGCTTGATCGGTCTGTGTGATGTGTGGTATTGTGTGGAACAAAGGATAAACCTGAAGCTTGTACAATAGATGTTGGGTATGGCACCGCTCCCGCGTTACCATGTGTTAGCTGAGTGTCCTCCTTCCCTCAGTGGATGTAAGAGAGGGGGAAAGTGTTGTGTTTGTGAATTGTGTATAAGTGGGTCACGACTGCCCAGTCGTTACTGAATATTAGTGTGGTTGGTGTAGAATCAAGTCACGACCGCCTGGTCGTCTTTGGTGGTGTTTTTCGTGGTGAAATGTTTTGCCTGGCAAAAATACAAAGAAGTTTGACAGGATTAGTGGTGTCATATTAAAATAATTGATCACCCCCAGTCTGGCTACGTTTCGGAGCGAGCGGAGTATGAACCTAGACCTCGAGGGGTTTCGTTAACACCACAGAAAATCCCTCTTGAGGCATACTGTCAGATTACAGCCTATCATAGATTCTGTGCTCGACCAGGTATATTACATATTTCCATTAATTTTTTTACGTGAATTTTGGCTGAGTGGGCGTGAATATTCATTAAGTTTGGGCGTGGTATCGAATACCATGTCACAACTGCCCACCCCTTAGAGGAGGCGTCACCGGGCCGAGCATGCCCCTTATTCCGCCCTCAAGTGCCCCCGCCGCGATCTAGACTGGTGGTTTACTATTGAGTCTTAATCTAGAAAAACTGGCAGTGCAACATAATATCGTTGGCTTAAATTTTCTCAAATGGTTCTGATACTCAAGTTTTTCGACTGAACTGTATGACTAGATATCCAGCTATTTAGCACACGAACGCGTTGATAATCTTTCGCGAGATGTCACTGGGACCGGTCCGCCAAGTCCCGAACGGCTATGACTCTCAAGTAGTCCGCCATTGTACGGAACTTCAATTTCTTACTTTAAGTGCTGAAATTAATGAGTAAAGACCTGGGTGCTTGAATCGGTCGGCTAGGTGATCTAAGGGACAGGACTATAAATGAATGAATGAGTCATTTATTGTGGTGTAAGCTCGAGGCAACAAGTTTTATTTTTGGGGTCAAGCCACCCCACTGGCTTACGCGTGCCTCAACAGAGAACACATCCAATTGCTGTACCTGTGCTCCACTGTGCTGCACTTGGCACATGGTTTTGCCCCAGTAAAAGAGGGTGGGTTCCCTCCTAAACGCAGAGTCTTCCGTTGAACTGCTCTTGACCCTCTCCATAATTGGGAGCGCTGCCAGCGGAGACTCCACTTCCGGCAGAGCCATTGCCTCTTCTAGTTGAGGGGCTGTGGTTTCAGGAGGAGGCGTCTGGGCCCTTGGCCAGAACAGCAACCCCGAGCTTCTGCGCTTCGCTACTAGCTACCGCCAGCAACGCCGCATTACGGCTGATTGGAGGCTTCTCCGCTTTCGAGCTGGAGTCTGAGCTGGACTCTGAATCCGGATCCAAGTCCGGTTCCTTTGATGACTCCTTCACAGGCTCGATTACGCCCCGTGAATACGGCTTCTCGAGCTCCGTGTGGCCCGCTTACGTGCTCCCAGTACCGTCCACGCTGCTCGTCCGTAAGAGGATCCACGAGAGTGGCATACTCCCTCACGCGATTGAGGAAGAGCTACACCCTCTCCGTTTGAATGATCCCACGACCATCGTCCAGCCGCCAGCCAAACATCTCGTCTTTGTACCTTGGTTTGAGGAACATCTGAAAGTTAAATCTCTTTTATCTCTCTACTTTGAAAATACATCAGTCTTATTAAACTAGGATAACTATTGCTAATGGAGTCCCTAGACTCAAACCATGTCGTCCTCAGGTTCCCCTTGTGCGAACGGTCCCCCATACACATCGGATTCATGAATCTCGAGAAGTTCTAGGTCCTAGGCTGCCCAGCGTCCCAGCCTTCAGCCTTCAGCGTCGAGTGGGGGCAACTCTGCCTCCCCCTTAAAAGAGGGTCGAAGCCGGTTCCTAGGTCGTGGCTCCCGTCTCATATTCGAAAATGCTTAGCTACACCGTGTAACGCTGTGCACGGAAGTATTATACGCGAACATAAATGCTTTCAGGTGCACGTCCCATTCCCAGCGTTGGTTGAATTCAAAATCCAAAATATTTCTTGCTATTGTTCTTTTCAACGTTGGACTTTGAGAAAAGCCGTTGGGTTGAATTTAAATTCCGCACACTTGGCACTCATACCAGTCAGTTTGAACTCTTTTGAATAAATTAAAAACAAATTGATTGATCGATTAGGTAGAATTTGTGTTCATATGAGCAATATTTCCCATTAGAATTTTCTTAATTGTTTAGACTTTTGATAATTTCAATTTTTTAGTCTAACTGATACAGACATCTAAACAAGAAATGAAGTGAATACACTCTGGGTGGGTCACCTGGTGAACTAACCTCAAATTTCTAACCTTTACCATACGTGAGCAAATATTTTTTCGTCCTGATGAATCTTTAAATGATTGGACGGCGGTGGCATCTGTTACTTGTAGATGTGTTCGCACAAGAAATTCTGTTGCAGTGCGATGGAGACATCTTACGGATGTGCTGTCTTTTTTTTTCATAACGTCATTCATAACGTCAACCAATCGCGTTCAACCTGTCGTGCTGCTGCGGTCCAAGCGGTGACGCACACAAGTACGTCGCTACTGAGTTACACGGCAGGTTTCACGTGATTGATTGGCGTTACGTGTTCGTGCGCAGACGGCACGTCCGTGAGACTTCTCCAGCGCGCTGCAACGGATTTTCTTGTGCAAACACATTAACCACTTATCGACTCGTGGTATTTCAGCACCGATATGAACTATTAGATGAAGATAAACGTTTATTTTTCAGCCTGCTGGCCTTAAAAAATTGACTTGCTTACACTTCCATTTTTACAGAATTTTCTTAAAACTAACCCTTAAAGACTAACATCCATCCATTCCTTATCTCTAAGTCCCACGCTTTTATCGCCTTGCCTTCCTCGCATCGCCTCGCCTCGCACGCATGTCCCTACTTTTTCGCATTGCCTCGCTTGCCAACCTCTGTTTTTGCTCTAATACCTACTACTTATCTACTATTTACAATATTTGCATGTTACTTCTATCTACTTTCTCTCCTATTTACAATCTTTCCGTCTCCATTCCTCTTCCTCCTTCCTCCTCTTCATCTCCGTCTTACCCAACACTCCCTTCACCCATGCTACTGCCTTTTTGTCCCCCTTTTCATGCAACAATACCTCCATGCTTATCTCACTTCTTTCCACCTCCACGCACTCCTCCAACCAAAGCTCCACTCTTGCATTCCCCTTTCCACACAGTTCACACATCCTCTTCTCCCGTGAGAGCCAGGACCTATTGAAACCCTCCATGCACCCACACCTCATCCTCGCTATAAGCTCCTGACTTCCTTTCTCTCCTTTCTCACATAAATATTGCGCTCTTATCCTTGGCATAATCCACACATAGTTCCCGTTAAACCTTGACTCTCTTATTCTCTCTTCCCCCTCTGTCTTCCCTCTCTCCATGCCATTTTGCTTAACCAAGTCATAAACCTTCCTTCCTTCCTCGTGCATCCTTCTCACTTCATCCATCTGCAGTCCATTCATTCTAAAATACCTTTCCCTCTCAGCCTCCATCTCCCCACCCCCTCTCCTGTCCTCCTTCTCCCACCAACACTCCCTAACCAGCCTACTTCCCCCCTCTTCCAAAAATTTCTCCTCACATTTACACGCCCTGCTCCCTGCTAGAATCCCTACACTAGTTCTCCCCGTCTCCCTCCTGACAATATACTTAGGCGTGCTCCTTGCCAACCCCAGGGTCCACTTTACATACCTCTCCTGCGTTCTGTTTACCTCTTCACTTTCCTTCCACCCCCACACCTCCACTCCGTACAATAGCACACTCATCACTAGCGAATCAAACAGCTTCATTCTCCTTCCAAAATCATCTGCGAATAGCTTCTTTCCTAACCCCCACACCTGCCTCACCACCACATTTGCTCTCCTCACTCTCTCTTTTATGTCACCATCCACTCCCCCATACCTCCGAAACACGAAGCCCAAATACAAAAACTCTTTTACTTCCTGCACCTCCTTTCCCTTCCACTTCCACTCTCCTCTCTTATCCCTTCCCTCTCCTTTTCTGAACACCATAACCTTGGACTTTTCCGCATTCAACTCTAACCCCTTCTTATCCAGGTATCTTCTCAACCTCTTCATCATCTCCTTTAAGGCCTCCTCGCTATTTGCCAGTAACACTATGTCCTCTGCATACGCTGGTGACCAAATTCTAACCCCTCATATCCTGAATTCTCGTACCACCCCAGCCTCCAGCTTACTTTCCATATCCGCAATTAAAATCGCAAACAACGTTGGGCTCAGAGGACACCCCTGCCTTAACCCCCTATCCATCCAGAATCCCTCCGAAATCCCCTCCCCTCCTCTTACCTTGTCCTTAGTCTCTTCATATATCTCCCTTACCCTCTCAATTAGGACTTTTTCTACTCCCCTATCCTCCATCGCCTCCCACAACCTCCCCCTATCCACCGATGGAAACGCGCCTTTGAGATCCACAAAAAACGCGTACACTCTCTTCCCCTTCTTCGCTAATTCTCTATCCACCACGTGCTGCAGAACGTAGATATTGTCGATAGTACTCCTACCCGCCCTAAATCCCGCCTGCGTCTCCGGCAATATTCCTTTCCCCTCGACATCCTTCCGCCGTCTCTCTGCCATCGCCATCGCGTATACTTTATACGCCGTATCCATTAGCGTGATCCCTCTATAATTTTCCTGCCTATCTCTATCTCCTTTCTTATACAGTGGCACTTTTAACCATTCTCTCCACCCTCCTGGGAATCTCTCGCCCCTCCATACTTTCTTCGCTACCTCCTTCAGCCTCTCCCTAACCTCTTGTGTACTAAACAGCCATGCTTCGTTCTCCACCCCAACCAACCCTGCTGCTTTTGACCTTTTCAACTTCATTATCTGCTTCTCTATCTCTTCGTCAATCAACTCCTCCATCTCTGCCTCCCGCGTTCTTCTACATCCCCTGTCCGCCTTCCTTGAATATGAGCCCTGGAATGATTCTATGAAAAATTCCCTCCATTCCTCACTTCCTATCTTCTCTCTGCCCCCCACCCTCCGCTTCCTAAATCTATTTATTATCTTCCAGACGCCCTCCTCTGTCTTAACATTTGCTAACTCCTCTTCCAGCTCTTTCTCCTTTTCCTGTTCTTTCTTCTTACACATCACTCTAAACCCCTTCCTCATTTCTACGTACTCCTCCCTCCTCACATTACCCTCTTTCCACTTCTTGTACTTCCTCTTCACCTTCCTTTTCATCTTTTTACATTCCCTATCCCACCACGGCTTCACCATTCCTTTCTTCTTCTTTCTAGAAGCTCCTCTTGATACTTCTTCACCGCCTCCCTTGTCCAGGTCACCCTCTCCCCTATCGAGACTTCTTCCCCGCCCTGGCTTCCGCCACCCTCACCTCTTATGCATAGACTCAATGGCTGATGATCTGATTCCACCCTCCCCTCTACTGCGAATTTTTCCGTCTCCACCCATCCTTGCATATTCATAACCACATAATCTATCACCGATACCCCCACCTTACTTACGTATGTGTATTCTCCTTCTCCGTCCCCCGTTACCATACCATTCGCCACCGCCCAGCCTCTATCCTCCATCCAGTCCCTTCGAATCTCCCCCTCCTTATTTATTATCATATCCTCCGATTTCCTTTCGAAGCTCTCCCCTTCCGTGTAAAGTCCCCCTTCGCTCCCCATCCTCGAATTAAAATCCCCACCCACTATCACCATACTCTCCTTTCATTCGCCCAGTAGGTCTTCCACCCTTTCTTTAATTCTTTCCATCCCCTCCTTAGTGTCCAAAAAAAGACATTTTCGAATTTTTGGGGTTAGACTGAAAAATATTGTAGACTACAGGAAAATAGACAGCCCCTGTTTTTTTGTTTTTCCAAAAAATAATTAGGAGGACTAAGCATTTCACTTTTGTCTCTTATGGAGATTAACATGTAAAATGACATTAAATTTTTCAGCTGCAATTCTGCAATAGAAGTTATGATTACATTTGTTCGAAACTTTAGGCATTTATTTGCATAAGTATGGTAATACATTTGATCATATTTAGATGTTTTAAAAATGTTATGTAAGAATTTAACAACATCTTCAATTTCCGTAAAATCGCAATATTTGAAAACATATAACGGGCTTTCTACATATTTTTATCAACTGGAATTTGTACAAAACACGAGTTGCTTATCTAAGAACAGGTTTCTAATGAAGAAAATGAAAACTTATAATAATTTATAGGAGAAAAAGACTATTGAAAACATGAAAAATCATTACATTTTGAGTTCGGCGACGCCTTTGGTTTAAGTATAAATACAATAGAGCAATAGACACTAGTCAATTCGAGGGCTCCACTCTTCTCTTAACTTGCTCCTCGGTGCTCCTCCTACTTATTTATGGCTCTTATTACCTGAGGCTTCTTCACACCATAAAGGGAATCAGAGGCAGAAATGAAATAAATGTAAACGGAAAGTGAATGTAAGTAAATATTTATTTTAGTTTAAAAAAAAATTAAGATCATTATTTACTAGCGACTTTTTGATCTATAAAAATTAAACTTTTAGTAATGAATAAACATTAAATAATTATTAATTAATCAATCATTAAATGGATGATAGTTAATGAATAATTACAATTAATAATAATAATAATAATAATGATAATATCAATTATTAAAATTGGTTTTTTACTTATTTTTTTTATTTAATTTTAATTTAAATTTAAATTTTTTAAATTTCCCAATTTACTTAAATCCCACCTTACGCCTACGCTCAAGATTACTTTTTCTCTCCCCAATTCACCCCACACAACCCTACTCACCTCCTCGGCTTCCACCATCACACTCCACTCACACCTACCACACAAATTCCGTAAATCCTCTCACCACTTGACACTAACCACGTTCTCACTTCCGCCACCAACATGCAAGTCCCCGATACGAACTATTATCGTCTGTCGGTGAATTAACTTACATTAGAAGCCTACTGCGCATTCACACGTGCATCATACAGATCTAATGCGCACCTTTAAGTATTCTGGAATTGTACTGCGCAGTGAGATATATGGCAGGACTCTACTGTGCAGTCATACATGTCACCAAACTGCATAGCGCATCCATGTGTATCATATAAATGTACTTCATATTCTTAAGTGTCGTAAAAGTGTACTGCGCAGCTATATTTAAAATATGCTTCAACTGCGCAGACCGATTAACAACCGAACGGTAGAACGCTTTCGCATATGTTATATGGTTTTGCAGGCACACAACTCGTTAAGCGAACTACTAATTCGTTCCAGCTTTCTAGAAATTTCGATTAGCGTTTAACGACTGAGGTGATCCAGGAAGTTCGAAGAGTAAAAATCGAAGAGGCCATATATCCACTTTGATCGAAACTCCTAGAAAAGCAAAATTCTAGAAAGTTTCCGGACTTGGAGCATCCCTGATCCCACATGCGCCACCTTTATAAAAGTTGCTTGTGGGTTTGGTTGGTTCGGATCCCACCTTAAACTGTAGGTCCTCTCATAAGAGTTTAGCGACATCCAAGCGGCCGAGTCGCAAATCTGCGATTTGCCAATTATTTACCACAATTTCCCCCCAATTATAGTCACGCATACAAACTGTTAGTAAGGGCTTGAATGTGCCTACTAGTCGTAAATGACAGCATAAAGAATACATACTATATGTGATTTTCGGACCCACAACAAACTTTTGTCGTTCGTTGAACAAATTATTTGATAAAAATTTCTATATTTTATGTTACAGACGAAGGTCATTCCCACATCCTCGAAAGTTCATCAACTGTCCCAGGTAGGAGTAGTACATATTCTATAGCATAGTAGTATGTAGTGGTAGTTGTCAATGCTTTCACATATAAGCTTAAAAGGTCTGTGTGGTAAATACATTATCAAATAAATAATGCGTCGTCTTAAAAGTTAAAAATTTATAACTTTTGTTTTGGGCAAAACATTTTTTTAGTTATTCACACTCCAAGTCGTACAATATTATTAAGAATATTTTTAAAGTGAAACTTCGTAGGGCGAGCACGGAATTTATGAACTTCGAGGAATTCATGGAATCTAAGGAATTCAAGGAAATCACGGCATTTAAGGAATTCGTGGAATGCATGGAATTCAAGAAATTCATGGAATTCACGGAAATGATACAATTCACGGAACTAATGGAATTCACTTTCTTTTACGCTTTACATCTGCTTCCTTTTTTTTCAAACTCGGTTCTTCCTACACCTCTTAAAAATATTTTAAAAATGCCCGCAAGTGAATTTAATTATTATTTGATAAATATGAAAAAAGTCAGAGTTCAATAGCTTTTATAAAAAACACAATCCAAGAGAGACAACGAAATCAGAAACTATGAATAACACTAAATTTATATTATTTTGATTTTCTTCCAAATCATGTGTTATTTTCTCACCAAAAGGAATAATTTGTGGGATGCCAAATTATTTGAAAAATAAACAAAAATTGAAATTGGAACCCTTTTTAAAGATTTTTAGGAACTAAACATTGGTTGAATTATTTTGAATACTCCTAATTATCAATAGTCCTACATACAAATTGACATGAGTATTATGTGCTTGACCAGGTATAGTCTCTTAATTAATTTTTTTACGTGAATGTAGGCTGAGTGGGCGTGAATATTCATTTAATTTGCGCGCGGTATCGAATACGAAGTCACAACTGCCCATCCCTTAGACGAGACTTCACCGGGCCGAGCATGCCCCTCATTCCGCCTTGGAATGCCCCCGCCGAAATCATGCTGGTGGTTTACTATTGAGCCTTAATATAGAAAAACTGGCAGTACACCATAATATCATTGGCGGAAATTTTTCCAACTGGTTCTGATACTCCAGGTGTTCGACTTAACTCAACGACTAGACATCAAGCTATTTAGCACCCGAACACGTTAATAATCTTTCGCGAGATGTAGCTTGGACCGGTCCGTCAAGTCCAGAACGGCTATGATTCTAAAGTATTCCGCCATTATACGGCACTTCAATTTCTTACTTTAATTGCTGAAGTTAATGAGTAAAGACCTAATTGCTGAAATCGATTGGCTATGTGATACAAGAGGCACGGCTAGTTAATGAATGTATGGATTTTTATTGTGGTGCAAACTCGAGGCAACAAGTTTTATTTCTGGGGTCAAGCCCCAAGTGGCATACAAATTAACACGCCTCAACAGAGAACACATCCAATTAAATTTGAAAATTGTCAACCAAAACAAAAACAAATGCTTTGTACTTGTTTTTACTACTATCATTATTATACTCCATAAGGCAAGAGATGTATAAAATAAATTATAACCGGGGGTTAAACCTGCCCTCTTCTGAAACTAACTCTGCCCACGACCCTGATGAGTAACGCTCCCCAACCTACTGTTGGTGGAGCTTGGGGTAGTTTTGGTACTTGTGCTCTACTGAGCCGCACTTGGCGCATGGTTTTGCCAAGGCGTTGCGCCAGAAAAGAGGTGTGGGTGCCCTTCTGAAGGTAGGCTCTTCTTTCAACCTCCTCTTGACCCTCTCCATAATTGGGAGCTCTGCCGGGGTTGACTCCACTTCCTGCAGCGACATTGCCTCTCCTAGTTGAGGGGCTCTGGGTTTCTGAGTCTGTGTCTGAGCTGGACTCTGAATCTGGATCCGAGTGGGATTCCTTCGATGGCTCCTTCACGGGTTAGATCATGCCTCGTGATCCATCTGGATGATCGTACGACCATCGTCCAGCCGCCAGCCAAACATCTCGTCTTTGCATCTTGGTTTTAGAAACACCTGAAAGTTAAATCTCGTTTATTCTATCTACTCTGAAAATACCTTAGTCTTATTGAACTAGGCTAACTATTGATAATGAAATCCCTAGAATTACATTCTGCCATCCCTAAAGTTCTACTGAGTCCTTTATTGATTCATTCTCCCTGAGAATTTGAGCAGTTCTGAAGTCTGTTACAGCTCAGGCCCTCATCGACGTCCTGATCAGCTGGGCGTTTATGTGTAGGTATCGCGACCCAAACCAATTCGTCCTCCGGTCCCCCTTGTGCGTCCGGTTTCCCTTCAAATCCACACATAGTGATATTTGAACCCCAATTACACCACGAAAACCTCATTTTTTACAGTTGTGGTCATTGCGACTTTTGATCACCATGACATGATCTTCATTTTCCCTCAATTACAAACAAATTAGCCGGATTCTTTCTAAGCTTTACTATGCGTGAGCGAATACTGTTTCGTCCTGATGAATCTTTAAAATTCCTAACTCCCCTATTCAAGTTGAAATTTTCCTACATGCAACTTGTAATATCCCTCCAATTGATGACTTGACGACGGCGTCATCCGATACTGATAAACGTGTTCGCACAAGAAATTATGTTGCAGTGCGATGGAGACGTATCACGGATGTGCTGTCTGCGCACAAATGCATAACGCCAACCAATCGCGTGCAACCTGTCGTGCTGCTGCGGTCCAAGCTGTGACGCACACAAGTACGTCGCTACTTACACTTACACGGCAGGTCTGTCAGTGAATTACCTTACATTAGAAGGCATCCATACGTGCATCATAGAGGTCTAATGCGCATCCATAAGTATTCTAGAAGTGTACTGCACAGTGACATATGTGGCAGGACTTTACTGCGCAGGCATACATGTCACCAAACTGTACAGCGCATCCATGTGTATCATAGAAATTTACTGCACATCCGTACGTGCCATAAAAGTGTACTGCGCAGCTATATTTAAAATGTGATTCGACTGAGCAGCCCTATTAACAACCGAACGGTAGAACGCTTTCGCATATAATATATGGTTTTGCAGGGACGCACCTCGTCAAGCGAATCACGAATTCGTTCCAGATTTCCAGAAATTTCGATTGCCGTTTAAAGACTGAGGAGATCCAGGAAGTTTAAAGAGTAAGAATCGAAGAGGGAATATATCCACTTTGATCGAAACTCCTAGAAAAGCAAAATTCTAGAAAGTTCCGGCACCTGGAGAATCCCTGATCCCACATGCGCCACCTTTATACAAGTTGATTGCAATTTCGGTCGGCAAAACAGGGACCATCCTTAGTCGCCGAGTCGCAAATCTGCGACAGGGATCTACCTTACCGACAGCTCAATTATCAACATTGGGAAGTGGCCGCCGTCTGTTGGTGGCAGTTTGAAATGTGCAGTAGTGATGCATAATTAATCTTTTATTTATTAAATTTTTATCAGTTTAATCTTCTTCTTTCTAGTTAGAAATTTAATTATCTTTTATTTAATTTAAATGTCTTTTATTTCTTTTTGTTTATTTTGGTTAAAAACTGATCTTTTTTATTTGGATCGATATTGAAACAGAAATGTTTTCATTGTCTTGTTTTCGTAACAAAAACAGTGGGCATTCTATAAACAAACAATCATAGGTTGTAAGTTGGAAATGGGGTTGGGGGCCTACGAGTCGTACATGCTTCCACTCGGGATCGTTGCGAATTTAAAGGCACATTTACCCCCTTTTTTTTTTACCCCCTTGATCAACTCTTCAAACTGTTAGTAAGGACTTGAATGTGCCTACTAGTCGTAAATTACAGCATAAATATTAGATACTGTATGTGGGTTCCGGACCAATAGCAAACTTTTGTCGTTCGTTGAAAAAATTATTTGATAAAAATTTCTATATTATATTTTACAGATGAAGGTCATGTACACGTGCTCGAAAGTTCAGCATCAGTTCAAGGTAGGAGTAATACATATTATATAGCATAGTATCATGTAGCGGCAGTAGTAGCAGTAATCTATTTTTCCATTAGTTTAATCATTAGTCCAAGTCTAAACGATTCCGATTTGTAACTGAATAATCTAAAATATTTCAAGTTAAATTATTAAATAATTTCAATTGAAAACTTTTCCATATTTAAATCGCTTTTCATTTTTAACCATTCAATACAATGTACTGAATACTACAAATTTATAATTTGTCAAAAATGGTTTTGTATGTATGAATTTATGTATGTAACTACTGCGAGGCCAGACCCCAACGAGACAAAATCACGCGAGGTGTTATTTTGTACGTTTGTGTTGTGAGATCCATGAAATTAATAAACGACATATAATATCCAGGGAAAGAAGCAGCTTTAAAGAAGAAAAGCAAAAGGTACGTTAGAATAATATTATCTTAATGGGAAACTTGCATTCACACTATCGGTACTATCTGATGTATGCTTTTTTAGGTTATGTTTACAAAACCGAGTGTTGAAAAATTTTCTAATTAGGCGCGCAACTCATTAAGGTGATACAATTCTAACATACCTTTTGTATTTTTTTTCTTTAAAGCTGCTTATTTTCCTGAATATTATATGCGCTTTGTCAATCTCATGGATCATACGACACAAACTTACGAAATAACTCACTGATTCCTTATCAGAATTATTTCGTTACAGTTAGTGAATTTCAAAGCAATTTATGTTGTTGAAATTTGAACTACACGGTTGTAATTTCAATTACACGTGTAGGTAATTTTTCATTCACAAGTAGTTGAAATTTCAACAACGGTAATTGTTTAAAACTTCAAACACATGTGGGTGAACATTTAACCAGATATTTCTAACAATCTATAATTATATATATTATAACCTTGTGTTCTTCTAATTCTTTGATTAGGTTATCTCTTGAATTTATTAGTTTATTGGCCACTTCATTCAAGGTTAAGTAGTGGCTTATTGACCTACTTTACTGTTCCAACACTTGATCTTGTAAAGTAAATTTTATTCTATCGCCTGAAGGGCGCCAGAACGTTTATCCTGTCCAAAACCGAAAACGACAAAAATGGTCCTAAAGAGAATTACATTCGCAAATCAGTATCTATGATTATTATCATCAAAACTCAATATCCCGTAAAAAGAGAAAAGGGCGAATACAACTGATGTTTATTCCAATGGAAAATAATACCCATCTACTTATACTATTCGATTCCTGAATCGCCAGTCAACGACCCTCCACTACAGCGGTCCATGAGTGACCTGAAAGGTCATGTAAGGTCACCACCATTTTGGATGATCGATGTAGGAAATTAATTATATGAACTGAGAGCTAACTATTGATAATGGAATCCTTAGAATTACATCCTGCCATCCCTAAAGTTCTACTAAATCCTTTATTGATTCATTCGCCCTGAGAATATGAGCAGTTCCGAAGTCTGTTACGGCTCGGTCCCTCATCGACGTCCTGATCAGCTGGGCGTTTACGTGTAGGTATCGCGACCCAAACAAATTCGTCCTCCGGTCCCCCTTGTGCGACCTCTTCCCCTCCCCCCTTCGAGTCATGAATCTCGAGAAGTTCTCGGTCCAGGGCAGCCACCTCCTCTGACGTAAGTTCCTCGTCCTAAGGTTAGTCTGGTTTCACGTATTTAAACAACTTAGACACGTGATATCTCCCCTGTAGACCGCCCTCTTGGGATGATAATTCATAAGCACTGGGCGAGCAAACCTTTACGACCACGTACCACCCTTCGAATGGTTTCACCAACTTACTCAAGACGTTCTGATTCTTCCAGGAATAAAAGTGTTCCGGCTTCTTCACCAGGTCTTCTACTTTGAACGTCACGTCCCTGCGACCTCGATTATGATATTTGGCTGGTCGTGAAAACGCCTGATCTTTATATTTCGTGATAAGATCTCTTCGATGAGTGATTCTTGTCATCCTAGTTGCCCAACCTTCAGCGACGGGTGCGGGCAACTTTGCCGGCGGAAATGCTCAGGTACATCGTGTAGTGCTGTGCATGGACGTATTGCACGCGAATATAAAATCCTTCAGGCACACGTCCCATTCCCAGTGTTTGGTTGAACTCAAAATGCAAAATATGCTTGCTATCGTTCTTTTCAACGCTGGGCTTTGAGAAAAGCCGTTGCGTTGAATTTGAATTCAGCAAACCTGGCACTCACATCATTAAGCTTGAACTTTCATGAATAAACTTTAAAAAAATGATTGATCGATTAGATAGAATTTGTGTTCATATTAGCAATATTTCTCATTAAAATTTTCTTTATTGTTTAGACTCTGAATAATTTCTATCCCTTAGTCTGACTGATACAGCCATCTAAACAAGAAATGTAGTGAATACACTGCGGGTGTGTGACCTGGTAAACTAACCTCAAATTTATAACCTTTGATACTAAAAAAAAAATTGATTAGCATTTCGAACTCGAAAGTTCATTGCCTCACTACCCGATTTGGGTAGTGTTTCTAGGTGAATAAATACTACCGGTGTGGGTCCACCACACCCACGACGGCCCAACGACACGCAGTATTCCCGAACGGTCACCCATCGAGGTACTAACCGCGTCCAATGCTGCTTAACTTCAGTGATCTTACGAGAGCTGGTTTTTTCAGCGTGGTATCGCCGTTGGCATTAACCTTTACTATTCGTAAGCTAATATTTTTTCGTCCTGATGCAACTTTCAAATTGGTAATTTCCCTGTTAAGATTGAAATTTTCCCAAGTGCAACTTTTAATATCCCTCCAATCGCGTGCAACCTGTCGTGCTGCTGCGGTCCAAGCGATGACGCATACAATTACGTCACTGGTACGTCCGTGAGACTGGTAATTCAGATACAAACTGTTATTGTCTGTCGGTGAATGACTAGTCACTATTTCATCGCCATTTAGATAGGAACAGAACCGTGTAACAAAATTCACCAAAACAGTACTTCGTTGCCCTGTGAGCCTTGCCGTTGGAGGCCTACGAGTCGTAAATGCCCCCACTCGGAATCGTTTTTGAATTTAAAGGCACCTTGACCACTTATTCAACTTTTTCACAAACACCTCCCTCCTCCCAATCATAGTCACCCCCTCCAACCGTTAGAAAGGGCTTGAATGTAATTAGAAGGCTTATGTAATTCTACTCATTTTATATATTAGGCCAATTCTTAGTCCAAGTCATGCGTTGATAATCTAAATAATCACTGACTTTGTGGTCACGTTTGAACTATGCTTTTTGGGACCAATAGCAAACTTTTGTCGGTCGTTGCAAAAATTCTTTGATAAAAATTTCTATATTATATTTTACAGATGTAAGTCAGAGACACCGCGTCAAAAAATCATCATCAGTCCAAGGTAGGAGTAATACATATTCTATAGCATAGTAGTACGTAGTAGTAGTAGTAGCAGTAATATATTTTTCCATTAGTTTAATCATCAGTCCAAGCCTATTAGGGTAAGTGTGGGTATTACCGTGGATGCTGCGATTGTTGCGGTTTCAAAGTTAAATAATGATTTAGAATGTTTTGAACCTATGAAACCTATGAACTGAAACAATTCAGAACATTATTATGTGATATATTTTTAATTATCATCAATATATCAACTGCAGTTACTATCTTCTTAACTATTTTGTTGCAATTTGAATCTCGCATGCTCGTATTTCTATATATTTTTGACCAAATCAGTATTTGGCACAAGATTTGCCTTGTTGCATGTTTTACGGCGGCTTTCCAGGCGCCAACAGGCGCTGTATCATAACTTCAAAACTAGCCTTTAAATAGTCGCCTGTGATAATGCCTGTCAGTGTCTCAGTGCGTCTTTCACCTAAGTGATTTTTAATCCATGTGATCAAAAACATAAAACATAATTACAAGGTTTAAATCTCCAAAATTATTGGTAACTTCACTTTAAATAAAATAGCAGTATTACCAGCGTAGTAATTGGGTCACCACAGTAGTTGACGCGCAGTAGCTCATGCAAACCCGCAGTAATATTCACATGGAACATTTGTTTTCGATTCGCATTTTTCACGTAAATCCAATTTCTTTTCACGTTCTAACGACTGACTTCTATTGACTGAATACCAAATATTGCTTCGCGAATTGATGCGTAACGAATTTCCCATTCAAACACTTGTTTTTTATCTTCGAAAGTCGTCCTGATTTTTTTCTTCGCTGTAACACCCACACCTACCCTGGTTCGTTATAATTTGTTTGAAGAAAGAAAAAAATATTGTTCAGAAAAAATCAAAATTTAAATTCATAACCACCAATAAATTTTTCATTCTAAACGGCTTTGTTCCATGAAGGCTTTTGAAACAATTTTCGAATTTCAACATAGAACTACATATTCTTAATCCTCATATAGGAAATTTAATCTCGCATTTTTTTCTCTGGACAAAAAATATCTTAGTTTTTTTTCGTTTTCAAAGTGAACACGAAAAAACATTGTAATAAAAATGTACAGGAACCCTCATTTATTATTTGTCAAGACTGCTAGAGTGAGTAATGTATTAACTTTTTTTTTATATAAAAGATATTAATTTTTCACCTGATACTTTGCATAAATCATGCATCTTGAAGCTCATGGGGAGTTGAGCGAATTTTGAACAAAATCGAGTGCGAGGCATGAGATACGTGATGAGACTGTGTTCGGCATTTTGTGTGTGGTAAATGTATTATCAAATAAATAATACGTCGTATCCACAGAAAAAACTGGGGGTAAGAAATGTTGCAGGTAATCATTATTTGTGGGTAAAGTCAGCTAGGGTACAGGGTAATGTCGCGCCGGGTAATTGATAAGTGGCTAAAGTATACCCGACTTTACCCTGGCGGAGGGTACCATGGGCGAAGTGTCACTTGCTGACTTCATGTTTCAAGAACCGGCTACGAACAATGATTTGTCGCATATTTGCGCGTACAAGGCACTCCAAAAGGATGATACTTAACATGAAGTAGCGAATTAATCGCCGAATTTTCTACTTACCACACTTTATTCGTCAAAATGAATTTGACAGCAGATACAGGGTTTAAAAGTCGCCATGGTCTTTGGAGTGAATAGGTGCGTTGAAAAAAAAAAAACACGTAAAGTTTCCGCTTGGGAATTTCCAAAGATATGGTTGTCACAGCGGAAACTTTTCGGTAGGTATTTGAAACAAATCATTTTCCATTTAATCGCAGAAATCTGTGCATGTCAATGGTTAATTAGCGGAATGGCGGATCGGTACTTGTGTTTTACACAATGTCCTTGAAGAAGATTACTTTTTAGCAACCAGGGTTGCGTACGTAATATACCTTAGGTGACAGACCCAGAAATTCCTTTTGGAAGGAGTTAAATTTTATTTTAAAGAGGGAAAATGGCAAAAATTTTGCTTGTTGCCCCGGGTGCAATCGAATGTTGTCAAATACGATTGAAATGAACTTTTCAGAACGCAATTACAAAAATGGCGTGTTTTCATGCCTCCATAGACAAACGCGAAAGTACGGTTTTTGAGCGGCATCTGGCGGTGCATTAGATGAGTTAGAAAAATAGGGTTCAGTGAGCATGGCGTGACATAGAGTTAAAAAAAGTGCTTTTTTTGTGCATGCTCCGAGTATTTTCGTAACGCTAGAGTTGGCCAGACAGAGTCCGTGGACTGACGGCTTTCCTTTTTGAAACTCGTGCCATGTTTTTGAAACTCGTCTCCGGTTCGGGCGCCTACAACGCCCTCACCTACGAGTCGTTACAAAAACATTACGCTCGTTTCAAAAAGGCTGTCAATCCACACTAGTTACGAAATGTACTATACTCTACCTCTTTTCAGTGGCGGAACTTCCTGAGGGTCTTTTTGTTTGAAGATATTTCTGAAGTTACAAGAAATACGAAGTCAGAAGATTTAAAAAATTAAAAACAATCATTCATATTTACGAAGGATCAACAATATTTACAAACCTGTGAGCTAGAAGACAGTCGTAGCTAGTATTTTTTTAATACTATTATAAATTGAGCATTTTGAAACTGCTTGATTTTCAACTTTCAACCAATCAAACTTCACTTCTTCTCAACGGATTTTTTGTCCCCATTCCCTCCTAGCTTTTGGTTTACTCATTTCTCAAATTTTATTTTTAAAAATTACTTAACCTGGCAGTTAATGCATTCCGGAATAAGTGAGGTTATAGTATGCTCTTTTCCATCACCCACCATTCAAGTCCGCCATTATTTACGTTTATTACATTTTCTACGTATAATACGTAAAATACGTATTATAGGCATAAAGGTTCGAGTTACACGTAACCGTGCAACCTTCAAGGTGTATTTGCACACTCTGTCTGCTCGTCGTCAGCCAGGCAACATATCGAAATATCTTTTCGCACCTCCGGAAAATTCAGTGCAATATAGTAATATTTTAGTGATCTTCCAGTGAGTTTCAGAAGATAACTAAAATATTACTATATTTCACTGAATTTTCCGGAGGTGTGAATGGATATTTCGATATGTTGGCCGGCTGACGACCAGCAGACAGAGCGTGTGAATACACCTTGATAGCGACCAAGCGTAGTAGCACCAGGGTTGCGTACGTAATATACCTTAGGTAATTTTGCGTAGTTTTTTATATGTAAAGTACGTACCTAGTTTTTTACATGTAATTTGCTTTTGCAAGATGGCGACTGCGCTTATATGGAAAATAAACATAACCTACTTCTTTAATACACCGAAGGGACTGACTGACTAGCTTGAAAGCTTCTTAATTTATGAAAAAATGATTAGAGGTGGTAGACCCAGAAATTCCTTCTGGAAGGAGTTAAATTTTATTTTATAGAGGGAAAATCGCAAAAATTTTGCTTTTTGCCCAGGGTGCAATCGAGTGTTGTCAAACACGGTTAAAATTAACTTACTTCACGTATTTTCAAACTTCAGTTCTTCCCCAGGGATTTTTTGTCCCTTTTCCTTTCTAACTTTTGATTCAATCATTTTAAAAATTTTATAAAAAATGATTCAATTAATCTCGTACTTAATGCATTCCGGAATACGTGAGGTTATATTAGGCTCTTTTCGCTCTCCCGCCTTTCAAGTCCGCCATTTTTTACATTTATTACATTTTTTACGTATAATACGTAATATACGTATTATATGTATGAAAGTTCGAGTTACGCGTAACCGTGCAACCCTGAGTAGCACAATTGGCACAACGATCAAATGGTGATCAGGTATTTTATGCTGTGACGTAAGTTAGCAAGATGTCTGCACGCTGAGAGCTAAGCAATAATACCAATTGCATGGGATGGAACTTAATTTCTTTTTATAACTTGGAAAAAAAATATTTTTCCATAAGTGTATTTAGATTAACCATTAACTATTTAATTGAATAGACATCTTTGAGTTCCCCACCCAACCTGAAATACCTCCTTAAAAAAAAAACCGGTGATAAGTCGCAAATTTCGAAAGGTTACAAGTATGAACAATTTCAGGTTATGTTTGGGTTTTTTGTCGCCCGAAAAAAATATGTTTGAGGCCGATCCGAAATTTAGGGCTCATTTACACCTCTGCTGGCAAGACTTTTTTCCTATCACTCTAACATGTGGCAATAGCGTAAGTTTATGTCATTCTACAAACTTTCTGAGGAAAATATCTGGGGAATTTCTGGAGTGAACTAAACTTAAGGTATTGTCACATGGTAGAGTTATAGGAAAAGAGTCTTGCCAGCAGAGGTGTAAATGAGCCCTAAATATCGGATCAGCCTCAATCATATTGTTTCGGGTGACAAAAAACCCAAACATAACCTAAAATTGTTTATACTTGTAACCTTTCGAAATTTGCGACTTATCACCGGTTTCATTTTTTTAAATGAGTTATTTTAGGTTGGGTGGGGAACTCAAAGATGTCTATTCATTTAAATAGTTAATACTTAATCTAAATACACTTATGGAAAAATATTTTTTTTCCAAGTTATAAAAAGAAATTAAGTTCCATCCCATGCAATTGGTATTATTGCTTAGCCCTCAGCGTGCAGACATCTTGCTAACTGACGTCACATCATAAAATACTTCATCACCATTTGATCGTTGTGCCAATTGTGCTACTGGCGCTACTGCGCTCGGTCGCTATCAAGGTGTATTCACACGCTCTGTCTGCTGGTCATGAACCAGCCAACATATCGAAATATCCATTCACACCTCCGGAAAATTCAGTGGAATATAGTAATATTGTAGTTATCTTCTGAAACTCACTGGAAGATAACTAAAATATTACTATATTTCACTGAATTTTCCGGAGGTGCGAATGGATATTTCGATATGTTGGCTAGCTGACGACGAGCAGACAGAGTGTGCAAATACACCTTGAAGGTTGCACGGTTACGTGTAACTCGAACCTTTATGCCTATAATACGTATTTTACGTATTATACGTAGAAAATGTAATAAACGTAAATAATGGCGGACTTGAATGGTGTGTGATGGAAAAGAGCATACTATAACCTCACTTATTCCGGAATGCATTAACTGCCAGGTTAAGTAATTTTTAAAAATAAAATTTGAGAAATGAGTAAACCAAAAGCTAGGAGGGAATGGGGACAAAAAATCCGTTGAGAAGAAGTGAAGTTTGATTGGTTGAAAGTTTAAAATCAAGCAGTTTCAAAATGCTCAATTTATAATAGTATTAAAAAAAATACTAGGTACGACTGTCTTCTAGCTGACAGGTAGAGTATAGTGCATTTCGTAACTAGTGTGGATTGACGGCCTTTTTGAAACGAGCGTAATGTTTTTGTAACGACTCGTAGGTGAGGGCGTTGTAGGCGCCCGAACCGGAGACGAGTGTCAAAAACATGGCGCGAGTTTCAAAAAGGAAAGCCCTCAGTCCACAGGAGTCACGAACGATACTTTTCAGAACAAGATAATGTGCGAGGCGATAGGAACACGTTATACTCTTCGTTAGAAACATCGACTCACCAATACGCCATGAATTCTCTTTCTATCTTTGTCTACCACGGACTCTCTCTGGCCAACTCTAGCGTTACGAAAATACTCGGAGCATGCACAAACAAAGCTCTTTTTTTAACTCTACGTCACGCCGTGCTCACTGAACCCTATTTTCCTAACTCATCTAACGCACCGCCAGACGCCGCTCAAAAACCGTACTTTTGCGTTTGGCTATGGAGGCATGAGAACACGCCATTTTTGTGATTGCGTTCTGAAAAGTTCATTTCAATCATATTTGACAACATTCGATTGCACCCGGGACAACAAGCAAAATTTTCGCCATTTTCACTCTTTAAAATAAATGTTAACTCCTTCCAAAAGGAATTTCTGGGTCTGTCACCTCTAATCATTTTTTAATAAATTAAGAAGCTATGAAGCACGTCAGTCATATAAGCGCAGTCACCATATTGAAAACGTAAATAACATGTAAAAAAACTAGGGACGTAAATTACCTAAGGTATATTACGTACGCAACCCTGTTTGCTAAAAAGTAATCTTCTTCAAGGACATTGTGTAAAACACAAGTACCGATCCGCCACTTTCAATAAATATGTACCTGCCCATTATCGCAAAATTGCTAATTAACCATTGACATGCACAGATTTCTGCGATTAAACGGAAAATGATTTGTTTCAAATACCTACCGAAAAGTTTCCGCTGTGACAACCATATCTTTGGAAATTCCCAAGCCGAAACTTTACGTGTTTTTTTTTCAACGCACCTATTCACTCCAAAGACCATGGCGACTTTTAAACCCTGTATCCCCTGTATTAATTTCGCTACTTAATGTTAAGTATCATCCTTTTGGAGTGCCTTGTACGCGCAAATATGCGACAAATCATTGTTCGTAGCCGGTTCTTGAAACATAAAGTCAGCAAGTGACACTTCGCCCATGGTACCCTCTGCCAGGGTAAAGTCGGGTATACTTTAGCCACTTATCAATTACCCGGCGCGACATTACCCTGTACCCTAGCCGACTTCACCCACAAATAATGATTACCTGCAATATTTCTTACCCCCAGTTTTTTCTGTGTCAAGAGTAATTTAGGTAGAAATAATCTATTGGCAAGATTTACGGGTAACAATCAAAATAGCCCTTCTTATTCACGGCCACTGATGCCTCACATAAAAACTCAATATCGCGTGAAAAGAAGAAGAGAACGATTACAATTGATATTTATTCCATGGGGAGAATAATACCCATCTACTCATACTACATATTTGATTCATGAACTGCCAACCAACGACCCTCCACTATGACGGTCCATGAGTGATACGAAAGGTCGTGACAGGTCATGGCCATTTTGAATGATCGATTAAAATTAATTATGTGAACTATGTTTTAATGATTTTCCAACCTGGTGGTCCATGGACGAAACGAAAAGTCATGTAAGGTCGCCACAAAGTTGGACGATCGAACGGTGCAGATGCTCACCCCCATTACTATACGCACTGCGTATTCACAAAAGAGTCTATTGTTTTAAAATATTCGAGAGCACACTTTAACTCTATGATCACTTCGACTGAGCAACTTTAACATCTCATCTCAACGCCGGCGTCTTCCAAAATGGCAATATTTATAGAACTTGAAGGCGAAATTGGAAGTTATACCTTGTGAGCTTCTTAGAGTATCCGGTAATAATAAGACTTTACGCCCAGTCACATTCTTAACTTTTGGCTAATTATGAGGCCTCACGCCTGAACAGATTATTCTCTTGCCAATAAATAGGCCTCAAAATAAAACTTCTCCAAGATTTTCCATTTCACATGGGTATTTTGCGGAGAATGAAACAGAGCGCGCCAAGACTAGTGCACGCTTGAAATATCAGCTGCTACCGTGTTGACATTTTCACGTGATTGAATAGTAGTGTGAGTGGTGCAGAGTCAAGTCACGACCGCCTGTTCGTTTTGTGGTTGTGTTGTGGGTGGTGAAATGTGACATCCGGCAAAGACGGCTTGAGTGGGCCTGGTAATAATACAAAGAAGTTCGACGGGATTAGTGGTTTCATATCAAAATAAATGATAACCCCCAGTCTGGCTACGGTTCATAGCGAGCGGAATAAAAACCTAGGCCTCGAGGGGTTTCGTTAAGGCAACGCACCATCCCTCTGGAGGCATACTCTCAGATGACAGCCTATCACTTATTCGGTGCCAGAACAGAAGAAGAGAACAATATAAAAAACTGCTTTGAAGGATATGATATAGACGGGATAGTGGACGCTTTAAAGGACTCTTTTGAAGAACTATTAGGAGGTGAAGATATAGGGCAGCAAAACTGCGACATAGAACATAATGCATAAGAAAACGCAATTGAAAAAGTCTGTGTCACTGAGATCAAAGATATAATTAAGAACTTGAAAAACGGTAAGGCTGCTGGTATAGACAGTATTAGTGCTGAAATGCTTAAATATAGTGGCGAGTACATACCTCAAAGGTTGTGCGAATTGATAAATTTATGTTTCGAGGCAGGAGAAGTCACAGACGATTGGAGAAAGGCGATTATCGTACCAATATATACAGAGCAGATATTTAGCCTAAGACGGATCACAAAAAAAAGGCTTGAGAGTAGGAAAGAAAGTTTTCTGCGCATTTATTGACCTAGAAAAAGCATTTGACAAGGCAAATAGACGTAAACTTTGGGAAGTCCTTAAAGAGTACGGAGTCAATAGAGGGCTCCTACAAGCAATAAAAACAATATATACAGGTAGTACAGCGAGTGTAAGGGTAGACGGGAAACCGAGTGACTGGTTCGATATTATGCAAGGCGTGAAACAAGGATGCGTTATGTCCTCGCGGCTATTTATCATATTCATGGATAAGTGTCTAAGAGCTGCCCTTTTCGACGAAGAAGGTGTAGATCTCGAAACCGTCAAGGTGCGTGGGTTAGCTTTCGCAGATGACGAAATTGTTATGGCAGAATCAGTCTAGGACTTGCAAAAAATGTTGAATAAATTTAATACAAGCAATTGACAAGTACGTATATCTGGGTAGCCTATTCAGTAGCGACGGAAAAATAGATGGGGAGTTAGATAGGCGCATAAATAAGGGTAAGAAGGTTATCGGTAGAGCAGGATCCACCCTCACAAATAAAAGCATCACAAAAAAAGCTAAAATAGCCATATATAATTATATATTCGTACGGACTGTAGTACACGGTAGCGAGACATGGACATGTCAAGAAAAGGACAGAAGTAAAATCAACGCGATCGGCATGAAACCCCTGCGCATAATATGCGGGAAAACACTGATGGACAAAGTCCGAAACGAGAAAATCCTCATAGAGTGTGGTACAGGAGACACACTAGTTGACATATGGGAGAGAAATCAGCAAAGTTGGTTCGGACATCTTGAAAGAATGAAATATGAACTACTGACGAAGCAAGTGTATAAAGGTGAAGTAAATGGCAGAATGCCCAGAGGTAGACCGCCGAAAGAATGGTTAGAATCTGTGAATGAGACACTAATCCGAAGAGACATAAGAAGCCATAGAAACACGAGAGCTTGCATGAAAAAACGCATGGACAATAGAATGAATGATGCCTGAAACAAAGACCTTGGATACTAATGGGACCAAGTGGGGAACCATACATAACAATTTTGTGAGGCTCCTCACATGGGGTGATCGCTAAAGAGATTGATCAGAAACCTGCGTCGGAGCAGTGTTGCGGAATGAGCGTATCATTTAAACAAATAACACGATAATTCCAGATCAATCTAAAACATCTATACCTTACACCTATATACCTATATACCATATACCCATATACCGACCTACTGTATACCTATATACCTATTCACTAACTTTTCCAACCAAGCAAGTCACGCCTACCCCGAAAGGGAAATGGCTTAATGGTATAATAATAATAATGCGGCCAGATGTCCACCATTCTCAATTTTACTCCCCGTATACGGGGGTGGCATCGAACGCCCACGCTCAATACTGCATGGTCAGAATGACCACTACGATTTTTAATTGGGTTATTCCATCGAAAATCCGACTTCCCATTGATCCTAGCGAGACACAATAAACGCACTGAAGATACTTCGCGACCCAAAATTAACCCTTATAAGTGAGGGCGAGGCAATTACCGAGACTCCCGCAGAATGCCTGCAACTTCGGCATTTTCAATGAAATACAATTCTATCACAGTCAAGGCAAACTAGGTGAGAAAAGGATTTACCAACCTGGGAGTCTCCTCTGCCCCGCCAAGAATCTCTGCCGCCAGTGGACATTTCAAATCGGTCCAAAAACAATCAATATCTCCTCTCTGAAACTCCCAAAAACGTCCGTGGTCGGAAAAACCACAGTGCGGTTGGAACGTAAAGCAACGAATGAAATATGGGGCGGTTACTTCCGTCTTGCAGGAAGGGAGTCCGCACGCAGCCGTCCACATGTTTCTTGGGAGGGAGTGAGAGGCCTTCATTCAGTGTTTCGGCGCGCCGCCAGATGTCGCCATGATGCCCGATTTTCGCATTCGTCTCCGCGATCTTTCGGTCCGCTCGTCGTGCCCGCCGAGGTTGTTGACAACCTGTCAAAATTGGTTTCCACCGTCGCATCCAATCCTGATTTTCCCTGGCATTCTTGCATGAAAGGGACTCCCGTCCAATCATATATGCCCGGGAAATGTTGTTGAGTCCTCGACCGAAGATTATCTGTTGTTGGAAATTGATGCAGGTATCGCCGTCTCCGGAGTAAAGGCGAGGGTAGAGTGCTACCCCAATCCAGCTCTATGAAGGAATATATAGAAAAAAGAGAAAAACAAACAGACTAAATGTTCGAAATTAAAAATCATCAAAGTGGAACTCTGTTGTCTGGCAAGTATCCGTTAGCTTAATAATTTGACATAACCTAAGCTTATTAAAATTGATTAAACTAGTCAACCAGTTTCGATTCGTTGCTTCAGGTTCATTACCCATATTTATTTAGCTTAAGTTATCAATTCTTTATCATGTTTTTTTGTGGGTAATCAAATACCCCGTCACAGTACATTAATTACTACAAAAATAATAAATAAATAAATAAAATCAAAGGGAATAAGAAAGAGATTGCCATATAGTTCGGTAAAATTAAAATACGCATTAAACAAACAGGATACCCGCCGGTAAATATGAGTTTTTGTATTGTTCCTTTTAAAAATAAAAGAAAAAAGACGAAATGGAAAGCCAACAAAAAAATACTTGTGGATGAAGGAATCCAGGTATGCGAGCGTGTCACACAAGGGCCTATGGCAAAGCTAAGCATTGAAAACAAAGAAGAAACCATTGCCAAGCGAGAGGAACATACCCGAAATAAGATTCCTGCAAAGGGATCAAAAATTAAAAACAAAATAGTAATAACGGCAAGATTCAACCTCGGGAAACGACCTGCGTACGTAGTAAAACTAAATTGACCTATCACCACCGAATATGATAGGGAAGAAAGAAAAAAAGAAGAAATCGCAGAAGTAAAGAAAGAGGCCGACATTCAACATGAAAAGTGGAAGAACAGTTTGTTTGACGAAATGAGAGAATAGTCAAAACCATGACAGATAAACTAAAAAAGGCAAACCAACTCAGAAGAAAAAGAAACGAGAGAAAAATCCCTAAAAAGAGGGAAGAAAATATACGACGAGAAAAGAAGACAGAAAAACTAACTGAAAAGAAGACATCACAAAAGAATCAAGAAGAGTCGATTATTAAACAAAAAGAAGGCGAACTTTTATACGGACAAACAATAGGAGGAAATTTATATTCATTCATCTTCGGTAGTGACTTGGTGAATGAATACATCGTCGACAAGGGGAAGAATATGATTTAAATCCAAAGGATGTGCAAAGACTAGTTAAACTCTAGAAAATCTCTAAATTTAGTTTTCTTTTAATCACAGTTACTCTATGCATTTTTTTTATTGCCGCCGTTTTTGGAAATCATGTTTTTTTTCAGAAGCTTTCTGTAGGTTGAAGGTGTCGAAACCGCAGCGGATGCAATGCTAACTAATATCTCCTCAGAGGTTTAACAAAACAGATTTAACTCCTGAAAAATAACGGTACTCTACAAATTCTTTCTTCGCCCACGAAAATAAACGAATAAATTGAATTGACATGAAAGTTCTTCGCTTAGGAGGGCACGTTCATCCATTTAGCAAGCCATTGACTTAGGGGGGCTTTCCATAGGTTAGAAGAAAAAAAAAAAAAAAAGAATAAATAAATAAATGAAAAATGAAATACGAATAAATAAATATCTGTTTTAATTATTGAACAGTCTGAGTTCCTATTAACAAAAATGTCAATAAATGCAGTTGAAAGGTCATTAAACCTATATGAAACCACTGAAACGGTTTAGAATAACTGAACATCATGACTCTAGATTATAAATGTAGCATCATATAGTTAAGTACCAAAAGGATAGAAAGAAATGATTTCACGAAATCAACCAAAAAAGAAAAGAAAATTAATGGATCGATAATTGCGCACGCAATTTGATTATGAGAAGTGGGGATTCGCGGGTCTAAAAGAAAGCGAGGCCCAGTCGCGGGTCAGAAAACCCCGCTCAATCAGTCCTTTCGTAAGACCACTCAGGAGTAAAGGTTCTCGAGGATGCTTCGATGATCAGCAACTTTACTTATGAACATTTCTAATAGACTCTGGTGCGTTAGGAAGGCAATTTCGGGCTTAAAATTCGGGATTTAAAATGTTATTCAACCAGTTTTCATATTGGAGCTTAACAATTTAATCCAATCTCTAATCATAAAACAGAAAAGTCCTTCTAAAGAGATTTTGCGTGGAAAAGGTTCTTTGACTCAAGAAGGCGTGATCTAAATTTTGAAAAGTGAGATTTTGAACCGGAACTCGTTTATCCGGACCTTATGTTACTCGATCAAAATAATTTACAGAATGGCAGGTAATCCTGAAGGAAAGAAAAGTTTAAATTTTATAATTAGAATTGTAGAATTCTAGGAGCAGAACTCCCAGAATGAATTCTCCATTTTAATTAATGGAAAAATTCAGAGACACTGCGAGTGGATTAATTAAAAAGATAATTTATTCATTGCCAAGTTCGAAAGAAATTTGAAGACTTGTGAATCTTGTATCTAGAGTTAGGAAAATGATGTCTTGGTTTTGATTCAGACATTGCAACTGGTCTACCAGAATTAGGATATCATTTAAAAAGGCAAAATGAAAGACATATGAAAATCCTGAGTATTTAAAATGGGGACTTGGCAGTGAGGCTAGAAATCAGAAGAATGGCGCCAGAAATTGAAATCCGGTAGAAAATAACGGTTCAGGTTCAGGCTGAACAACGGTTCAAATTCACGTGAATTTCAATTATTTAAAAGCAAAAAAAGAATTTTATCTTGCTTTTGGGAATCCTATTAAAGTTCTGAAGAAAAATGAAGATTTGCTCGCTAGAATCAAAATGAAGCTCGTTGCCATAGATGCTCTTTTTGATTTGGGATCAGTGGAAAACTTTATTTCAAAAGAATTTATGATCCAGAAGTATTTCACATTTTGGAATTTGAGAATCGAAAAAGAGGAAATATTAATTGGAATTGGTCAAAAAGAATTGAGATTGCCTAAGGTTTTTTTTGTAGCATTCGAGAAAAGAGTTTTTCGTAGTAGTTTCATCGTTCTGCCAGGATTGACACCGACGTGCTGACTCAGGGCCAATTTCCTGAACGGAACATAACAATTTACCAATGAATAAAATTTTATTGATTATTATCTATAAAATCACACGAGTTGGTACATTTACCATCAAGTAAACAAGAGATATAATGTCTAGGTTAAAATTAAAATCCTCTAACCCTAGATCAACGAGCACTTACATGGTTAAGAAAGAAATAATGTAACAGAAAGCATAAAAAATACATACTATATGTGAGTTTAAATAAAATCAAAGGTGATTTACCTTTTATGCAGTTCTACTCATTTTTATATTAGGCCAATTCTTAGTCCAAGTCATGCGTTGATAATCTAAATAATCACTGACTTTGTGGTCACGTTTGAACTATGCTTTTTGGGACCAATAGCAAACTTTTGTCGGTCGTTGCAAAAATTCTTTGATAAAAATTTCTATATTATATTTTACAGATGGAAGTCATAAACACCGCGGCAAAAGTTCATCAACAGTCCAAGGTAGGAGTAGTACATATCCTATAGCATAGTAGTATGTAGTAATAGTAGTAGCAGTAATCTATTTTTCCATTAGTTTAATCACCAGTCCAAGCCTATTAGTACGTTGTAATTTGTTTGAACGAAGAAAAAAATATTATTCAGAAAAAAATCAAAATTTAAATTCATAACCACCAATCAATTTTTCATTCTGAACGGCTATAGTCCCTGAAGGCTTTTGAAACAAGTTTCGAATTGATACATTACATAAAGCATGCATCTTGATGCTCATGGGGAGTTGAGCGAATTTTGAACAAAATCAAGTGCCAGGCATGAGATACGTGATGAGAATGTGTTCGGCACAGCCGAAGGAGCTTAATCGAGAGAGAATTCACAATCGCCAAATTATAGTTGTCGATGCTTTCGCCTATAATTCTTAAAGATCTGTGTGGTATTATCAAATAAATAATACGTCGTGTCGATAGCAAGTTAGGTAGAAATAATCTATTACCAAGATTTACGGGTAACAATCGAAATAGTACTTCTTATTCACGGCCACTGATGCCTAACATCAAAACTCAATATTGCGTGAAAAGAAGAAGAGAATGATTACAATTAATATTTATTCTAAGGGGAGAATAATATATATCTATTTATACTATTTGATTCATGAATTGACAACTAATGACCCTCCATTATGACGGTTCATGAGCGACACGAAAGGTCGTGACATGTCACGGCTATTTTGGATGATCGATTAAAATTAATTATGTGAACTTTGTTTCAATGATCTTCCAACCTGGTGGTCCATGGACAAAACGAAAGGTCATGTAAGGTCACCACAAAGTCGGATGATTGAACGGAGCGGAATTGCTTCAATTGAAATTCGACTATGCGAGGGTAGTAAGGTGTGGCGACAAATAGATGATGAGAAATGCATGAAGAAGATTGTCAGTGGAGTGAATGACGCCTGAAACGAAAGACCTTGGATATCATGGGCCCGCATGAGGGCATGAGTGATGTAGAACTTAAAAGGATTCCGACTAGGGTCATTCACGGCTGGTTTGGAAGGGGAAATACGATTTGAATCAAATTTAAGTTTAATTTAAATTAAATTCAAATTCAAATGAAATATATGTGGGGCGGGCTTGTGTAAAAGTTGGAAAAGGGGTCGAAGTGCCTTTGAATTTAAAATGATCATGACTGCGGGCCATTTATCACTTGTAGACAGAGTCGACCCTTTTAAAACGATATTGGGTGGGTGGCGCAGGGGTAGGCTATGTAAATTTTAGAAAAGATGTCCGTGTGCCTTCGAATAGAAAACGATCCCCACTAAGGGTGTTCGTGATGTATAACTGCATTCCACTTTTATGGTAATTATCCAGTTTCTAATTACCCTACGCGTCGGCTAGCGTCGAGCGTTCTCGGCTTGTTATGAGTGGACTGATAGACTTTACCGTCAGTCTGCACCACGGTATGCCCACTCCAATGTACTTTGCAGGGGTACTTAGAGATCGTCGCGAGACGGATCAGCGACATCAGGGTGACGTAGCAAGAACTGTAGTGTTCACAGCAACGCTCCCCCACGCAAAATGATTCTTGGTTAGGTTTTTTTTTTAGGGTGGAGTCCCATAAGAGCGTCAAACTGGGCACAGGACGCAAAGCGTCGAATCAAAACACTTGTCAGTCAGTGAACGTATTTCTATGGAATGCTTAGCATTGCTAATGCTAAAGGTGCTCGCACAAGAAAATCTGCTGCAGTGCGCTGGGGGCGTCTCACGGACGTGCCGTCCGCGCAGGAAGACATACCGCCAACCAATCGCGTGCAACCTGCCGTGTTGCTACGGTCCGTGAAAGCACTTACTCAAGTGCGTTGCGAATTAGTGTAAGTAGCGAAATAATTGTATGCGTTATCGCTTGAACCGCAGCAGCACGACAGGTTGCACGCAATTGGTTGGCGTTACGTGTTCGTGCGCGGACGGCACGTCCGTGAGACGCCTCCAGCGCACTGCAAAGGATTTTCTTGTGCGAAAACTTTAATGGATACATTCCGATGGCATACCCGTACAGCTTAGGGAACCTAGCAATTACTATTTTTCTGCTACCAATTTGCCTATGGGAGGGGGCACAGCGTGGGCTGCATCGCTATGTCGGAGTATCGGCCGCTCGCGTCAATTTTGCCTCGAAATCGACGCACTACTGCTGTGAACGTTTTTAGCAAAATAAACTGGAATTAAAGCAAAATTTCTGTTTCGCATTCATTGAATGAACCGTCGCATCCGCTATTAGCAGGGGACATTTACAACTCACTGGCACCCGCCGGCCCCTTTCCAATGGTTTTTTTATGCCCCCAGTTGGGATCTTTTCGAATTTGAAGGCGCCTTAACCCCTTTCTCGACTTTTCCGCAAGTCGCCCCCCCCCCCCCCCATGATAACCGCCCTACAAACTGTTAGAAACCGCTTGATATCTATCTCGAAAATGGTAAGAGAGCAACATTTTTTTCGGTCAGACACGTGTTCAGCTTTTATAAATAGATAAAATATGTTAGTTTTAACAAAATCGAAGATGATCGACCTTATATGCAATTCTACCAATTTTTCCATTAGTCCTATTATTAGCCCAAGTCATGTGTTGAGAATCTTAATACTAACTGACCTTGAAATCACGTTTAAGCTATATTTATTTTGGACCAATAACAAACTTTTGCCAATCGTTGAAAAAATACTTCAATACAAATTTCTATATTATATTTTACAGGTGGAAGTCATGCAAACCAGGGCGAAAATGCATCATCGGACGAAGGTAGTAGTAGTACATATTGCATAGCATAGTAGTATGTAGTAGTAGTAGAAGTAATCTATTTTTCCATCAGATTGATCATCAATTCAAGTCTATTAGTAAATTATAATTTGTTTGAACCAAGAAAAAATTTATTCAGAAACAAATCAAAGTTTAAATTCTTCAACGTCAGTTAATTTTTCTCGCTGAACGGCTTTGGCTCCTGGAGGTATTTGAAACGAGTTTCGATTTTTAACTTCAAATAACATTCATGATTCTTACAAATAAAATTTAAACTCGTATATTTTCCTCTGGACGAAAAATGTGGTAGGTTTCTTCCTTTTAAGGTGAACCCAAAAAAACTATTTGAACAAAAATGTACAAGCAACCTTATTCATGATATTTCAAGCCTCCTACTTCTAACGGAAAATAATAATATACAAGACAATGCAAATGCGCAAGTTTCGATACCATTGGATATTAAAAATTGTAATAATATAAATTTATTTAAATGACACATTTTTCAGGGTATCTGAAAATGAAAAATAATACAAATTCTATGAACGGCTGTTTTTAATAGTCAAAACGTCTGTCCATTAGTTCTCACGACTTTTTGGGACAAAAAGAAAATTATCATGGTCATTGCATTTTAAAAATTCAAAAATACAGACGAAAATGCAAATTTCAAGCCAAACAACGCATGATATAAAAAAATTCAAGAAAAGAACAAGGTTCCTTTTTGAAAGGCGCACAAGATTACCTTAATAAATTTTGGAATTCTTTTGAAGAATCGAAAATTTTAATTTTTTGATCAACAGTTCTGTTTTTAACCAGAAAAAAAATTGAAAATTAAAAATCTAAGGCGCGCGACTGTTGCCTCTCGCACTTCGCTTGTATGTATTGTACACTTATATGCACACAATGTATATAGCTCATCACACACTCATCGCCAAGATAGTAATTTCAATTTTAACACGTTCTCAACAGTTATCAAACATTTTATTGCAACTTGTGTCGTTTTTTCATAAAATTAATATGTGTATTTTAGATGTTATTTTTTACGATTTGAACCAAAAATATACATCATAGCGTAAAGTGGCTCGAAGCAAATTTGTAGATATGATTTAGGCGAGAATTTTTGTTAAAGAAAATGTTATTGTAGCTTGCGTCGTTTTTCCAAAAAGTTAGTTTTTCCGTTCTTAATATTTTTTTATAACAAAAGTTTCAAATATTTGTTGGTTGAACAACCTTTGTCATTCCATTTCTTTCGTCTCTATTTTCGTTTTTCCAAAAACCTAATTACTTATTTTATTTTGTACGATTCAAACAAAAACTATGCGTCCTATAGAAAAATTATTCAGTATCAAAAATTTTGAAAATGCTTTAATGTTTTGAATTTTTATTAAAGATGGCTGGCTAACGGACTTGACCTTCATTTTAGGATACTTGAAAAGTATGTCGAAGCGCAATCCAATATGTGAATTCTTTTGAAAGTTATCATGCTATCATACTAAACTTCTACAGACATACATGCATGCATACATACATACATACATACATACATACATACATACATACATACATACATACATACATACATACATACATACATACGACAGACGGACTGCCAGACAGACGCATTCGTGAAAACCTGTTTCTCGGATTCAGAGGGTCTCAGAACGTGGACATTTTACAAAAACTAAGGGGTCCAATCATGAAAAATAGCATTACAAATTAAGAAACTAGATTTTTAGAAAAACGTCTCAAGGTGCGAAAAAAAAGTTATGAACAAAAGTTGTACACCCAAAAAAGATCTCTATATTTGCTATGGATAATTTTTGGAGGACCGCGCAGTTTTCGTTTTGATCGTAAAAAATATCAGTAAAAATGAAAAATCTTTTTTTTTTATATTGACACCAGGTAGGAAAAAAGTTAATTGGCGAAAGTTTTTTACCCAGAAAGGATCTGAAAATTATAACTCACTTTTTGATAAGACGAGCAGATTTTCTTTTAATCGTAAAAAATAAGACTGGAAATAAATAAATTAAATTGTGGGAACAACGACACGCAAGACGTAGAAAAATGAAAAGACAAAAAGTTTTCCTAACCTAAAAGATGTAAAAATCTGTTATAAGAATACATTAGAAATAAAGAAATGAACATTTTGGGAAAAAGATGCAAGTTACAATGCCTTTTATTTTAACAAAATTTTTCGCCTAAATTGTATCTACGGATTTTCTTACAACCACTTTAGGCTAGGATGCGTATTTTTGGTTTACATCGTAAGAAATAACATAGAAAATGAAAGTATAAAGTCCGAGCGCGTAGCGCTAGGTGCTTACATTGTCTAGCGCGAAGCGCGAGAACCCACATTCGCTCGCCCTAGGCGCGCCCAAACTCGCGAGCGTCTCACAAGGTGGCAGGTAAGTTCATGATTTATAATTGCATTCTGTTATTGTGGACATTACCCATTTTCTACATACGCTACTGGCCCGTCGGCTACGGTGGTGCGTTCTCGGCTTGTTATAAGTAGATGGAATGACTCTGCAGTCAGTCTGCATCGCTATGTCGGAGTGCCGGCTGCTCGCGTCAATTTCGCCTCGAAATCGCCGCTCTACTGCTGTGAACCTTTTTTGGCAAAATAAACTGGAATTGAAGCAAAATTTCTGTCTCGCCTTCATTGAATTGACCGTCGCATTCGCTATAAACAAGGGGCATTTACGACTCACTGGCTCCCCCGACCCCTTACCAACGGGTTTTGTATGTGGGAACGTATGGTTTAAGCTAGATGGTGGGAAAGTTGGAAATGGGGTCAGGGGCCTACGAGTCGCAAATGCCCTCAGTCGGGGTCGTTTCGAATTCGAAGGCACCCCTACTCTTTTTTCAATTCCCCCACACCCCACGTCCCCATTAGAAACAGTTGGAAAGAGATCGGGTGCCCTCGAATCGTGAATACCCCAATCGAGACCTTTTTGAATTCAGAGACACCCCGAAATCTCTTCCACCCGCCCAAAACCTATGCAATCCACACAAAAAACCCCAGTCGTGGTCGTTTAGAATTTGAAGGCACCTAGACCCCTTTCCCAACTTTTTCACAAGTACCTCTCCCAATCATAAACCCCCTACAAAAAGTTAGAAAGAGCTTCAAAGTGTCTGTCAGTCGTGAATGACTCCAGTCGGAAGCGCTTTAAATTCGAAGGCGCTCCGATACACATCAGTTCAAGCCTCGTCAAAGGCAATCCACCTTTTATGCAGTTCTACCCATTTTTATGTTAGTCCAATTATTAGTCCAACCCATATGTTAATAATCTAAACACTAATCGTATTTGCGGTTACGTTTGTGCTATTTTTATTCCGGACCAATACCAAACTTTTGGCGTTCGTTGAAAAAATTGTTTAATACAAATTTCTATATTATATTTTACAGATGGAGATAATGAAAACTACGATGATGGTAAACCAGCAATAGCAGGTAGTAGTAGTATATATTGTATAGAATAGGATTAGGTAGTAGTAGTAGTAGTAGCGATCAATTTTTCTATTAGTTAAGTTATTTATTTGTTTGAACTCAGAAAAAAATATTATTCAGAAAAAAAATCAAAATTCAAATTCTCAACAGCCAGTATATGTTTCGCGGTAAACGGCTTTGGCCCCTGGAGGCTTTAGAAACAAGTTTCGAATTTTACCTTAAAAATTACATAGAGTGCAGTTTCACTGATGAGGGTTGATCGATGATGCGTGGCTTCGGCGTGGCTTATACGAAGCTACTCAAGGAGCGTGAAAGTAGTTCTGCCAACTTGATTCTTGTCGTCGATAAGAGAGAATTCTAGTAGCTTTTTTCGTTTCCAAAGTAAACCCGGAAAAAACATTCTAAGAAAATGTACAGAAAACCTTATTTGTGATATTTCAAGACTGCTAGAGTAAGAAGGATATGATCTTTCTTGTTTAAATAAAAGTTATGAATTTTTCACCTGAAAATTATCATGTATGTGGCAACTCGACGAGTTCACGTAAAGACGAAGTACCAGAAAGTACCAGCATTATTTTTTTTTTAAAGTTATACGAAATTGGTTGTAACTGGCTTTCAATAAGAATAATAGTTTTTGTTTTGAACATAGAAAATACGTCTCACATAAACCTAAAAAATTGCCTTCGACCCTGAATCTGAAAAACAGGTTTTAATGAATGTGTCTGTCTGTATGACTGTCTGTAGGCACGTTACTTTCGAAAGAAATGAAAGATTTGATTGGACTTTAGCGTACTCCTTCACTGTCCCGAAGTGAAGGTCAGGTTGGTTAGCCAGCCATTTTGAATGAAAACTCGGAAAGAGCATTTTCAAAATTTTTGAGAATACTTTTTTAGAATTGGAAAATTCTATGCACGTTTTTTCATATTATTCAAAAAGACAAACAATGTATCCAAATTCACCAGAGTTATAGCATCAACAAAATTGAAAGAAAAAAAATAAGATGAGAATTTTATGCCAAACAGCGCACGATATGAAGAAAGTCAAAAGGATAAAAACTTTGCTTTTTGAACACATTACAAGATTCTCATAACAAATTTCTAAATTTCTTTGAAAAATAGATAATTCAAATTTTAAACCCACAAAAAAATAATGAAAAATCAGGGATTTCGTTTTCCAGTTAAACTAGACAAGATACGAAAAAATATAAGCAAAAAAAAATTGTGCATTCAGGAAAGGTCTACGAATTTGTTGGATAGGAGGCATAGTTTTTGTTTAATTTCGTGAAAAAACAGCATTAAAAATAAAAATAAATTACATTTTTGGACAAATGACACAATCTACAACAAAAAAATAAGAGCAAAATTTGTTCACCAAGAAACAGCTACAAATTTGTTCTGAATTATTTTTCATAGGATACTTGGTTTTTGCTTTCTCCGTTAAAGGCAACATTAAAAATGAGAAATTTAATTTTTGGACACACAGATAAACTATGAGAAAAAATGAATGGACAAAAGTTGCTTAGCTAAGAGAAAGAGCTACAAATTTGTCATCGACCATTGTTTTGAGGGATGTGTAGATTTTCTTTTAATTATAAAAAAAGCAGATTAAAAATAAAAAAATTAAACTTTTGGAAAAACGACATGAGGGACGAAAAAAAAATTAAAAGGTGAAAATTGTTCAACCAAAGGAAATCTGCAGATTTTTTATAAACCCTTCACACTAGTACTAACACACTAGTACTAATTCAACACAGAGAGGGGCGGGGTTAGGAAGTACCTGAGAAATGATAATAAGTTAGGTAGAAATAATCTACCACCAGGATTTACGGGTGAACAGAGAACAATAAAAATTAATATTACTATACCTAATTATTGCTAATGCTACTGATCATAATCCCCATGGTTCGGATCATTTATTTTCACGGCAGAGCTGATTTTATTCGATCGACTGAAATGCCTACGACCCTATTCCTTAGCCTAGTGTAAACCGTAACTTCCTAATATACTTCATTGTATATCGCCATAACCTATAAACCTATAGTATGAACGAAAGGTCACTCAAGGTTATCGCCATATTGGACGAGTTCACACACGAGCACATTAATGGCCGAATTTTTCGCTCAATCTTCATTTGACTTAAAAACTCTGCGCCAGAGCACTCCCATGATTTTATAATATCCATCGTCCCCACCAACTAGATCCCTGACTAAGCACTATTCAATCACTGTAGGCGAGAATGGAGAGACATACCTTGTAGTATAGTTTTGGCGCGGAACACCAAGCTACGTGCATACGAGACGGGACCTTGCAGTAGAAGACGCCTGTGAAGGCGCGTTCATACTAGCGTCCTCCAGTAACTTGTCATTCTCCCTAGTCCGCTCTATTCATATAGTTTGTGGTCTATGGCGAGCTACTTCACTAACGTGTATCACACTCAAAATTCACACCTCTAATGCGTGGTGCGCGCTCAAAATTTCAGCTGCTACCGTGTTGACATTTCGCGTGACAAGAGTGTGTGGCACCGCTCCCGCGTTACCACGTGTTAGCTGAGAGTCCTGCTTTCCCGCAGTGGATTTGAGAGAGAAAGGACGAGAGTACTGTGTTTGTGAAGTGTGTATAAGTGGGTCAAGACTGCCTAGTCATGATTGAACAGTGGTGTGGGTGGCGCAGATTCGAGTCATACCCACCTGATCGTGTTGTGGTGGTGTTGTGGGTGGTGAAATCTGACAGTCGGCAAAGTGTCCACACTAGTGTTGGTGCAGCTTTGGACAGTTGTTGTATCTGTGCTCGGTGAAGCCACATTTAGCACAGGGCTCATTAAAAGTTTTGCCCCAATATTCTGGAGTGGAAGCACGCCTAATCGCAGGGTCCTCTCTGAGTCGCTGCCGGGTTCGGCGGACTAACTCTGCCTCTTCAACTTGGGTCCTGCTTGCCCCCACGTCCGATGTTTCTCCGGCGTTGGTCGCAGATGGGAGGTTGGGGCTCTGTGTAAGAGTTCCCCGAGCCATTCCCACTGTTATTTTCTTTAGAGATAGCGAGAGCGCCGCTCCCTGAACCTGATCTTCCTCTGAGCTGGACTCTGAACCCGGATCCGAGTCGGATTTCTTCGCTGGCTCCTTCACGGGCTTAATCAAGCCCCAAGATATCCTCTAGCTAGATATCTTTCTCCGCTAGTAGCCATCCTATGTATTCCGCGTAACGGCGCCGCTGCTTCTCGGTCCTCGGGTCTACCAGGATCGCGTACTTCCTCACGCGACTGAAGAAGAGCCATCACAATTCGATCCAAATGTCTCCTTGACCATCTTCGAGCCGCCAGCCCACCATATCATCCTTAACACGAGCAGGAGCGGTTTCAAAGTCTCTTAAGTTTTGGGCCCTCATAGAGGTCCTGATCGGCCGGACGTCTACGAGTAGGTTCCGCAAACCAGACCATTTCGTCTTCAGGTTCCCTTTTTGCGGTCGGTTTCCCTTCCCCATTTGAGTCCCTGATCTCGAGATGTTCCCAGTCTAAGGCTGTCGCCTCCTCTTGCGTAAGTTTTTCATCCTCAGGTTGGTCAGGGTCCACGTATTTGAACAACATAGATACGGGATATCTTCCCTTTCAACCGCCAACTTGGGTTGCCAATCAATAAACGCCGGATAAGCAGACCTTTACTACTACGCACAGCCCTTTCAATGGTTTCATCAACTTGCCTTGGAAGAGGGGTATGATTCTCTGGGGTTATCTAGCCAACTACTTCGCGACCTGCCCCGTCCGATTCTTGTTGACCCGGGCCATACGAACCGTATGGCGTACTTTGAGCAAACTACTGAAAGGATTGATTTGGATAGCAACGCCCGTTTGCCGCTATCGCACCGTAAATGGGGATGATATCTTATGTGGGAGGGTTTCTCACACTGCCTTGAAAGGTAGGTACTCGCGAATCCCAGAAACAATGGTCTATTGGCCCAATTATAGCCTAAAGATTGCTCCGGCCTGATCGGCGGGTCCTAGGATTTTTGGTTTTGCACCCAACATGAGTGAGGTGACTCCTGTGCCAGATATGCGCCCATAATCAGTCCTGTCTCTCTCAGCAGGAGTGTTTCCCTTCGGAAAATCAGGTGTAACATTATTTCCCAAATTACGGGTAGCATACCGCTGGTAAGCCGTCCTGATACGTGACTCACACATGGATTTTTGTGAGTCTCCTTGCGATTTGCCTTCAGGCCACGCCTTCTGCGAATACTCAGTGGTGCGAACGTGTCAGTAGGCCAAAGGCGTGGCCTGAAGTCAAATTGCAAGAACACTCACGGAGAAAACCGTGAAATCTTAGGAAATAAAGCAAGAGATGCCTGCGATATGTGCCTGATAAATAGTCCATGCGTTAATACATTGAACTCTCTTGCGTATTCCCGCGTTCCTACCCTCGCTTATACACCTAAATATCTCTCAGTCTATATTTCCGTCATTGGTAAATTGGTTTTTAATATTTTTCGGACATTCGGTAGAATATACTGCAAAAGGCTCACACTTTTTTTATTGATCTTTTATATTTTTTAAATCACAAATCTTCGTTTTATTTTTACAGATGCAACTACTCCAGGACTTTTTGTCTTCAGGTATCGCAAGCGCTTTATTGAAGCGCATAAGGATGAGAATGGAATACTGAATCATATTGATTTATCAGGAAACGGCGGCAGAGACACATCTAAAACAATGAGCAAATACGTTAAACAATATTTGGAATATAAACCAGGCATAGGATACTTCGTTGTCACCGAAACACATCGTGGAAGCAGGGGCACATTTTCGCGAGTTGACATGGATACAGAGGGATATAATACTTCAGGAGGTAAGAATTTATGAAGCTGAAAAGAGGGCCAAATTTTGGCTAAATCCGAGTAGGGCCATAATAATATTTTTCTATGGCCGGTCCGAATTAATCATTTTGCGCCCTCCGCTCTACCTGAAAAAAATATTTGCAAAATTAAAAGTTTGAGATGGCAAGCCTCGAACTCGTTTTATAAATTCAAAATAGTCCTAATAGTAGCATATATTTTGAAAAATAGTAGTTGAGACCCCCTGAACCCAAAAATAAGTTTTTTACAAAATGTCTGTCTGTTAGTCTGTAGATTTTTAGCTTATTCGCACGATAACTTTTAAAATAATCAAGACGATATGAAAAAAGCCAAACAGGGAAAAATGTGTTTTTTTACCACACTACAATATTGTTATAAGACTTTTTTTAATTTTCTTGAAAAATCAAAAATTCAAATCTTTATCGTACAAAAAAATAATGAAAAATCAAGAATTCGATTTGCTGGTCAAACTATACAAGATACAAAAAAAGATAAATCGACAAGAATTGTGTACTCAGAAAAGATCTACAATATTTTTTATTGATCATTTTTTGATAGGATGCGAAATTTTTGTTTCAATCGTGAAACGTAACATTGAAAATAAAAAAATGGAAAAACGACGCAAGGTACGAAAAAAATGAATAGACAAAATTTGTTTAACCAAAAAATCAACCAAAAATCGCTAACGCGATTCCAGTGACAAGAAATCAGAAAACACATGCTCGCAAAGATACACGGTGAGGTTTTCTCAAAAACGAAAAGGGGGTGACCTTTGTAGCCTACCATACGTAAGGTACCATCAAGAGGTGTTAAAACAAAATTTAAAAATCATATTTTCATTTGCGGACAATAGCTACAATTGAGAAGAACCGTCGGAAACTCCTGCTTCAAGAAAAGAGGGTGAGTTCTACCCAAAACGAGGAGGGGATGACTTTTTTAACCCAAAATGTTCGGAAGGTACCATGAAGAGATGTTGGAAAAAAATTTGAAAATCATCATTCCATTCGAGGACAACAGCTCAAATTGAGAAAAACCGTCGTAAACTCGGGCTGTCAAGGTCGGACAGTGAGTTCTTCCCCAAAACGAAGAGGGGATAACTTTTAACCCACCCTTTCCGGAAGGTACTGTCAAGAGGTGTTAGAAAGAAATTTGAGAATCATCTTTCCATTTGCGGACAATAGTTAAAATTGAGAAAAACTGCATGAAAATTCGCGCTGCCAATGATAGACGGTGAGTTCTTCCCCAAAACGAAGAGGTGGCGACTTTCTTTACTCACCATATTCGAAAAGGACTATCAAGAAGACGGTGGGTTTTACCCGAAACGAAGAGGGGGTGACTTTTTTAACCCACACTATTCGAAAGGTACGTTCAAGAGGTATCAGGAAAAAAAATTTCCATTTGCGGACAACACCTAAAATTGAGAGAAACCGTCGGTAACTTGTCCTGCCAAGGATAGGCAGTGAGTTCTCCCCCAAAACAAAGAGGTGGTGACATTTTAAACCAATCCTATTCAAAAGGTAGCATCAAGAGGTGTTAGACAAAAATTTAAAAATAATTTGTCCTTTTGCGGACAATAGTTGAAATTGAGAGAAACCTTCGGAAACTCCTGTTCCCAATGGAAGACGGTAAGTTCTCCCCCAAAACTAAGAGGATGTAACTTTTTTGACCCACCCCATTCAAAAGCTACCATCAAGAGGTATTAGAAAACATTTTCTAAATAATTGTTTCATTTGCGGATTTGGAGGAGAACTCACTGTCTATCCTTGGCAGGACGGGTTCCCGACGGCTTTTCTCAAGTTCATCTGTTGTCCGTAAATGGAAAAATGATTTAAAAATTTTGTTCTTAAACGCCCGAATGGTACCTTTTGAATTTTGTGGGTTAAAAAACTCACCTTTTTTTTATTCGGAGGAGAACTCACCGTTTTTCCTAGGGAACGGGAGTTTCCGACGGTTTTTCTCAATTTAAGCTATTGTCCGCAAATAGAAAAAAGTTTTTTGAATTTTTTTCTAATACCTCTTGATGGTACCCTTCGCCTTAGCAAACACAGAAATGGTTTCTGTACAGTTGTTTTTTGGTCAATATATAAGCCAAAATTTAAAAAAAAATCGTCAAATGAGGTCTGAAAATTCAGTCCAATCTTTTTGAAAGAACGATACACGCTACAATAACATTTCACTTAACGAAATTTGTCGCTTGTAGTACATTTACAAATTCTCTTAGAACTACTTCACGCTAGGATGCATATTTTTGGTTCAATTCGTAAAAAATAACATTCAAAACAAACAAATTGAATTTATGAAAAAACGACACGAGTTGCAATAAAATGCATGGTAACAAAATGGTTTTTTATGGGATGCGCACTTTTTTCAACTATAAAAACAAGACAAGGAAAATACGTCTGTTTTTAATATCAATCCATATTATGAATTGTGATAATATACATTTATTGAAATTATATAAAATATTCACAGTAGCTAAGGACAACATTAAATGAAAATCTGGAAAAAATATTGAAGCAATCATGATAAATACAATTTGTACTTTATTTTGCAGTATCTAAATAAGCAATTACAGGCCAACGTACGGAAATAAATTTAACATACATTTGATATAATAATGCTGAACATACAATATAGAAAGTTTCGCATTTTTGACCAAATCGAGTGCGAAGCACGAGGTACGTGAGGAGAATGTATTCGTGGAAGCCGAAGGACTTTTGATTTCAAAAAGTCTCGCCACAAATATGGGGGAAATACAAGAACCAAGCGCGGAGCACGAGGTAAATTCATTATCGAGCGCGAAGCGCAAGATGAATATATGATCAAGCGCGAAGCGCGCTATGAGAATGTACCCGCGAAGCGGGCAGATTTTTACGATACATCCTAAAAGCTTTCAACTTCGCTAAAATCCTTCCAGAAAACCTTGCACTCTGTTGCCGAGATTCTCTGAAAATTCACTACTGACTTAAACATTCTTAACGCGGGGAACACCGCGACGTTCCGTAATTCGGTCAGGGAAGAAGTCATTGACATCACTCTCTGCAGCAGTAGTTTTAGGGACAGTATCAGGAAGTGGAGGGTTTCAGATGAACATACTCTCTCCGATCACTCACAGATAGAGTTCGCGTTGAAATCCGTTGCACCCGCTGGCCCTAAGTGGGTCAGAAATCCAAACAGAACGGACTGGGATCAGTTTTCCACGGAATTAAGATGTGCACTTTCAGAGGTTCCCAGGTCAATTCGAGACGTGGACACCCTGAAGGTGGCAGCCAAAACTTCGACGGAAGCCATCGAAGCTACTCATGAAAGCAATTGTCGACCTACAAGAGTCCAAAAGGCTGGGGAGACACACTGGTGAAACCGGAAACTCAGAGCTTTGCAGGGAAACCAGAGAGAGGTTCAGAAGTGCCAGTGACTGGCAATACAAAGGAACTATGGACGTCATTCATAACGATGAGGGACGAATACAGAGGTGTAATACGTAAGCAGGAGTGCTGGCCCAACTTTTGCACAGAAATCGAGAAGGGAGCTTAGGTGGCTAGACTGGACAGGCTGCTTTCTCGAAATCCGGACGCTATTCTCGGCACTCTGAAATTGCCCGGAGGGAGATACTCAGAGTCGAACGGGAATACCTTGGCCCATCTGATCAGGGCACATTTTCCAGGCTTTTCAAGGTCTGGAAAAGGGGAGACGGCAACCTAGAGGCAAGCAAAGTCAGTTGCGGCCCAACTGGGCCCGAAACAGCGGCTGCCCAACGAGATTGCACCCCTGCCAGGGTCAGGTGGGACCTGTAATCGTTCAGTCCTTACAAGTCTCCTGGCCTGGAAGGCATATATCCAGCCCTTTCACAGAGGGCTGAAGAGATCATTATGGGGCCGCTAGTGAGACTTGCTAGGGCTAGTCTGACGTTGGGATATATCCCGACGGCATGGAGGGGTACGAGAGTAGTTTTCATTCCGAAGGCAGGTAGGATCGGTCGTACTTCACCCAAGGATTTCCGGCCCATTAGCCTAACTTCTTTCCTACTAAAAACAGTGGCAAGATTTGTGGATAGATATATTCGCGATAAGGTCTTGTCAAGCAGACCGCTCCACAAGGAGCAGCACGCTTACAGGGCTGGTGACTCGACGGAGTTGGCCCTGAGCGGAACAGTGAATCTAATTGAAGGTCAAGTAAAGGAGGAAGGCTCTCGCGATTGGAACCTTTATGGACATTAAAGGAGCCTCCAATAACACCTCTGGAGTGGTGATCAGGGTGATCATGATTACACATGGTGGGCCTACTGCAGTCGTGAAATGGACGTGCCACATGTTGGCCAACAGGAAGGCTGCGAAGGCGGCCTGGAGGCTAAATTTGGTAAATGACAGAAGGATCTCGACAGCAGTGAATATCTCAATCGACATCGCGAGATGGCCAACCCTGAACATGCCCAGGGACAAAATGGTCACTCGCTACCTCTTTGACAAGAATTATCGAGTTAGCCTATCCACGAATGAGTAATGGGTTAACGGCGACGCATACCTGCCCACTGTTGGAGATAACTGGTTTACAGATAGTTCCAGGAACGTGGAGATTGCAGGAGCCGGCGTATATAGTAGAAGGAATGGAATCTAATATAATGGCCATATTCCAGTGTGCCTACATGGCAAGGGAGTACGGCAATAAACGAAACATCCTTATCTGCTTAGACAACAGGGCTGCTATATTGGCCTTGAATGCAATAACGACTACGTCGCTATTAGTATGGGAGTGCTTTAAGGTACTAATTACATTAGCGACCGAAAACAGGGTCAATCTGCTATGAATCCCTGGACACAGTGGTATCAAGTACAATGAGTTATCTGATAGGCTAGCCCAGCTAGCAGCAGGGAAAAATTTTACTGGACCCGAGCCAGTTGTAGGTATTTCTAGTAGGGCAATTTTTGAAGAAATTAACAGTTGGCTGACTGACGAACATCAGAATGAGTGGGACTTGGTCTCTGGTTGCAAACAGGCCAAAACACTCTTGGGCTCAAAGCTTAACTACAACCGAGCCAGGGAAATACTCAAGATCGGGAGGAATGAAATCAAAGTCCTAACATAACTGTTTACAGGACATGGGAACTCAGGATATCACAGAAAGTCCCCTCTGTCATCTGTGCGGAAAGGATAATGAGACATCTACTCACATCCATTCTTCCTGCCCTGTGGTTACGGGGAAACGTCTAACACTCACACGCAATTATTGCATCAGTGAGTCAGAGATATCAGCCAATAGCGTGGCTGCGGTCCTCTCCATATGAATAGGGCTATGGGGTCATGCTTAGGCTCACAAGGTGCACAACAGGATTACCCAAGCGTCAGGGGCTGTTGCGGTCTCAACCCAGATTTAATAATAATAATAATAATCTTCAATCTTTGGGGTACTGTATCCTAAAAAAGATACCTGAATTTTTACTAGTGAATGCTGGCTAAAGAAATAATTTCTTGTCCACAAATTTTGGTTCGAACAAAAATCCCAAATTTGATTACGGACAAAGAGACCACATAACACTTCAACAATTGTGAGAAATAATTAAAAATGAAAAAAAAAAAACATTTTCTACTGCTATCTATAAGTAATAAATGTATACAAAATAACACTATGGGAATATTGGGCAGTAAGCTCAAACCATCTTTGCACATCTTAGAAACTCAAAGAAACATTTATTCCATTACGAGAGTAGTACAGGCAAACTGTTCTGTGCCGAGGTAGGAACGCATTTGCTGTGCGCAGACAGCACGACTCAAAAAGCCTCGCACTCCGCTCGTTGATTCATTAACGGAGAAATATATCATCTTAAGCCGACTCATTAACACTATCCGAGTTGTTAATATCACCATAAAGAAAATACGTTGGTTCAAGTGATTCTACTGATACGCTCTTAAATTGACCGTTAAACCGTTCAGAAAGGCGTTTCACAACTTTATGTGGACCAGTGTATGGTCTTTCGAGGACCTTTTTAGCCTTATTTTCTAGAAAAACATGATAACAAGTAAACCAATTCTGAAAAGCAAATGCGCGAATTTAATAATTGTGAACGACGGGCACTGGGCTGATTTGTCGCAAGTACTCTCGGAAATCTTCGATGAAGAAGTTTGGATCAGGTGTAAAGTCTTCTGGGACGTGAAATTCTCTTGGTAATCTTGATACTACTCCAAAAACGAATTCTGCGGAAGATTTATTTGTGCCCAGTCTTGCGGGGTTACGTAATCCTAATAATACTGTAGATAATACGTGAGTTCATTCTTTATTGGTATGGCACAATATTGCAGCCTTTACAACCCGATACTGTCGTTCAATGAGCCCGATCGCCGCTGGATGACAACTTGTGATACGAATTCGCTCTACATTGATAAGCGAAAAAAACGCTGTAGAAAGTCTAGACTCAAATTGATCACCTTGATCTGTCGTCAAGTATTTTGGAGCACCATATCGCGATATCCACGTATCATGAAATGCCCTAGCAAACGTTTGAGCTGTTTTATCATCCTTTAGAGGTAACGCTTCAACCCAACCAGATAATCGGTCGATCATAGTTGAACGATACGAAAAACCTTCCGACAGAGAAAGAGGTCGAACTATATCTCAGTGGACATGATCGAAACGTCAGTCGGGAAGAACAAAATGGTCAGGAAGGAGTATGAATGTCTTGAGACAGTCGATACACCCCTTAAACCACCGAGCAACATCACGGTGAAAATCTGGCCTCATGCAAGATTGACGGATAAGTCGATCGGTTACTATCGTACCTCGGTTAGCTGGTTTGTGATAGAGGTCAAAGATTTCCCTTCTTCGAAGCGCAGGAATGTAAGGAAGAATTTTTTCGACTGAAATTTTGCAATATAGTGAGATAAGCTCTGGACCTCATTTAATTTTCTTTAGATTGAGTGAAAAATCCAGAATCTCGTATCAGCTTTAGCTGTTCATCAGCTTCTTATTGATCCGCGAGATTTCTTAGGCTGAACATAAGAGGAAGTCTTAACGGATTGACCTTTATAAGGAATCCGCAACTGTGTTTACAATGACAGCGATGTGTTCTGTTTTAGTAGTGAATTGTCCAATGGAAGACAATTTTCGCGATGGCCTAGGTGAGGCTTTGTTCAATTTCTCCAGAAAGACGTTAATCAAACGCTTGTAATTGGGGATAATTTTAAAATCACGACCTCCGACATAATACTCGAAGAATTCGATCGCCTTATAAATCACAGTAAGCTCACGATCATAAGCACTGTATTTGTTTTGAGCTGGAAAGGATATTTTTGAGAAAAAGGTTAGTGGCTCCCAACCCAAATTGCTGCCGGCAATCTATCAGGAGTCAGACGACGTGGTCGTTTAGCAAAAGTACGATCAGTTTTAATAATATGATGGAAGACCTTTCCTTCTTTTGATGGGAATGATTTCAAAGCTGCAGAGGTTTCTGGGAATTTGACCAGAATTTCCCTGACGTTCAAATTCGATTTAATTGAATTTACTGAATACACAGATGTGCATCTCGAGCTTCCGATGGCATAAAAATTGGTTGAAGTCTTGATAAGGCAACGTCTTTCTTTATCAGCGATAATAGTAGTAAGATAGCTACATCGTTAAAAGAAAATTTTAATAGTTGGAAGTAACTTTTTTGTGTATTAGCGCCCCCATGTTGCATACAACTTTGAATCTGGGCATCGAACCGAAAAAGGATTAGCTTGGCCCAGTATTATTAGGCAACTTTTGGCTGCCCGGATATTGCCAAAGTTGAACCATGTTTTACACTTCGTCTAAGCCGCGCATGTGGGGGAAAGCAGAGCACCCTCGATTCTGCATTTCTGAATGCAACCTTTGCTTCTTCTAGGTAAAAAATATAGACGCTTGCAACAAAACTATTTAAAACTTTAGTCGCAGAACCTAGAAAAAATAAGTTTGCATATTTTTAGTGCTCTAGACTCTTTTGCATCTTATGAAATAATTTAAAATCTTTCGAAATTCAAGGAAATTCTTTAGACCTGCATATTGCCCAAAATATTTTTAGTCATCTTCGAATCTTCAAAGTCCTAAAAAATCCCTCGAGTATTCTACAAATCTTTCCAGTTTAAAGAAATATTATCAAATGTTTAGAACTTTGCTATATTGATTAGAGTACGTTATCCTGGAAGACACTTGAAATCTTCGAAATATTATTATGGTCCTTGGTTAATTATTGTCCAATTCCTTAAAATAATGTTTGCTCTTATAAAATAATACCTTTGTGAAATTATATATACAGCAGCCGGTTCTTTTTTTTATTCATACCTTTCTATGTGTATACACATTGACGAAGTCGTCCTCTCTTCCTCTGTGTCATTTTTTTGGACCTGCGACCGTGAAATGCAAAATTATGGCGCGCCGAGTTAACCAACATATCAAGATTGATTTGCTTATTTTTTAATTTGACGATTTATTTCAAACCTCTTGTTTAATTGAGAATATTTGTTTTTGTTTTTACAAAGCTCCAGACCCGAAATTCAAATCACTTTCGACAATCATGGTGCGTGACAGACACGCTAATCTGTATTTCGATTGGAATACTGATAAATTCTGCGTGAGATTACCAGACAAGAATTTAGTTCCAACTAAGGAAGCCTGTGACAAATACCAAATTAAAAGCAGATATTTGTGGGTTGATCACCTACACGTGAAGTATTACAAATTAAAGCATGGAAACCACATTATGGGAGTTGAGCTTCTAGATGAATGAACGTCTACTTTTTAGCATGCTGGTATTAAGAAATTCACAAAATAAACGATGCAAATGTATGAAAATGATGTATTACTTTTCTGATTTTTACCTATTCCTAAAGAAAGACATAATTATCTCAAAATTAATATTAATAGAGCCAGTTTGTGGCAACATACGCTACCAGTGAAAATTATGCGTTTACTTACGAAAGTCGGATTAAAAATAGGCTTGACTTAGGAAATAACTGACTCTGCTGATAAGTGTCGCCGTGTATTTTCTTTGATTTATTTTCTTCATTTAAATTGATCATTCATCTTTTTTTTATTGTCCATAGGTGGCAGAAAAACTAAGTAACGCAAATATAATTTTTTTCCATCGGTATTTTTTCCCATTTCTATAATTCTTACTTCATGACTTATTCAGCTATTCAGCATCATCAGCGAGAACAAATATTGCATGTTTAACTGTGACATTGCATTTTTACACGAAGGCTAAAGTAAAGCTAACATTTATTTTTTAACCTATAAGTTAGTGAATATGATCTCTGTGTGGCTTACATATAACACACATTAGAAGATAAGATATTTCGAAACCAATAATTACGTGGACAGCATTTGAGGAAAAAAAAGAATATTCAAACAAAATACCTGCAGAATGTTGGATATACATTTTCTACATATTTCGATTGAAGTGTAGACAAAACTATGAGATTTGTTGTATTTTTTGTGAACTAATATATTCTAAATTAATAAAAGAAATTTTTCTTGTACTGAAAATTTTCTAATTGACATATCCAGTGACTCGTTAATTGAGTTAGTTCATACAAGAAGCCTTTCTTTTTTCTCGAATGGCGCCACACAGAAAAAAAATTAATCAAATAATTACAATAATGATACAATTTTCAAGATTATAAGCATCTAATGCAAATAAAAAAGTGAAATTACTAACAGCACATGTTTTAAACTTTGATATTTTTTTTAAAGTTATATTCAGACTTATTATTAATGATTTTTATATAAAAATTTGATTCGTCATATACGTGCGAATGGAAAATTTGAAAAGACAGCCTAATGGTACATTTTTCAATAAGATATATGATAAAAAATATTTTTTCAAACTAAAAGTTTGACGATTTCATTTTTAGTTCCAGAAATCTTTCCCAGTTAAGGATTCGACCATTTGTTTTGAAATTCAGGTTCATTGAATGGAAATCAATTTAGTTGGTTAAGGATTCAACCATTATTTTTTTGAACGTCCTTTTCTTCAGATTTAATTCAACGGGTAGAGAATTCGTCCTTTGGCAGAAAATTCATCGTTTATAGTGAAGAAATGTTTCTCTATTGAAAATTAAATTTTGCGGTCGTTAAAATTCAACGGCTTTGTTGAGTATTACTTGTTGATTGCTGAAAATTCATTTACAGTATTGAAAATGCAATATATATTTTGACTTGCAACCTTAGGAATCTAAAGTGTTCCATACTGAGTTGAACATGGTATTCACATTCATTATTTTTGAAAGAGTTGATTTCTTTACTATGACCCATTTTTCTTGAAAAACTGAAAAATTTGGTTGTATATGCAATTGCTTGTTTAGTTTTTTGTATATATATTCGATTTTATAGCTAGGAAATTCAGCTGTCAACTGTTTTTACTGAATTAAATTCAGTCAAAGTAATTTGATTGACAAATTTTTTCCGGGTATTGGTAGATGGATAGAGACCAAGGTCTGTGATGCGCAGTTTCGATGTCGGCAGTTCGTTCCGACTGATAAGATTTTTCATTGCTTCTACCACGCGGCTAAAGATGAGTGCGTTGGAATATTTCCTCATTCTAATACATTTTGCAGGTATATATAGCGGCGTACATGATTCAGATTTATCAGTTATCTTTCACGATATCTGATAGGAAAAATGAAGATCGTTCTGGGAATTGGGCTTCTTGCCTTCGCGTTTTTCATCAATTTGGGTGGTAAGTTTGCTGACTATAATAAAAATTTCGAAAGGGTTTGGAGGAGGATTGTGTGAAAGAAGGGGAATAATAGTGAACGAGGGGAGTGGTTGAGAATGATAGTGGGGAAGGGAGGGATAGGGTAGGATTATGCGAATGTTGGGAAGGGAACGTTAGAGAAGAGAGGGAAGAGGTTGGTGGGTTATGATAACAAAGGAAGCGGATAATAGAAAATGCGTGGAGTAGCGGAAAAGTATGGTGAGAAAGGAATAAACAGGAGGGGGTTGAGGAAAAGCAATGAAACAATGGAAGGAGATGGAAGAGTGGGAAGTGAAGTAAAGAGGTTGACGGGGTATGATCGAAAATAAAGGGTTGTGTGGAGAATGATGGTGGAAAGGTATGGAAAATCAGGGAATGGTGGAAAATTTGTCACGTTCTTTACTTTGTAAAACATTTTGAAAGAAAAAAACTATAATTATTAATTATTCATTATTAATATAATATGTTATATTATTATCAATAATATTATAATAATACTATTAACATAATTATAAATTAAATTGTCAGTTGTTTGTTATGAAAAAAAAACATTATTTTTATTGGATAAAGTTTCAGACTTACTAAAAGTAATTATTTTATCAATCGTTTTTTGAATGATTTCATTCACTGTGGCTTTTCACAAATTTTTTATAAATAGTTCAATTTTAATAAATCAAGGCTGAGGCTTTTCGATGAACACATTTTACAGCGATTCTGCTGTTTTGTTTTAGAAATGAGTAAAAAAACTTAAAATATATTCATTCTTTGAAATCTATGGCCTTTTTAAAAAATTCTTCTGACGATTCCAACCATAGAAAAATTCACATTCAAAAGTGGAAACAGTAAAATTCTAGAGAATATATTTTATAGAAGAATGAGCAAACATTTATTAACCTTCAAACATTTTTCAAACATTGTTAAAAAGCGACAGTGAAAAGCGATAAGAAAAAAAAATTCAATTGCAAAAGGCATTGTCGAACTAAATGTGTTTCGTAAGTTTCGAAAGTTTTTCAGTGAACATGATGTATTTTGTTTGAAATTACATCATTAGTGTTATTATTTGGATTCGTGAAATCATAGAAAAACTATTTTGTCAGAGATTCAATGTTTAGCACATCTGCTTTAAGTAATTGAGATTGAGAAAGTTTTTTAACTTTATTTTGTACAGGTTATGGTTTTATAGCTTTATTTCTCAATTCTGAAATAATGAAAACATTTTTCGTCATACGTCAATTGAAAATTCGAAGTGACAAATCAATGTGCTATTTACATTCATCTGTGACTTTCTTCCCTATGGTTGAAAACTCGATTGTCGATCCGCTCCACAGGCATCTCAAGTCGAATTTTCGATTATCGATATGATGGAAAATTGCATGCATGAGTCGGACCGAGGGTGTGATAGGGAAGAAAGAGAGGGCTGAAGATGGATGGTCAAAATGTTGGGGAAATGAGAAGAAATGGAGTAAATAAGTGTGTGGGGATGGTGTCGTGACGTAGAGGTATAGTGGGAAGCAGTAGAGTTATTAGGAAAGGAGGAAGGGTGCAGAAGCATGATGCGAAAGGAAGAGAAAGAAATATAAAGAAAAGCGTGTTGAATAAGGTGGAAATGTGTGGCAGGAGATTGATAGCGGTGGGAATTGTGGAGAGAAATGGAAGGAAAGGGAAAGAGCAGTATAGTGGGCCAGGATGGATATCGAGTGGAATGATAAGAAAGGGTTAGAGGAATGGAGAAGGATGGTGGGAAAGGTAGCTAAAGAAAGCGAAAGGACAATGTGATGTGGTGGAAAATAGGGGAATAGGATAGAGAGGATCGGTATGAGATAAGGGAATTGGCTAAACGGGGCAGGGGGTTGAAGATGAATGACGTGAGGAGTGTGTGGGAGAGTAAGAGGGTCAGATAGGGAAGCCATGATCTGACACTGTACCTATTTTCAAGAAGCCTCCCCTTGTCCTCGTTTTTAGCTTCAACTTGAACTGAATTGATATGAAAAAATCTCTTTTCATCAAGAATTCTACTTACCGGTTGAACATTAAACTATTTTCCTTAAAATTAGTTGAAAAAATTTTTTTCGATGCAATTTGTTTTGAGCATGAAATGTTAGCTTTTCAATTAACCGATTAAATGGACTTACCTGCAGGTCAAGTTCAATCGCAATTATAAGAATGCCTCTTTCGAAGGGATTACACATGTAGTATCACCTTATGCCGCTCGCGCCAACACAATTCAGAGCTAAAATAAATGATATCGGGTCTCTGTATTTCTTATTGTCACTGACTTCACTATCTCATTAAGTTTAGAGATGCGTGGGAAAATTGTCCACGGAATTTCGTTTCCGTGCTTGCGAGGGAAAGGGAAAAATTGAAGTATGGGAGGGGTGTCATCTCTTCAAATGAGGCAGTCGTATAATTACGATTGAACTTCACTTACAGGTTAGTTCATTTAATCGGTTAGTTATACTTCCTCCCTCGTTCTCGGGATTACACTTGTGGACTTTCAGAGCTGACAATTTTCTAAAGTTGATTTTATTTTATCAGAAATAAGTAACACGTACAAGACTAATCTAGGAACTCATAACTGAAGTAAAGAAGCTATCAGACTCGATTTGTGCTTTAAGCTGCACATAGTTCTGGTTTCTCATGAAGTATGGTAGCACTAGACGAGGCTGATACGATTCAGCCCTATACGTCTTTATGAGAGCTTTGATCTTATCTTCTACTTCGGAAGCTGAGAATACAATTGCATCTAAGGGAATGAGTGAAGGGGTGTGAACTCGAGGATCTGTACCTTAAGCTAGGAGTATTGCAAGTTTCTCAGTAAGTTTTTGTAAATTAAGTTTATCAAGCAAAAACCATTTCGAAATTTTGCCTAAAACTGGAGACACATTCCAGGTTCTAGCATACTTTGGACGAGATGGTTTAAGTTTATAGATCTCCCTGAAAAACCTTCCATTACGCAATCAGAAATTCTATTGTTAGAAGTAAGAGATATCGCAGACCTAGTCGTGTTTGAGGCACTATAAGAGGCTCCATTGTTGAATCACTCGTCACGGAAGCTTACAATCACTTATTATCGCTACAGTAGGTTCAGCAATTCTTCGAGACACTATTGTACTGTTTTATCTTTGAATCTGTTCAATAAGCCACCAAGACATCTATTGTTTCCACTGGACATTTTCTTCTTGTATAACTTTCCTGGATAAGAGTCCGGCAGCCATGGAAAGTGAGGATGTCAGAGGGTGTAGTCGAGTTCTGCAAGGTGACAATAAAAGAGTTGGACTAGGTTTAAATATGACATGTTCTCAATAAGCAACGAACGAAAAACCGGAAACCATGGCCGTGAGGTTCATGACGGAACAACTACTACCCCATGTGCCTCATCGGTTGTAATCTTTTTCAAAATTCTTGAAATTATTGAGAAAGGTGGAAAGGCAAAAAAGAATTTTTCACTTCAAGAAATGTCAAAAGCGTATATCGCTATAGCTTTTGAGCTTTTCTCCAAAAACAAAATGGCTGGGATTCAGTGTTTGAACCAGAAGCAAAGAGATCTATCTAAGGTTTGGAGTGAACTTTTACAATCTTATTGAAAGCAAAACGGGCTAACTCCCATTCGGTGTCTAGGTTTTTAATTCGCGACTGCCTATCTGCTTCAATATTCTCTTTCGAAGTAATATAAGAAGCGAAAATCCATATATCTCTATGTTCGCACCAGTTCCAAATCTCTTTGCTTAGACTATTGAGATGTGGAAATTGAATTTTTCCCATTTTATTGATATATGCGGTTGCAGTAGTGTTGCCTATACGGAGTAATATTTCACATTCCAGAAAGTTTTCTGCGAAAGACTTTATGGCCAAAAATGCAGCTAGAATTTCAAGATAATTAACATGCCGTAAACAGTCTTCCTCATTCCAGAAGCCGTGAACTGACTCATTGTCACACGAGGCTTCCCAACCACTTTTAGAAGCATCTGAATCAATTTCCTTTGACGAAGGAAAACTGTCTTATTGGGTTAGACGCTGTTGGTGAAATATATTTCCACAAATCTAAGTCTGGAAGCACAGAAGGTTACACTGTCATTTGATCGTTATAATTACCTACGGACAAAGTGATTGCGAGACATTGAGCTTTTTCTAAGATTTTCGTGTGAACCATACCATAGGCTACTCCTGGACAACTTGCCACTGATCTTCCTATTAACTAGGCAAATTCTCTGATGCTGCATGGCCGTTTTTTCCTGAATTTTTGTCTCAGAGAATATAAATCTTTGCGCTTTTCTGGCGGAAGATCTACCAAATAACATTTTGAATTCAATAGAAAACATAAATACGGACATACCTGTGAGGGCACTAAATGACTTTTATCATAGTTAATCAAAAACCTAGTGATTTTAGTAAATCCATGGAAGTTTCTGCAATCGTTAAACAACCGTCTGAAGAGTTTGCTAAAATTAGAAAATCATCTAGATGTAACACGGAAGAAAAGCCTCTTTCTCTCATATAACTGACCACCGCCTTAAAGCTTTTAGTAAAGACAAACGGGCTGATATTCAAGCCAAACGATGAACATGAAAATTCGTATAAAACCCTATCAAAGAAGAACTTCAGAAACTTCGTGTAAGTTTTGTCGATTGGTACATGGAGGAAGTCATCTTTTAGATCTAGGTGACACATAAAACTATCTCTTTCTATTAATTTAAAAGCCGTACGAATGTCCTCGATTTTGAAATGAGGTACCTGAATGAAATTACTTGACTTCTGTAAGCTGAATATGAAAGCGTTTAGAATTATCCGGTTTGTTCACTAGAAAATAAGGTGATATAAATTCACCATCCATGGATTGGACGTGTATTAATAGCTTCTATTTCTAAAAGTTTACCGATTTCTAACCTCGAAGCCGAGATCTCCTCTTGTGACCAATTTCGACTGCTAGGTAAAGATGATTGTTTTGATAATTGAATGAAAGGAATCTTCAGGCATTTTATACAATTTAACAGAAATTTATCACTAGTGATTCATTTCCACATTCTGAAAAACCTCTGCAGCCTGCCAGCCCTACGTACCTCTATCGTCTCTGTCGGTTGGTCTGCTTCGGATATTTGGTTGAACTTGTCGGAGCTTGCTGACGGTGCTGTGATGACGTCTGATAGCAGGACGCTGTTCCCTTGTTTGTTCCCTTGAAATGGGAGGGATTAGCTCCAGACGTAAACCTGTTACTCGATCGCGATGTCTCGAAATTTCTCGTCGAAGAGCTCCTGATGTTTGAATTACCAGAAGCGAATATTCTCAAGCGATTCAACTTTATTAACTTTTTCAGTTAATTTATCTCGAAAAAGGAAGGCGTGATTATCTGACGACGAGTCCTACAATTCTTTGACTGACTTTGAATATCTTGGAGTAATAAAGGCTCGTCTCGCTTTTGAAACTGAGTGATGTAATTCAGTAAAGTGTTTTACCGCATCTGGGAGCATTTCCAACTGGTTCAAGGGGTTAACTTCCTCTTCTCCCAGTAAATTGGAAGTAGCCGGACCTACAGCCGACAATGCATAACCAGCTAAGCGTTGAATGTCTTGAAAATGTTCGTCGCCTTTTTTAGCAACGTCATTCATAGGAAGCTTTACTTCCGGATTTAACTGAGGAGGCTCCAGTAAGCAGTCACCCTCCATCGAATATTTTTTTAACGATTCCTCCCTGACTTGAACAGTGAGGCCAGCCGTAAGCCAATGTTTCCTCCTTGAAACTAAATCTAGATGCAATTTAACCTCTTTTTGGTTGACTGTCGACGGATTTTCCCCAATGATATCCAGTTTTTTGGAATCGGTGTTTTTCTCTTTTTCCGTGAGATTTTCCTTATGTTTGGAACCATCCGTCTTTGAGAACTTCTCGTTTCCGTTACCTAGAAGAATGAACAACCTGGATTAATCCTGCACTTGCGTACAGGCTCACCAGACTAAGGGTCGGCCTTCTATCCTTTTTAAGAATAGGCTGAGTCATCTCACCAGTCGAAGGAGCAGACTTCTCACATCTTAAGAATGAGCTGTGCCGTCCATTTAGGTGGTTTAAATTAACTTATCAGACTGCTTTTTTGGAACAGGAGAGGCAGAACGAGACGTAGGTCGAGTGCGCGAACGTGAGCGAGAATGAGAATCTGAATTCTCTTTTCAATAATACGTCTAGGAATTATCAATCTTGATTTTGTAATGAAAATCCTTATATTATATCTTACAGCTGGAAGTAATGAGCAGCCACCAGGAGTTCAAACACCAAGGCAGCGCAGAAGACGGACTGATCGACGTTAGTATATTATAATTTTTGGGAAATGACAAAAAATTGCTGAGATTAGGAAAAAAATCCAAATTTTTCTTCTTAACCGCCAAAAAATTGTTCGCGCTGAACGGGGTTGGCCCCTGGAGCCCTTCGGAACAAATTTTAAGTTTTGACATAAGAAATACATATTCTTATGGAAAATTAAATTACACAACTTTTTCTTCAAACAAAAATGTTCTTGCTTTCCCCGTTTCTAATGTCAACGCAAAAACGCCGTTGAAAAAATCAACTTTCTGTAAATTTTGAAACATTATAAAAGTTTATGAAATTTGTGGAAATTATTGATAATTAATAGACATTCATGGAATTTAATAGGCATTCATGGTGATTTACGGGAATTTACAGAAAGCCTAATAGATTCTTGAAATATATTTACATTATCGAAATTGGGAACCTTCGTTTTTTTTAATATCGCCTGGCTTTGACATTACATTTGGTCTCTCTTTATTTTGGACCAATAGCAAATTTTCGGGGTTCCTTGAGAAAATTCATTAATAAAAATTCCTATATTATGACTTACAGATGGAAGTGATGAGCTGCCACCTGAAGTTCCAGCACCAACGCGGCCGCGTATAAGAGAGTCTGATCGAAGTTAGTATATTATATTTTGTTTGGAATAACAAAAAATTACTGGGATTCAGAAAAAAAAAAAATTCATATAAAAAAATATATGTTGAGATCGACTATCATAAATTCTTCAATGTGAGCGATTTTCAATCTGAAATTCGTCAATCTTGAATATTTGCAATTAAAGGCTTTCCAAAATTATTATTACTATTAATATCATTGAAAATTTCAATAAATTGGAAGGCGAACGTTTTTTTAACCGAAAATATACCTGTTGCATTTTCTAACAAAATGAATTTCTGTTACTTTAATATCGTTGTTAACTATAAAAACGTTTCTCGAAATTCACACTTTTTTTCTCGGGGTTGCTCGGACCTCTTCGAAATCACGACGCGTCGCATCGGCTAGAGATAGCATTTTCCTTGGGGAAGTTGTATTCGTAACTGAAATTTAAAACAACCTCATGGGTTTTCGAAGGTCTCGTCATTCTAAATAGTAAACTCGGTAGTCTAGGTTTCAGAAATACATCTTCTTCTTGGAAGTTGTGTTTTCAACTGAAATTTAAAACACGCTGATAGGTCTTCCAAGGTCTTGTCACTCTAAGAAGTAAACCCGGTAGTACAGGTGTATGAAATACATCTTCCGCAAGGAAGTTGTGTTCATAACTAAAATTTTAGACGTTTTGTGTTTCCTGAGGTCTCGTCAGACCAAGAAGTGATCGCGGTAATCCAGGTGTTTACAATACATCTTCCCCAGGGAAGTTGTGTTCGTAATAGAAGTTTGAAACACGTTAATCCTTCTTCAAAGGTCACGTCACTATAAGAATTAAACCCGGTAGTTTAGGTGTTTGAAATAATTCTCTCTCGAGAGCGTTGTGACCATAACTGGAATTTAGGACAAGCTGATCTTTTTTTGAAGGTCTCGTCGTTTTAAGAAGTAAACTCGATAATCCAGGTGTTTGAAATACATCCTTCTCGGGGATATTGTATTCGTAACTGAAATTTAAAACACGCTACTTGGTTTTTGAAGGTCCCTTGATTCTAAGAATTAAACCCGGTAGGTCAGATGTTTAGAATACACCTTCCTCGAGGAAGTTGTGCTAACAGCTAAAATTTCAGACAACCTCATTTGTTTTCGAAGATCTCGTCATTCTAAGAAGTAAACTCGGTAATCCAGGTGTTGAAAATACATATACCTCTGGGAAGTCGTGTTCGTAAATGAAATTAAAGACACCTTCATCTGTTTTCAAAGGTCTTGTCATTCTGAGGATTGAAGCCGGTTGTCCAGATGTTTCAAATACATCTTCCTCGAGGATTTTGTGTTCATAACTAAAATTTTAGACAAACTCGTGGGTCCAATGTGCCTCCTGCTTTAGTTCTGAACGCAACTTCCTAAGGGAAGATGTATTTTGAGCACTTGTACTACCAGGTTTACTTCCTAAGACGACGATACCTTAGAAAGGTGGTTAGGGTGCCTTTACCTATTGTTCTGAACACATCTTCCTCGGGCATGATGTGTTTTAAATAACTAGACCAACAGACTTATTTCCTAGAACGGCGAGACCCTGGAAGAATGGCCAAGGCGACGAAAATTTCAGTTATGAACGCACCTTTCTTGAAGAAGATGTACTCTGAATGCATGGACTGCCAGATTTACTGCTGAGCATGACGAGATTTTCGACAACTCATGAAGGTGTTTTGAATTTCAGTTATAAACATACATTTCCTGAGGAAGATATATTTTAAACACCTGGACTGCCAGGTTCACTTCATAGAATGACGAGAAATTCCAAAAATTATTTATCAGTGTGACTTAAATTTTAGTTATGAATACAACTACCTCGAGGAAGATGGTTCATCGGACGAGACCTCAGAGAAAAGGTCGAGGAATTTCAAATATCTATTCTTAAACCTAATATAAGCATGAAGAACATGGCCCTCAAAATGAACGTAAAAAAACAAAGGTGTTTGAAGAAAAAAGTGAGAAAACAATGTGCAACATCGTCTTGAATGATGAGAGATTAGAACAAGTTGGCAAATACGTATATCTGGGTAGCCTACTTATTAGTGACGAAAAAATAAATGTTATCGGTAGAGCAGGGACCATTCTCAGGAATAAAAACATATAGAAAGAGCCATAATGTCCATACAGAATTCCATATTTGTACCGACTGTGCTATGCGGTAGCGAGACATGGATATCTAAAGAAAAAGAGAAGAGTCAGATTAACGCGATTGGTATGAAACTTCTGCGCACAATATGCGGGAAAATACTAATGAACAAAGTACGAAACGAGACAATCCTCAAAGAATGTGGTACAGGAGAGACAGTAGTTGACATATGGGAAAGAAATCAGCTAAGGTGGTTCGGACATCTTGAAAGAATGAAAGATGAACGACTGACCAAGCAAGTGTATGAAGGTAAAGTAAATGGCAGAATGCCCAGAGTTAGACCGCCGAAAGAATGGTTAGAATCTGTGAATGAGACACTAATCCGAAGAGACATAAGAAGCCATAGAAACACGAGAGCTTGCATGAAAAAATGCATGGACGTGAGGGAAGCTGGAGTAGTATGCCAGGATAGCAAAGTGTGGCGACAAATAATTCGTAAACAGAGACCTTGGATACTAACTACCTATCTACCTTATACTTACATACCCATCCACACATTACTGTTTTCCAACCCAGCCAATTACGCTTACCCCGAAAGGGAAATGGCTTAATGGTAAAATATTGTAAATACGCGATCCTCAAAGATGTGTTATGAACACGAAGACTACTAGGTTTACTTTTCAGGTTGGCTAGGCTGTCGAAAAACGGTTAAAGAATTTTAAATTTCGGTCGTGAACACCTCTTCCTCGGGAAAAATTTATTTTAAGCACCTGGACTACCGGGTTCACTTCTTGGAATGACAAGACCTTAACAAAATTATCAAGGTTACGAAATTTCAGCTCTGAACGCCCTGCAGCTGACGATTTCCGATAAACATCTTTTCTGCCAAATTCGAGTCCAGAAAATCGATTCTCGGTCGAGATTTACTGACACTTGCAAACAAACATCCACAACCTCAATAATCATACATTTAAATAAATGGAGCTGAGTAACTGATTTTTTTTTGGATTTTATTAACAATTTTTTGTTGGCCCTCCAGCGATGCAACTTCCTGCAGGGTTGTTTTTATAAATACAGTGCATTTCCAAAGTTTCGTATAGGCGCTTATTCTGCGTAGATTCAAAAGTTATTCGAAAACAATCTTTAAGATTGTTTGCCGATTTCAAACTTATTATGAAATGTTAAAAATGTTAAATGTGTGTCTCTCATCTCGAATTGTTTTGTATGCATGAGCAAAAATCGTATATTTTGATGTCAATGGACAATACGATGTCAAGATGACATAATAATCTAAAAGTACATGATGCAAGGTCTCTAGATTCTTAAAATATATTTACTTCATCGAAATTCGGCACCTTGGTTAATATCAACTGACTTTGGGATTACATTTGAGCTATCTTTAGTTTGGATCAATAGAAAAATTTTGAGATTCGTCACGAAAATTCTTGAGTGACAATCCCTTTATTATATTTCACAGATTCATGTACACCACGGCCAGGCTCTTTAGCAGCCATACATATGCGGATACAGACGCCAGCAGTACGCCCACATGGTCAAAATGATAATCAGGAATGTAAGTATATAATAATTTTTTGAACAGAGAAAGAATTGCCGTGACGTGGATACAAAATAAAAATCGTTGTCCCTCAGAGGCATTTGGAACAAGTTTCGAATTTCAACTCAAAAAGTACATATTCTGATAGGAAATTGATTTCGCATTTTTTCGCTAGATAAAATGCTGTAGCTCTTTCCGTTTTCAAAATCAACCCGAAAACACCGGTTTGACAGAAAAAGGCATTTCTATAAATTTTGCAAATTCATAAACATCTACGAAATTTGTGGAAATTTATTGGCATTTGTGAAAGTCTATGATAATTTATGGGAAAACCAGCGATCGTCAGCTCCCCAGAATTTTCTGTCTTACCTTCGCTTTTCTTTTATTTCATTGGGAAATCGAGAAACATTATAAAAGTATGCAATTTCATGATGAAATGTAATTTGTAACAAATCCAGTTAATCTAGCTCATACTATTGGTCAATTTAATTAGTCATAGCTCTCTAGATGTGTATATGTTACAGGAAAAATATATAATCGAGGCATTATATATAATCCTAAGGAATTATATATAATGCCCGGCACGAGGTAGGTAAAGTATATAATCTTGATTTTGAATATAATGATGGAGTTGAAGATGTGCATGATAAATTAAAGAGTACTTATAGAATTCAACACACGTTCACTCATTATTTATTGCAAAATGCCATACTGTAATGACATTTGGTTGACACTGAAATGTGCTCTTTACGCATAAATATTTATTGGTTTTAAACTTTGTTTTGTGGCAATTAAGAAAAAAACCTGGTATAATAAGATTCAGAGAATAATTTTTACTTGATAGCCTCTAATTTTGACGTGCCCTAATCCCCTTGTATTATGTCCGGAAAGGCCTGTCAAAATGCAAAAGATCAGATTTACGTAAAAAAATGTTGATTAATTTCGAGAGCAATGTTTTTAACTTAACAATATTACACAATACAAAGGAGGATCAAGTGATATTACTTTCTTAAATAGTTCCTTACCGTCTTCCATAAAGAATATCATTCTGAAACTTGATTATGTGTGACAGTAGTTTGAGAAAAAATAACTTTTCACGATTTACAGGATGAACAAATTGTTTGAATGAATGAGAGTTGTATGAAAAATTGAAAAATATCTTGAACAAAGAATGATACTTTTACCATTCGTTACTTCTGGCATTAACTCCAGAAAAAAAAGTTATACGATTAGCAGGAAAATAATTTTTTAAGAAAATAAATATTGTTCAGAATATTGCTAAATGTGTTGAATTGAAAGTATCATTCTTGAAATTCATCAAGTGTATCATTTATCCCAAACAGCCTCGGTGGCTCAAGCGATGGCGCATCAGGCTTCCGTGCAGGAGGACTGGGGTTCGATCCCTGAGCAGCTACCAATGAAAATTTTTCTATGTACTTCTTCCGGGGCTTTGGTAGTTCGGAACCCACCTTAAATTGGAGGTCCTTTCAAAAGGGACTGCTTACGTACCAAGCTAGAGGCTTCATGTCGCTAGCCTTCCACTAGCCTTGGAGGTCGAAATCGATTTTGAGAAGACTCAAAAATGAGTCAGCGATCTCCTTGTGCTTGAGGCGTCTGCGGGGGACATACGCTCGGTGCTCATTCATTGATTATGAGTAATTAACGCACACACACACTTGCATAACACGCCAGGACACTGCTTCCAATCTGTGCATCTAGCTAATTACCTCAGAGAGATCGCTCCTCCTATTCTAGCCTGGCCGTATTCTTTTTCTGCGGCCTGCTAGGGAGGCTGCCGAATGGCGGAGTGGGTGAGGATCACTCTGCCTTTAGAGGGCATTCTAAAAAATGTCATTTATAGCATAAATTTCACATAAAACTGATATTTTGCATTTTCTGCGGCATTTTCCGATAACAATACCAGGAGGTCGGAGGAATCAAAATCAAAAGTTACCGGGTGAACATTATTCCTTGAACATTCCTTAAGAGGTGACTACACTTTAATTTCAAAAAGTTAATAAGAAGCACTTCTCTTTTTTATTTTGTCGAAAGCCGAGCTATTTCCATTTGAAACCTAATGGTGATTTCAAAAGCCCAGGGGCACCGATTAACTTTGACCAATGTGAGTTCAGTAGGAGCCACTTAAACGAAAAAATTGGGTCCGGCCGTGACTCTTCATAAGGAGAAAGGGAAGGGATCCTAATTACTGCGCTAGAGACAGTAGCGGGACATCATGTTGTCCGCCTCTCCATCCCGCTCAACCCCCTCCCCATCTACAGTTGTCGTTTGTTTCCGTCTGTTTTCTTCCACAAAGTGATGTAAAAAAAGTATCTATTCATTATCATCATATCGAAAATTCTGGCTGTAAGTTTATTGGAGACTCATATTTAAAAACCTAATCACTTAACCTCTAATTTATGATAGAAAAACATTAGAACTTTGATCAGGAAAATGTTATCGAGCTTAAATATCAATCGACTTGGGGAATCCGATTTCGTCTGATGTGCATGTAACAAAAAAAAGTCGAGCAGCTGCCTTGTAAGCGACAACTCGAGTAGTGATAGAAACACCTAATGGTCACCGTGTTTATGTTCGTGCAATGATAGATCGAGGATCATGAGCTACTTTCACTTTGGAATCTGTCGTGCAATCGTTACGCAATCTGCACAAAAAGTGTGATGTTACTATTTCTGGTGTAGGATCTAAAGTTTCTGATCAAGTTTATCATTCTGTTTCAGTTATGATTAAGAGCCCCAAGCCTTATGCGACAACGCTTATGAAGCAAGCATTGGTGCTTTTGGAACTTACTGCTCATCTTCCTGAACAGTTTACGCTTATAGATATTTCCAGTAACTTACGTGAGCTGGATCTTGAAAATCGAAGAATGAATTCGAATAACCATATTGATTTAATGATCGGAGTTGACCCTATGGAATGGCTGGTTTCAGTTATAGTCGTCGCGAAAATTCTGCTACAGAAACTCTGGTCGCAGAAAGTTGAGTGGCATCAAACGTTACCCCCTAATTTTGCCCAGGAATGACATGACTTTTGCTCCAAATTGCTCGCCTTGTCACGTGATTTAATCCAAAGATTAACGTCCCAGGGTACCGAGACAGATTCGATTCAAAAACATGGCTTCTCCGACGCATCTCGCTTAGCTTATGCTGCTGTTTTATACTTGTGTATCGTTTCCGAATAAGGACATATCTCCGTTAAACTTATCATAGCCTAAACCAAGATTGCCCTGATTAGAACAGTAAGCACTCTGAACCTTGAACTATTTTCTGCTACACCTTTGACGAATCTGGTTTCATTTGTTATCATTCCTTTGCAATTATTTGATGTTCTTATTTTCTGTTTAACAGAATAATCGATTGTTCCTAATTAGCTGCAGAAATAAGTAGTTACGTTACCCTTTTTTATTGCTAATAAAGTCTCTACCATTTTTGTGCCTCTTGGAATCATATTTTATCTCAACAAAACCCAGTTGATTGCGCCTTAAGCGGTCATTTAGCGGATGATTTAGTAACCTTCCTCCTATGGTGGGAAGGTCCAGCGTGGCTTTCCAGAATTTCAAAGCTTGGCCCAAACGCAAGGCACAAACCTTTGAACCGGAGCAGGAGAATGTAAGCTCTGCTTATCCATCTGCAATTGAGAAAGGAAGCGATTGGCAATCTAGGTTACTTTCCCGAGAATCACGTTGGGCTCTTTTACATCGCATCGCCGCTTACGTTTTGCGTGCAGTCAAGATTTTCACGGAATGAATTGCCTTTCGTAGAGTTTTATATCTTGATAAAATACCTGAATCCCCTTGGTTCTGGGTTCGCTATGTTCAGGCGCAGATTCTCGATCGCGATAATGATTCGTTAAGGACACGTAAAAAACTCACGCCTAAGTCTCCATTGAAAAGACTTAATTCGTGCATTGATCGTGCTGCCATTGTTCGTCTTGGTGGCCGGTTACGTCAATCAAAATTGTTAGCCTATCAAAACTTCCCCGCTATTTTGCCCGAACGTAGGATATCTAGTCTTAGACTAGAACAATTTCCTCATAATTTGCTACACGCCGGAATTCAGCTTGTTCTTTATATCGCTAAACTCAATATTGGATTATGGGCGCTCGAAGTGAAATTAGGACAATTGTGAATCGTTGTACTGTATGCACACGTGATAAGGTTAGAACGTAAACTCAACTTATAAGTGATCTTCGAAATCCTAGAGTCACGCCCTCACGTCCTTCTTCTCTCACCGGAACTGACCTAGGTTGAAGTCAAACAAGGCCTTCTCACGTTTTGCTTCGCGTCGCGGAATTCCCACGGATGTATACAGCGATAATGGCCCAAATTCTTGCGGGGCTGAACAAGAGCTTTCGCAAGCCTTTCGAAAGCTACAAACTGATCATAATTTAGCTTCTCATTTGGCCCTAGATAGCACGACGGCATTTTATACCTTCTCTCGCTCCACACTTTAGCGAGTTGTCTTACCCATTTTTCTATTAGTCCAATTATTAGTACAAGTCATGTGTTAATAATATCAGTACTAACTAACTTTGGGATTACGTTTGCGCTATATTTCTTTCAGACCAATATCAAGCGTTTGGCGTTCCTTGAAGAAATTCTTCGATTAAAAATTTCTATATTTTATTTTACAGATGGAGGTCATGAACACGTCGGCCAAAGTTTATCAACAGTCCAAGGTAGTAGTAGTTGTATATATTGTATAGTTAAGTCGTGTGCATTAGTAGCAGTAATCCATTTTTCTATTAGTTTAAGTATTAGTCCAAGTCTATTAGTACATCATAATTTGTTTGAATTAAGCAAAAAATGTTATTCAGAAAAAGAATCAAAATTTAATTTCTTAACTGCGAATGGATTCTTCTTGCCGAACGGCCTTGGCCCTGGAGGCTTTTGAAACAAGTTTTGAATTTTAACATAACATTACATATTCTCAGTTCTTATACAGAAAACATAAACGCGCAGTTTTTCTTTCAGGACAAAAAATGTGAAAGTTTCTTTTCGGCTGCACAGTCCATCATTCGCACGTATATAGCAATTCGACGCATTCACACTTAATACGAAGTTCTCTGTATTAGACAGTTGCATTTAGAAAAAAATAGTTGAAGTTTAAAGAAAAAAAGACGAATTTGTAGGTAAAAAATCGAACCATGAACAATTGCATGTTCTTAAAAGTTGAATCTTTAAGGATAAAAGACGAGTTTTATAGAAGACAAAGAGTCAACCAAGAACTTTTTGAGCGAAAGCATTACTTTTTTAAGCAAACATTTGAATACTTAACAAAATCATTATTTTTCAAGAATAAAGTTAAACTTTTAACAAAGTACTTGCATTTTCAAAATCATAATTAAACTTATAACGAAAGTAATGAATCTTCAACAATCAAAAATTAAATTTAACAAAAAAGTTCGAATTTCAACGAAGTGGTTTTATTTTTCATCAAAAAAGATTAATTCTGAACGTAGTATATAACACTTGATATTTCACCCAAGAAGAGATTTTCATCCGAAATGAAAAACACTATTCCAAACAAAATGCTGAATTATCAACGAGCAATGTAATAGTTGATGTTTCAACCAATACAAATTGTAATTTTTCATCAGAAACAGTTGAATTTTCTACCTCTCGATATGATTTGTTAAGCCAAAAGTTAATTTTAAACCAGATTGTTGAATTTTTCACTATAATATGATAATTTTTGGTTCAAAAACTGAGCTTCTGAACCCAAAATACCTATTTTTGACAAAATCTTCAAATTTCCATCGCAAAAATCCCAATTTTCAACAAAAAGTTAATTTTCAACAAAAAAGTTCAACTTTTAAACACCGGCAGTGTGACATAGTTTTTGAACGGCTGCTCCAATATTATTATTACACCATTAGGCCAAATCCCTTTTGGGATGACTCGCCCAGTTATATCCTCGTTATTTTACCGGGATAATGGAATAAATTTTAGATAAATCTAAAATTCTCATTTTGCTCATTCAAGCAGCACGTTTGATAAGTTAAATCGCTTTGAAATGTTTTTCTGATCAATATCTAGCAGTTGCCCCAGACAGAGTGTTCCAAAAAGTTTGAAAGCAGCTTTAAGCTGTACCTCACCCTTCGGGTTCTCATGTTTACTCTGACTGCCATGTACATATCCTTCTTTTTACGAACTCAATAAAGATTTATGAGAGAAGTCGTAGGCTCCAGAAGCTACGATCATGGTTCCTTAACGAAACCAATCCCGAAGCAACTGGAACGTGTACGTCATCCGCTTCTGATCCTTCTATCCCAGAAGGTAAGCAAGAGCAGGAAATTTACACGAGATAGCATCTGGCAACACTGCTTCTTGGAATCAGCTTTCTAGCCGCGGATGACCTTACGCGGCAGACGGGACAGTTAAAGATGAAGGTTTCACCTCTGGATACTCTTTTAGAGTACCAGATGAAGTGATCCCACAAGAACAGCCTTTTGCATCCGGTTCGTAATGGAATGAGCTCGGAAAGAAGTGCTTGATATTTCACCCGTTTTTCTTCCTCCTTTGCCGTGATATTACCATCGTCTGGTGCCGAGAATTCAGTCAATTAAATGATCTTGTTCTTCAGATCTTGGAGGACAATATCAGGCTTCGTAGCACTGTCACGCTGAGTGGTGGAAAATGAGAAATTCCAGTCGATCTTACACTGATCATTCTCCACAACGCACTCGAGTTCCCCCTGGGCATATGGCAAGACGGGCAATAGATCAACACCACAGAAGTGCCCAAGATGGTAATATAACGCTTTTAGAGCCACATTATGTCTCTCTATGTACCCCTAGCGTGCTTATTTTGAGCATCCACTGAGAATATTTCGAGATGTTTCTGGCTCTTGCTTGCACGCTCTGCAGTTGGTCTCGCTTATAGGAACATGTACTGTGCGCTCGCGGTGGAACTAAAGTGTCTATAACGCCGTTTTGACAGGCAAAAAGAAATCCTATAGTCACCGATCTTAATTTAGCAGAGTTGAGAAACATGTTGGACAGACCCATCGAGAGCTCTTCTCTACGAATGATGCCGTAGAATTTACCATGAAGGGGCTTGTCAGCATGTTCCCTTAGTAGAAGCGTATGTTCTGCTTCTTGTACACGACTTTTGAGCACCAAAGGTGTTAGTGATGCTAGGCCATGTGAAGCATCACTAGGATAAAATGGAAGGCTAAGCTCCTTTGCGGCCCCATCCGCCCCACGGTATAGAAACGCCGCAAAATTGACGACTTCATGTTGATGTATAAGTCGCATGACAGAATCTGTGCTATTTATAACTGAGCAGGCTGTATAGGAACGGCCAGCATATTCATCGCCTGGATCTTGTTCTTTCCAGATAATTCGGAAGCCCAACTTCTTCTGAGAATTTGGCGATACCTTTTTCCAAGGATCGTTTTTAACACACGGACATATTGTGTTTCCGTTTGCGGTATTCCAAGATATGTATATGTTTCTCCAGAACCAAAATGTTGAATGATATTTCCGCGTATGAGTTGAACATCCTCATCGTCACGTGCTGATGTAGTTTCTAGTCTTCCTTGGTGTGCGTGGACGCAGTCCAGTCCGAAGCTCATGCCGATCGCTTTAATGTACCTATTTACCGCCTCTACAAGTATGTCAAGGTCCTTCTCAACGGCACGTGACGCTTTATTGAACAGACGGTAAGGATGAGTAGAAAAGGTGGAATTTTCCTGAATCCACTTAACTCGCCGTTCAAGGCGCTGTTTCGCTGTTAAAAGAGATCATATTTTTTGCGTCCAATTCGACTTTATGAAGCTAATCACGCATTGAATATTTCAAGCATGCCATCTTGCCGTTTCGATTTTAAACTCTAGCTGTGCAATACGCTCGCGAATATTATTCAGACGTACTGAAGCATCGTTACTTCTCTTGTCGCTAAGCAGGGAGACCGCCTTCTCGTAAACTACACAGTTCAGATTCCAGATATTAACATTTTTGGGTAGCAAATCGGGAAGACCAGTATTAGCTTTAGCTAATTTGTCCATCCTGAGATAGACCTTTTGGTGGATAGATCTCCTACTTCTCATGTTGGCATTATCGGCTATCTGCAAAGGTGGTCGTGCTGGAACGGGTGGAATATTCGCTGGAGGATGTTGCTCTTCTTCTTGTTGATAAAGAGCTTCATATCCGTTTTTTCGCAAGAAGGATATCTGATCACTCAAATACTGAGTAATTTTATTAGCATATTCCGGGTGCATATTGACCAAACGGTCATGTAACCATTTCATGAATACTCTTCGTGCCGTTGAGCTTCTTTGCCAACAGGTAAGGATGTCCCTTCTGAGTTGTTCTGACCATTTAAATCAGACATGCCCAACTCCGGGAAATTTCCTCCGGGAACACATGTTCCGAGTTCCCTACTCTTTCTCCTAGAGAGCATGAGTGATGGTGGACGCATGCGCGTGGTAGACGCGTAAGTCACAGAGGAGAGATTCTCGCAAGCGTTTACCACCACTCCCGCTCTCTAGGAGAAATAGTAGGGAACTCGGAACATGTGTTCCAGGAGGAAATTTCCCCGAGTTGGGCATTTCTGATTTAAATCGATGTTCTCGCGTGTGTGCGTGTAACATCAATACTCTTTATTAAAAATACAACGACTCAGAAAAACTCACTACGTGGGCTAATAAGTGCCCAAGACCCTTTGTTTCAGGCGTCCATCACTTCGCTGACAATTTGCGCCACACATCTCATAACAATTTTTTACCACACAAGCACTTTTTGAAAAATGCCATATTCAAACCTAAGATCAAATTTTATTGAAATATTCTCTATTATTGCTTGGAAATGTTTATTTGAAATTAAACAATGTGTTAAAAGTATCATGAATGAATTAGATCAATCGAAAACTGTGCGTTTCATCGAGCTTTTTATGTAGCAGAAAATGAGTTTTTGTCTTAGCTCTGCTCCTTAATCATCAAACAGGTGTGTTATTTCAAGAAACATTGATTTCAACCAGTTTCAGTTTGAAGATGGTTGAGGTACACCGTAAGACTTGGAACAACACTGCCTCTAAATGCTTGGCTAAAATTTTGTGACGAAGATTCACGTGCTTCAATAGCAAAGTTGATAAGAGCGGGCGGTAGATTGAATGAGTTTAGGTAGTTAAGCCGCTAAAGCATGCGAATTATAAGGAATAAAGACTATATGTATAACAATAGTTTCAAAAATAACTTTTTTTTCGTTGAGAAATCGTGTTTTGAATCTACATAAACTGTCGCTTAGAATCCAGATTTTTTGTCCAAGAAAATATATAAATCCCTTACGTACTAAATTTTCAGTGACTGTCGCTTGATTTTGCGAACTGTCTTTGGAATTCTGTTAAAAAGTTACAGTTAAATTACAGTTAAAGTGCTTCTTGGTTGATGATTAATCATTTTCTTGAATACTGAAGTTTCTGAATTTTAACTTACTTGGTCTCATATCCCAGCCTATGATGCAAAGTCACTGAATTTTTGATAAACTATTTTCTTCCCTGTGTGGATCTTAATAACTTGCCCCCGTAGTATCTCAATCACACATTTGCAATCTTATATCTTCCAAATCACAAATCTTCATTTTCTTTTTACAGAATCAAATGCTATGGTGCGCGCTGCTCCACAATCATTCACTTTCAGATATCGTAGAAACACGGTTCGTGCTTGGAAATATGGGAATGGAATACTGACCAATATTCAGTTGGAAAGAGGAAATTCAGACACATCTACGACAATTTCTAACAACATTAAAAAATATTTGGAATACAAAGCAGGCGTAGGATATTTCATTGTGACCGATATACATCGTGGAATCAGGGAGTCACTTGCACGAATTGACAATGCACCAGCCTTTAATGTTTTGAGAGGTAAGAATTTATGAAGCGGACAAGAAGGCCAAATTTCGGCTAAATCTGGGTAGGGATATAATAAGATTTGTTGGCCGGTGCGAATTGATTATTTTGCGCACTGCCCTCTTCCTAAAAAAAACTCGAACACTTTCAAGTTTACAATGGCAGCCCTCGAACTCGATGAATAAATTCAAAATAGTTTTGAAAATAGTCTTAATAGTAGCATATATTTTGAAAAATAGTAGATAAATTGGGTCATGTAATTTTTTTAATAATAAATCGAGGGATTAACTATTTTTCTTATCCAAGATATGTACATTGATGTGTTTAGCGTGTAATTTGGATATTTATTTTAAAGCTCTTTTTAATTGCAAATATTGTTTTTGTTTTTACAAAGTTCCAGACCCGAAAATAGAAGTATGTTCATCATTCAAGTTGTTTGAAAGAGAAGCTGGTCTGTATTATAATTGGCATTCTCATAAATTCACCATGGAATTTAAAGATCAAAATCCAGTTCCAACAGCGGATGAATGTCAAAGATACCAAATAACACCCGAAGAGACGTGGGTTGACGATCTACGCGTGAGGTACTTCAAATTGAAGTTTGGACACGTTATGGCACTCCAGCTTGTTATCTAAAAATAAATTTTAATAGAACCAGTTTGTGGCAACGTACACTATCAGCCGAAATTGTGCGTTTAATTACGAAAAACGGATTAAAAATAGGCTTAACTTAGAAAATGACTAACTCTGCAACAAATTTAACAAGGAAAATTCACAAAATACCATTAGTAATAAAAAGCTTATTGAGTGTTCCAAAATCCTATCAACTATTTTAAAATTTCTTCTAAACCTAGAGCTTGAGAGAAACTTGCTGTATGCTTCTGGTCCTCTCGTACTGACAGTATGATTTACCTTTTCTAACGTCTCATGATCATTCAGATTTTCCGGGAATAATATATAGAAAAGCACACAATTTTTTTAAATATCGAGTAATAAATAAAAAGAAGATCCAAGCTTACATAATGATAAGAATAACCTACTGACCAGTTGGGTACGTTGCAGTCATCTCTGTCAAAAACTCATCTTAATAACAGTCTGTGCCACATGGAAGCCAAATGCATATTGTTTCACAGGAACTTTTTAAATTTTTTGAGTCGACCACGATGTTTTTATTCCATTGCATGCCGGACTCTGGTGATAAAATGAGGGAAATCATAGCAGAATCCGTTGAATACGATTATCCCCTCCTTCTGATAGTGATGATTCTTGGATCACGTCATGTACGCAAAAAGTCCGGATAACGGAAAAAAAAGAATGTTTCATATTATTTATCCCGACGAACATTTTGGACAACAGCTTTCAATATTCTATGAAAGGCCTTTTCCGTTGAATTTTTTCTTAATTATATTCATGAAAAATACAGTGTTTCCTAAAACGATTGATATGTTGAGAAATTGATGATGGGAATCCAAAACTGTCAAAATAAAATCCTTTGCCATCACTGTTGACATATTTAGCCGCCCAACATACGCCAAGCTTGGAATAAATAACTTTGTTGGTAATTATGGCTACTGGTTTAGTGTTTTTTGCAGGTATTCTATCAGCAGAAAAAACACGAAGAGTATGTGCGGGTATTTGTTTAAATGCTTCGCCAATCTCTAAAGAATTCATTTTTTATTTACTAATATATAATATGCGATATATAAGGTCTCTTTTCCTTGGTAACTTCATCATTAATTAATCCTATTATCATATCCATTGACTTGTAAATTAAGCTTGTTCATACAAGAAGTTTTTCTTTTTCCTCGAATGGTCCTTCCCCTTAGGTCATTCCCCATAGCGAAAGGAGGGTTGTCAGCAAGAGAGTCAAGTGATACAGAGTCTTCCGGATTCCTAAACGATGTTCTGAATTGCATTCCTACGTTTGGTGCACACTTCTAATTTATTCTTCGTTTTGGAGGATTTCGTTTTCCATGATGAAGACGGTAGTTCTTTCTTATTTATAATTTGACGAGTAGTGACCATTTCTAGGAAAGCACACTTGCCACGACCCCTGGATCATTGCAGCGGATATAACGGGCTGCATCCCTCATCACATGGCACGTCTGTTTAAGTGTAACTTCACCGTCGTAACACTTGATTTCATGCTGATACTTCGATACCCAGTTCTTATTCGAATGTACCTGATGAGGAAACTCTTGGAAAGAACAAGGAAGCCCAGCAATCATCCAATAACTGAACGGATGCTCGTAGACAGATGCAACGGCAAGCTCTTTTGGTAAAACTACGCCATTAACATCTTTAAATCCTTCGAATTTCGGTGCTGATACCCATAACAGGAGCAATTGAGAGATATTTGTCGGAACTCTTGAATAAAACTGAGTCTTGGATTTATCTTAGTAACTGAAGCTAATAAGGACTGTTGGAGAAAAGTGGTGTGGGTAGAAACGAAAGCGAGGATTGAATTACTACTTGTACTACTTATTTACGATCCGCAATCTGCCACAACTTGACGAGCTGAGTCAATTTCTGAAATGTTGTATTCTGCATACAAGATACAGTTTACTGTTTCTACTAGTCGATGAGAAAACCGCACCTCTGTACTTAAATTACCGTTTTTTATGAGATTCCAATGTCCGTTGACGTTTGGCGGAAGATCAGGTGTTAAATCAAAAGCAAAAAGGCAGAATCCATTGGCATAATCTTCTCACGAAATAGAATTACCTTCGTTGAGGAAATGAATTCCTGTCCATGAGAGGAGGGTATGGTATGCATCTTCGTACAGTTGGTATTAGCGAAATATGATTGAATAGGTTTTGTAGATCCTTGTACTTCATCTACGTATGACGAGAGGTAATTAATATTATAATTTTTAAGTTTTATAGGGTTCAATGGGAAATCTCCGTTGAACGCTTTGTTATCTATAAATCCGAGAATAAGTTGTTTCTGTATGTTAATTATTCAATGATGGACTGGCGTGGGGTAGGGAGGGAATCACTTTTAGTCATGTCGAAGGTGACGAACAAGCCATCTGAATATGTATCACCATTATTATTAAAACTTCTAAATACCTTGTATCGAATTTAATCCAAAACTATGGGTCCCGGAGCTTATCCAGCAGAGCATTCCTTCTGGATCTAAAAAAAAAGGTTTTGGTTGTTGGCGAACATTGGCCCAGATGTAGCCTCCGGAAACTACGACCACGATCGTTCGGCGAACAATCGATCCCGACGCAACCGGAGGAAATACGTCATCCGACTCGTCACTTTCCACGACACCAGAAGATGAACGAGTCGGGAATTACTGAACCCGGCATTAACAAATGAGAGGGAAAGAAACACTGAATCTAAATCAAAAGTCTCAGATACCTGACTTGACTAGTAGGAGCACACTTGAGTTTTTGTCGTTGCGACAACCGAGTGGGGCTGCGCTCGGCCACACCTGGATGGGAACTGAAAAGCCAGAAAAAAGGGTACAAAGTCTCAACAAGCGAGCTCAAAGAATAGGGAGAGACTTTCAAGGAGAAAGAGCATTGGGCGAAAACCATTTCATTACAAATGAAACCTTGAAGGTCACTCAGACAAGAATAACAACATCAAATAAATTATTAACACTGGATTTGACTCAGCATCGCGTTACCTACAGTATGTACATGAATGCCGGATTGCATGGTAATGGTGTAACAAAGTTACAAGCACCCCGCTACCGTATGACCCTGTCGGACCAGGACTGGGAAGGGTACCACTTTCTGGTTCTAATACCCAAAACCTCGTCCATGAGCTTCAGTCTCGTTAGCCTTGTGCTATCTACACCGTAATCCGGAAACAACTCTTGAAAGCAATCACCCCGTGAGAGTATCCCCAAGGACGCCAACCTCATCCTCAACGGCTTCACTTCTGAGGCAACACCAGTATCTGCTCTCAAGGATCTTGGCTTCATTGCCCGAATTCTACCCCCATCGCTCACCCGATCTTGGCTTCGCCGCCCAGCTCGGGTTTTGGAGAGAAGAGACTGCCAGGAGTCCCCAACCTTGTAAGTTTGGTTCAGGAAACCACTTTACTTTAAAACCGCTATTATTTTATTGACTTCATCTGTTCTCTCGACGCTCCAGTTCCTTCCCATCCCTCAATTTGCGAGATCCCTCAGAATGGCTTCAACCTCGACACGCCTGAGAGGATATTTTGCTGTGGATTTGGAAAGTGTACGTGTATGAGCCAGTAAAACACTAAGATTAATTTTGGCTCTACTGATAAGAAGAGTTGCTTCAAGTATATGCGTACGAGTCGAATTCGCAATTTAACTCCATGAAGTAGAAATTTTCCCTGATTGAAGAGATCACAGTGCAAATGGCCGATCATATCAAATCGTTGCACACCTGCTGTAAACTCTTTGCGTTCAACAACACCAGCATTAGCAGTGGTTGTAATTTCATCAAGTTTGCCAGGTGTGTAATCGTACCAAAAAGAGTGGAAAGATGAGACTTTTTAGCATCTGAAGAATAATTGAAAAGAGTTTCTATAAAAGCTCTATATGCATAAACATTGTCAGGGGGTGAAAATAATGTTCTATTAAAATATACATCAACTTGATTGAATAAAGAGTGCAGGAAATTATTTACAGTGTCCGGTGTAATATCAAACGCATCTACAGCTGCAGAAGAAACAGACCTAGATTATGAAAGAATTTGAGTACGTAAACCAAGCATGGTGCGTGCTATAAGGATACTTTGCAAATCCTTCTTCCTTGAGCCAGAATCTTTGACAACAATTTATAAAATTCTTTTAAAAGATTTTTTTTTTCAACTTTGAAAATGCTCTAAATTTTTTAATTTTGGTCCGAAATATCTGGTTAACGAACATGAACCTCATTTTGGTACCCTAAAAAGTGTATGAAATGTGTACGAAACGTAAAGATCTGTTAAAAACTAGAAATCGAAAATTTGGGCAATCGAAAACAGTGAACTTAGGAACCAAACAGTTGAGCTCTCTAGCAGAAGAGAATAATTTTCAACGAAATAGTTAAACTTTTATACAAATGGTTAAATTCTCAAGCCAGAAGGACCAATTTTTTCGAAGTAAGATGCATTGCAACGAAAAAATATGACCTTTCTATCATGAAATATAAATCTTCCATAAAAGCGGTCGAATTTTCGAACATAAAACATTAAAAATCAACCAAAAACCGTTGGGTTTTTTATTCCTAAAAGACAAGTTCTTCAGCTCAATTTTCAACCTGAAAAGTTGAGTTTGCAAGAAAAATGTTCATTTTCAATCAAAATAGACGTTTTTACCATAACCGATGAATTATTGATCAAGAGACTTAGTTTCAACCAGTCAAATCAAACACAAGAAAAACTATTTTCAACAAAATAGTTGAATCCTTACGAATCAGATCAATTCAATTCTAAATCTTGTAGTTGTAGGCAGGCTTGAGCATGTAGGACAAGGAGTCAAACGAACCTCGGCTTGCATATGTGTAGATATGGATAAAAGGATCACTGTAAACTGTAAATTTTGTTCAATAACGCAACTGTTTGGCTGAGAAATAATTTGGCTTGATTGACGATTCAACTATTTTGTTAAAAATTTATATTTTTTTGTTGAATTCTGCTGATGCAAGAAGTTTTTCTTTTTCCTTGAATGGCGCAGCAAATAGAAAAACCAATAAGTGAACCATCGATATTTATCTTTGATTTGCTCGCAAACACCGTTACGGAGATGAAATAATGATATTGAAAAAATCTTGGAAACAGAGATTTGTAAGATAATTTGTTTTAAATAATTATAATGATGTTTATAATGATTTATGATTATATAACGATGTATGAATAATTAAGATGGAAATATGTCTATTCTAAAAATATGTTAAACGAGATCCAAGTGTTGTATCATAGTTCAAATATTACTCATATACAATCTATTCTAACAAATTGTGACGTAGGAGGGAAATTCGAATAACAATTATTCCTTATGCTTTAATGAATGATAATTTTCCCTATTATGGTGAGCGAAGCTTTCCCTTTTTCCCAGGGCGTCTAGCGTCCTGGAAATCCTTCAAAATTTGTAAAAGTATTTGTATTTTGCTTCGATAACAATTATTACGTTTCCTGATGTTAAATTTCAAATGAATTCTCACAACGCAATAAGAAAATGCAACTATTTTTTATTGAAAATTCCACTGTATGGTTAAAGACATAATTTTTTGTTTTTGAAAATGAAACTATCTTTTTAAAGCTTCATTCTTTTGGTCGAAAATCCAGCTACTTGGTTAAGCGTCGAACCACTTTGTTGAAAATTAAATTATTTGGTTGAAGATGCAACTATTCCATTGTTGGAAAATCAATCTTCTTCGTTGACAGTTGACCTGTTTTAGAAAATTTCATCTTTTGCCTTGATGATGTAATAGTTTGGTTGGAATTTTTTTTTTTTCATTGAAAATCAAACAACTTATTGAATGACTTGATTCCTTTACTATGCCCTTTTTCCGCAGAAAATCGCCCCGTTTCCTCTGCTCAAAGAGAATTTTGGTCAAGGTCACTATTGACACTTTTGCTTAAAAGTTCAACCGTATTTGGTTGTACGTGTATTTGGTTGTTCGTTCAATATTTTTGCGTTTGTTCGTCAAGGATTAAACTGTTCTGTTGAAAAATCATCTTTTTTGTAGAGAATTTATCATTATAATTAAATTCCACTGCTTTTGATTCAGCTCCTGCTCTTAACTATTTTTATTGAATTGAATTGAGAGAGAGGTGGTTAGAGGCTCAGTTGGTAAGACGCTCGGACCCGGAATATGTTCATAAAACGCGTCATTATTTAAGAGATCAAGTATGCTTTTTGCGCAAAAACGGATATGAAGCTCTTTTATCTAGAAGAGCAACATCCTCCAGGGAACATAGCACCCGTTCCAGCAAAACCACTTTTGCAGGTAGCCGTTAATGCCAACATGAGAAGTAGGAGAACAAAAATCCACCCAAAAGTCTTTATCGGGATGGAAAAATCAGCTGAAGCTGCAATATTGCTCTCCCCAAAAATTTTAACCTCTGGAGCCTATATTGTGTACTTTATGAGAAGTGGGTCTCCCTGCTTAGCGAAAATATAATCAACGATACTTTAGTACGCCTGAGTAAGACTAGCGAGAATATTGCACAGCTTCAGTTTAAAATTAAAACATCGAGACGGCATCCATTAGATGTTCAGTGCTTGATCAGCTACATAACATCAATGAAAAAATTCACTGTAAAATTCAGGGTACTTGCTCAAAGCTTAAGGAAAGCAAATCACACGCTGAGCTAGTGTAAACTGTTGACCTTCAAGCAGCACTGAATGCAAAAAACTCTATCTCAGTGGCTATTGAAAATTTTCGAATGTTCAGTGGCTCATTTTTAAGATAATTGTGTTTTCTACCAAAAAAACATTACATTACATAATATTACATAATACTACATCCATCTTTTCTGCATGGACGATCTTCAACTCTTTGCTTCCTCAAAAAAGGACCTTAGCATCCTTTTGGCGGGGGTATATAGGTACTATAAAGCGACTGGCATGAGCTTTGGACTGGACAAGTGTGCATGTGTCCACCTGAACCGAGGAAGACTAGAAACACCACCGTCGCTTGACAATAGGGATGTTCAACTCATAGGCGAAAATTTCATTCAACATCTGGGAAATCCAAGATATGCGTGCGTTAAAAACGGCCCAAAAAAAAAGTATTGCCAAATTCTCAGAAGAATTTGGGCATCCGAATCATCTAGGAAGAATAAGACGCAGGTGGCCAATATGCTGGCCGTTCCTATACTGCTCTACATATTTGGTGCAGTCGAATGGAACTCCGATAAGTTGAAGCCACTTCACCAAAGCACACGCGAGATGATGACAATCTATTGCAGTCATCATCCTAGATCTTCCGTACCTCAAATATACCTGCCTCGAGATAAAACGGGTAGAGGCTTGCTATGCTTGAAGTGTCTTCATCGAAGAACGGTTCTGGCTACAGCTTGCTCAGTTCTAAATAGCACAGATTCTCTTAATCTACTCGTAAATCAACACGAAGTTGTCAATGTGACTGCGCTCCTATACCGTGCCGCAGATAGGAAGCAGAACTGTCACTTCATCTGGACCGTCAACGTTGTTCTTCATAACATGCTAGAAGGATTGGTAGCTCAAAAAATGTATCCAGAGGTGAAACCTTCATCTCCAACTGTCCCGTCTGCCGCGTAAGGTCATATGCGGCTAGAGACCGGACTCCAAGGAATAGTGTTGTGCGAAGTCTGTTGCGTGCATTTCCTGCTCTTGCTTACCTTCTGGGATAGAAGAAGCTGGAGTGGATGATGTACACGTTCCTGTTACATCGGGATTTGTTGCTTTAAGTAGCCATTATCGTAGCTTCCGGAGCCTACAACTTCTCACGAATAATGATAAACTTGGTAGCTCCAAGAACATGGTAGCTCTAAGAACATCGTAGCTCTAAGATCACATTGTAGCTCTCAGAAAGCATCCATAGGCGACTGTTGTCACCTCCAACTCACGTGGCCGCTGTGTAAGGATAACAGCGGTAAAAGACAAACTGCAAACCACACCATGATCCTAATTTTGCACCTACAACATCATCGCAAATGATTTTAAACATCGGATTAAAATAACTGGTAACATGCTAATCTCATCAGTCACTTGACTTAATCCGTTGCTATTATGAAAAACCGGGTATACCCGAGAAAAAGTTCAAAGGAAAATGATGATAATAATCTCGTCAAGTTAAAATTTTCCCCCTCTTTAAAGATTTTTAAAACTTCTGTTATTTTATCAATTCAATACATTTTAAAATTTAGATATCTTTACAATTACCAGGAAAACATTGATTGCGATTTTTTTCAGGTATTAGTATTAGGACAGAGACCAAGGTTTTGTTGTTTTATATTTCGGTAGTTTGTTCTGGCTGATAAGATTTTCTATTGCTTTTACCACGTGAGCTACACACATTGGAATATTTTGCCATTCTAATGAATTTCTTGGGTATATATAGCGGTAGAAATGACGCAGATTTATTAGTTATCTTACACGAAATCTTAGAAGAAAAATGAATATCCTTCTTGGAACTGTGCTCCTTGCCTTCGCGGTATTCATCAATTTTGGCGGTAAGTTTGCACAACATAATACAAATTTTGGAAGTGGTTGGAGGGGGATTGTGTGAAAGGAGGAAAATAATAATTAATGAGGAGAGTGGCGGAGAAGGATAGTGGGGAAGGAAGGGACAGGATGGGATTGTGGAAAGTTGATATAGGGATGTTAGAGAGGGGAGGAAAGGGGTTTGTGGGTTATTATAAGAAAGAAATCGGCTGATAGAGAATGCAAGGAGTGGCGGAGAGTGATGGTGGGGAAGGAATGGACAGGAATGGTTTGAGGGAAAGCACTGAAAGGATGGATGGAGATGGAAGAGAGGAATAGGAAGTGAGGAGATTGAAGAAGTAAGACGTAAAATAAAGGGAGGTGTAGTGAGTGATGATGGGAAGGTATGGAAGTGCAGGGGATGGTGGGAAAGTTATCACGTTCTATATAATCAGTATTTTAACGATTCCAGCCACAGGAAACTTTATAGTTACCTTAGTAATCATAATGTATTTTGTTTAAAAGCACATCATCAGTATTATTATCTGGATTCATAGTTTATAGTTTCATAGCTCTATTTCTTAATTCTGAATGAAATTAAAACCTTTTTTATAGTTTCGGTCGAGATTGAGCCTGTCCGACAAACTTTTTTCTGGGAGCAGTGCGTATGCGAGGGCAGGGTATTGTTTGGTGGGGGATAGCGTAAAAGAAGGGAAAGGAGGAGTGGGTTATAGAAAAGGAAGATTAAAGTCACAAAAGATGGTGAAAAAGTTAGAGAAATGAGGAGAAGTGGAGAAAATAATTGGGTAGGGATTGTCAAATGATGTAGAGGTTTTTTTAATATCGACGGACTTTAGGATTACATTTGTCCTATCTTCATTTTGGACAAATAGAAAGTTTTTGGGGTTAGTTGAAAAAATTCTTTAATAAAAATCCCTATATTATATCTTACAGATGGAAGTAATCAGCCGTCTCCTAGTGGTGAAGGTCAACCACCAAGGGAGCGTGGAAAATGGCCTGACGAACGTTAGTATATTATCATTATTATTAAATTATGTGGTAATACTGGGTAGTAAATCATCAAATGAATAAATTAGAACGGTATGTGGCTCGCGACAATTCGTGTCTTTCTCACTCTCACTTATTCATTTTGCGAGTTGAAAAGACAGACAACCAAAGTGCAATGCCTGCTATCGCCGACACGCCTAATGAGTAATTCACTTGTCGTCTGTAGTGGTTCCTGGTCGTCACTACGATCTTCGCTAGACTATTCTCAATAGTCTTTCTAGAAGTCGGGCAGTACTTGGTGGTTTAACCTCGAGTTTGACTAACACGGACTAACATGAACTCTAAGTAAATAGCACCTTGGCCTAAAGTGTAGGAATGGAAGATAAGGAATAGATAGATCATAGATGGAATTTCCGGAATTGGAATTTCAGTAGATTTTACCAGAACTTCAGTTGAATCTACTCAGCTTTCTTGTCGCCGGTTTCCAATTTTTAGGGTTTGTCGAAATAATTCTTTGATCAAAATCCTTGTTTTATATCTTACAGATGGAGGTTCTGGGATGACGCAGTTACCCCGAATAGCAACACGACTTGCAGAAATCAACGAAATTTCTTCAAGTTCGAGGATTATACGTTAGTATATTATAATTTTTCAAAATAACAAAAAATGGTTGGGTCTCAAAAAAGATCTAAATTTTATTGCTTGAACTTCAATAAATTGTTCTCACTGAATGGCGTTGGCCCTTGGAGACCTTTGAAACAAGTTTCAAATTTTAAATTGAAAAGTACATATTCTCATAAGAAATTTATTTGCGTTTTTTTGCGTTTTTTGCGTTGTGGAAATTCATTGGAATTTGTCAAATTTGCGAAAATTTATTGAAATTTGTGAAATATGTCAACATTTATGATAATTCAGAAAACTTTGTAGAAATCTACAGGAATATGGAGGCATTTGCGAGAAATGAATAGTAAGTCAACGGTAACTTTTAAGAACAGTTCTGCTGGATATTAGTTTGAAAAAATTCACTGTAAATTTTGATACAATATTTCGCGAATAAAAATTTGTTTTTAATCATTTTTGTTTTCAATTCAGAAATTAATTCATTTTTTGTTTCATGTTATTGTTATGTATTCATGAACAAAAATCGTATATTTTCAACCACGTCGACGGACAATAGGATGTAAAAATAACATAATACATTCGAGCTATTTTCAGTTTGGATTAATAGCAAATTTTTTGGATTCGTTGACAAATTCTTTAATGAAAATCCCTATCTTATATTTTGCAGATGCACCTACACCACGACCACGATTTGTAGCAGACATGCAGATGCGAATGCAGAGGCCAGCTGTAGGAGTTCATGGTCAAAATTATGATCATGAATGTAAGTACATGCTAATTTCTTAAACTAAAAAAAATACTGTGACTTAGGAAAGAAATCAAATTCGTTCGCGCTTGAACACCTTTGAAATGAACCGGTGACCACCTCCCCCAGGATTTTTGTCTCACCGGCGCTTCTTTTATTTTTTCGGGAAATGAAGGAAAATTATACATATATGCAATTTCATGATGACATATAATTCATAACACAGCCGTTTCCTAGGAATTATATATAACACCCGGCACGAGGTAGGTGAAGTATATAATGTTGATTTTAAATATTCTGATGAAGTTAAAGATGGGCATGTTAAACTATGCCATACTGCAATGACATTTTGATCGACAATGAACTTTGTTTTCTGCGCATAAATGTATATTGATTCGACACTTTGTTTTGCAGAAACGTAAAAGAAGACGCTTGTATAAAATGATTCGTGGCAGGCGATTGCTTTTAAATTATTTCAGCCACTTCCAAACATTTTCTGATTTATGAAAAAGGTTCTTGAATCAGTGCAAGAATAGGGTGAAACAAATTTACATCTGTACAAATTGTGCTTCGATTTTCGCTCTGTAATGATCTGTAATGAGCGTCTCGAGCGATAAACTCACATATTCGAGCTAGAGGTAAGATCATCATAGCTGATAGGAGCTTCTTGTAAACGACCTCCCATGCGAAGGACTCCTGATTTATCCAGGAATAGAGATGCCTTAAAGGTTGATTTGGACGGAATGGGGTTCGCTTTGCTCAAAAAGAGAATTTTCGTAAGAAAAGCGAAGTTTTGTATATGTAGTATCCAAAGCAAGGATGCTTGTTTTACTTCGGACGCTTCGAGCGTCAACGACGGTGATACTTTTTCAGAATCTGAAAGCCTCCCCCATTTCTTACAAGTAGCTTCAAGGAAACGTAGACAATGCGGTGACTCGTATTTGCTTTGGCAAAGAAGCTGAATCCATGGCCGTGTCTTGCAGGAGGACATTGCCTCTCGCGACATAATGCGTAAAATGTATTTTAAGTTTTCCTGTTTTCTTCTCTCTAAATTTATACCTCGAGGAAGTGGATGCATGCTGTCGGGCCAACTTACGGAATTACGGGATAACCAAGGTGATCCTCGCTACCACAAGGGGTGATTTAGTATTTGTTCAGACAGAAGGCCTCTTGAGGAGCAGTCAGCTGGATTATCTCCAGTTGGAACATGTCTCCACTTAGCGCTTAGAACCAACTTGTGAATTTGAGCTACTCTGTTAGAAACGAATGTTTTCCAAATCGTGGGATGTTTACTTAACCAAGCTAGGACTACAGTCGAATATTTTTGACAATATTGTGGGGTATTTAGAAACCCCGGTGACTTCTACAATGTAGTGTAGAGTCTCAGCGAGTAATTGAGCACCGCATGGCTATAAACTCGGTATAGTGAACGGTATAATTTGAGCTATTTCTGTCTTAGCAAATAATAGAATCACCTGAATTTCTTCATTCACCTTAGAACTAGGTGATATACTGCGGCGGAACAGGCTTTCGCCGTCGCATCGGTAAAACCATGCAGTTCATACCCTGAGCTAGCTTTCCGGTGTCCTGTCCATCTTGGAATTCGAATCTTTTCCAGTTCATTGAGTTCACTATAAAAATCATGTCAATGTTTTGTTAGATCATCAGGAAGGGAATCGTCCCAATTTATTTTGCAAATCTACAATCCCTGTATCATCTGTTTAGCTACAGATATAACAGGCGAAAATCATCCCAAGGGATCGTACAATTCAGCGATTACGGATGCCAGCGTAAACCTAGAATTTTTAACCAGATATCCTTCCAGGCAAAAAAATCAAAGGCTCTTTCGTGGTTGCTCTGCGGATAATCTGATAACAAGAGTTCAGCTTTCCAGCCTTATTTTCTTAAATCAAAACCTCGACGTCTCATCAAGTGTGAAACCTGTTCTCGCAACTCATCAGCTTCCTCGATTATGTATGCGCCAAAAAGAACATCATCCACATATAGGTTGCGTTCTGAGATCACTTTAGCTTTAAGAAAATTGGAAGCCTTATCCCTAGCCAATTGTTTTATAACACGATTAGCTAGGTACGGAGCACATGCTGCTCAATGTGTGAAGGTGGTTAATTTCCAGGCTTTTACTTTACTTTCTGGTGAATGCCACAGTATTCGTTGATAATCATAATCGCGAGGATCAACTTCAATTTGCTGGAACATTTTTCCACGTCGGCTGCAAAAACAAGTTATGGCATACGCCAGAGCAATATGATTGAGACTAAATCAGTTAAAAACTTTGGACCTATATGTGAATGAGAATTAAGAGAGGATACATAGGAACTTAGCTCTTTGGCATTTAAGAATACTCATAGATAAGTAGTAGAACTGCTTTCTCGAATAATACATTAATGAGGTAGGTATACAGTTTGAGAAGAGTCCGTTTCCTCGAAATCGTTAACTAATTCCATATGGCTTAACTCTTTATATTCAGACAGAAAAGCGAAGTATTCCGTTTGATTTGCTGGTTTGGTTTTTAAGCGAGCTAGAATTTTGTCTAGAATAAGTTTCGCTCTACCCAATAAACTCTTGGTCTCAATGGAAGGACGATCCCGAAAGGGTAACCTTATCATGCATTGGCCGGAGGAATATCGCACATGATTAGCAATGAAATGCTCCTCGCAGCGAAGTTCATCCTCATTCAAAGAAAAAGTAGAGGGAGGTTCTTCCATTTCACAAAAACGAGATAAATGGGCGTGAAGATCAGCGGCCGTACAATGATAAGCCGAGGTTGAGCTACCCATTTCAAATTTTTCAATACGTCTGGAGAGTATCCACCAAAAAATGCTATTGTGGACAGTCAAGGTAACGAGGGTACCTTGTTTCATACCTGGTAAAAGACAGAATCAAAGCTCCCAAAGTAACGCCAATTTTATTTTATCGAAAAGGATCGCGATCCGCTAAGTTCAGACTACTTGATTCTTTTAGATTTGCCTGATTTTGAAATTTTGGATGAGTGATTGACGTCAAATCAAACAAGACGAGGGCTCGTAAGGCAATAGGATTCTGTTCTGACTCTTCCGAACGTAACCACACTTGAACGATTTTTTTTGCAGTACCAATTAATTCTCCACCTACACCATATACTTGCGTATCGATTCTACGATAAGTAGGATGTAACATCTTCAAAACCTTTTCCGTTATAAAACTACATTTAGATCTGTTATACATTAATACTCTCAAACTTGCGCATCTATAGTGATGCATATCGATCATTTTTGGACGAATTCGAGATTTGCTTAAAACATAGTCTGATGGAACTGAAATGTAATGGAGATCAAGAATTTGCAATAAAAAAAGTCGATCGAGACGATACGATCATCTTGACTGAGCGATCGTTCGTCTCGATGTGATAAGTATGGTGTTCAAGGTTTCAATTACATCTGACGAGATTTTTTAAAAATTTTAAAATGATCGATATGCACCACTAGGCATCTACCATTGTCGGACTCTAATTCAATCAGTACTGTTGCAAGTAAGGTAGAACGTGAAATACCCTCATAATTCTGTATTCAAATGACAGTTTGATTGTTGATTTTCAAAGACATGATGCACCCCCTTATAACCTGTGCAATGTTAATTTGAGCATTTTGACCCATTTGTGCAGTAGACGGGATTTAAGATTTAATAATTTTATTAGCATCAAATTATCATCTTTTTTGGGAACAACCGAGTCAGTTGTTGGAGCAACCGAGTCATTTGTCGAGTTAATACTGAATAAGTGTAGAAGAGTGTTTTGCTTAGGGAACATTTTGCACAAGTATATTTGCTAGAACACTGATGAGGCTTAAGTGAATGGTTTTCTATACAAAATAAACATTAATGAGTGGAGGAGGATGTATGGCTCTGTACAGATTGAGATTTGTTTGATTTTACGTCATCCGAAGATTCCGTTTCCAATATCTCAATTGCTTCAAGCGTGCGTCTTCGATTCTTTTAGGGAAGCCAAGTTTAATTTGTGCACAGGCCACAAAACAATAACATCATCCCAGTGTTTCAGTTTTTTATAATTAACTTCGGTGCGAGTAATTGCGTCCTGCAAAGCGACCATTTTAGTACTTAATTCGTCCATTTCATCAAAAATTCACAAATCTAGCTTTACTGGAATTTAAAAAATAATAATAACAAACTGGGTTTCATAATGCGCATGAGTTTAGAATGCGGAAAAGAAGAAATCTTAAACAATAAAGCTAACGTGTAGTAGAGCCTTGTGTTTCTTGTCGTAAGCAGGTACTCGTAGAATTTCTGTCAAAGGGTGGACAAAAAGTTTGGCCAGAAAGAGAGAGATTGATAGCGCCTGAGTGAGCATTATGGCGGAGTGTGAAGATAAGGCAAACTTCCTTCACGAGAAGCTAAATTTTCCTTCGAATTGCGGGTCGTCTGTCCACACCGCCGCCAAGCCAAGAGCACAGGTGGTGAGAAAACGTGCTTCTCCCTGCTTTCTTCCATTCCTTTCTTCTGGACCCATAATACCTTCGTGTCAAGGCTGTCGATTGGTCGATTCAAGTAGAGAAGACTCGCTTGTCGATCTTGAGCAATGGGTGCCTCCGTACCTTTGCTGCTCGCTTATTCGGTTTGTCGGCTGGACTGCTCGTCTTCTCATTGGTCTTGAAGCGCTGTCTCGAACATGGCCGTTTACTGGCCCTTGGCAGTGCAGGGTCGCCTAGCCATGTTATGATGCAGGGCTAGTCTAGTTTGTTACGTATTGCCTTCGATGCTGCTAGTGGAGCTTAAGCTTTTTGTAGCGGTGCTGCTTTGCTTCGACGGTGGAGCATGACCGCTGACTGCGGTCTCCCTACTTAGTCGGTGAAGCGTGACCGCTGGTTGCGGGGCGGCTGGGCTGTGCTGCGCTCTCGGTATTCGCATGGGACTGCTGCGCCGTGTCGCTTGTGCTCCATCCTCTCGTCCTGGCTCTTTGGTGGCTGCTAGGTTTGTGACTATTCACGTAATATATTTACTTACTGTCTGTTCGTCGTTCGGTCTCCGTACAAACCGCATATATTTAGATAAAAAATTACAAGCTTACCGTTAGGTTAGGTACGGCTTCGACTAGTCCCCGGGAAGCTGTTCCACATCTTTTCCAATTAATTTTACGAAAATTTGTTACAACATGCATATATATATGTTTGTACCTTCTGTGCCTTATAATGTGCCTTATACCTTAAAACGATTCCGACTGGTGTCAGTTACGACTGGAAGGCACTTTTAAACACTTTCTAATAGTTTGAAGGGTGAACTATGATTGGTGAGTGGGCTTGTGAAAAAGTTGGAAAACGGGTCGGGGTGCTTTCGAATTTGATACAGTCCCAATTGGGGGGGGGGGGGGGGGGGGTATTTGCGATCACTAAAACCCTCAGCCTTTTCCAATGGTTTTAGTGTGGGTGTAGGGTTCGAAGGGCGTGGGGGGATTGTGCATAATTTGGAAAAGGGGTCGAAGTGACTTTGAATTCGAAACGATACCGACTGGGGGTGTTCGTGATTTTAAATTGCATTTCAGTTTGGTGGGTATTATCCATGTTCTAATTACGCAATTAGTCCGTCGGCTAGGATCGAGCTTTCTTTGCTTCTTACAACTGGACGAAACCACCCTGTAGACAGACTGCATCACGTTATGCCGACACTCATGTATTTCGTGGGGGTACTGAGAGATTGTGGCGAGTCGATTTAGCGTCATCAAAGGGACGTAGCAAGAACTATAGTGTGCACAGCAACGGTCACTCCACTATGCTTAATGATTTGAGGTTATGTTTTTTTTTCAGGGGGAGTACCATAGGAGCAACAAGCTAGGCACAAAACGCAAAGCGTTGAGTCAGTAGGCATGCTATCTAGTGAAAGTATTTCTGTGGGTCAATAGGAGGATATCACTGGTATAAATATCTAATGATTTGACGTTGGACGTCTTATGCCAACCTTGACGCTGACATGGGAAGTCAGTGCTCGCCGTTGCTAACGCTGATGAATACATTTTGATGGCACACTAGGGCCGCCTAGGGCAGGTACCAATTACTATTTTTCCTCCGTCACTTAGCCTATGGGAGTGGAACAATCGTGGTCTGCATAGCTATTCCGAAGTGTCGGCAGCTCGCGTCAATTTCACCTCGAAAAATACGCACTATTGCTGTGAACCTTAGTGGCAATATAAACTGGAATTGAAGCAAAATTGATGTCTCTCCTTGATTGAGTGAACTGTCGCATTCGCTTTGAACCTGTTCATCACGAACCAAATTCCTAGAAGGAGAGAAAAGTGTGCTGTTCAATCCAAGGAAAAGACTTGAGTGTCAGGTGCTTTTGCGTTCTTTTTTTGTGCGCTGTTTTTTTTGTGCTTTTTATTTATGAGCACTTTTTTGTGCAACTGTGTCCGTGGGTATCGCCACATCACGCACTTACTGAGATGCTTTATTCACTGTAATTGAACATTGCTTTTCATTTCTAATTGTGACATTCACCGATATTATGGTAGAGTTTAATTATCTCCGTGTACTTAAGGGGCAAGATACGCTTTTTGGGTCAATAAACTGCATACTTGCCCGTCTTATGGAAAATGAAAATCCGCCTCGACAGTTGCTGATCGGACGCCTGTCAAATCTTCAAGACCTTTGGGAAAGCTTCCGAAGCAATCATATGCTTCTTATGTTAAATCCGCCCTCTTCTTCTGATCAAGGCGATGATCCAAGGAAAGGTCAACCTAATGTCTACGATTCTAATTCTTCTGATGAGATAGAAGAGATCTACGAAGAGATCATCGATCACATTTTATTGTGGGAAACCATTTTTTTTTTCCTATTGGTCAACAAATTAGATAAGAGGTCACGTGATCAGTGAGAGTTGTCAATGACCTTCTGACTCGAATGAGTTAGATTTGTTAGAGAAGCAGTCTACTCAATGTGTATCAGAATTTAACAATAAATTGGAAAATGGAAATACGATTTTGTCTCCTCTTCACGTACCAAAAAAAAGCCAAGCTGCTTTTTTAGCTGCAGAATTAACAAGTTAAGTTACCCGTTCTTTTCGCTAATAGCGACTCTGCAATTCAAACTAAATTGCCCTATGCCTTTTGGAATCATGTTCCATCTAAACGAAACCCGGCTGATTGTTGTATTGTATGCACGCGCGATAAGGCTAGAACGGAAACTCAACTTATGGGAGATCTTCCATCACCTAGAGTCACGCCGTCACGTCCTTTTTCTTACCCCGAAATTGAATATGCGGGTCCATATCTCGTCGCGGAATTCCCACGGATTTATACGGCGACCATGGCTCAAACTTCCCAGAAGCTGAACGAGAGCTTTCGCAAACCTTCCGGAACCTATGGAGTGATCATCATTTAGCTTCTCATTTGAGTCCGGATGGCACGACGTTGTATTTTATACCTCCAATCGCTCCACACGTAGGCGGTTTGTGAGAGGCGGGAGTCAACAGCATGGAACTCCACCTTTGTAAACTGTTGCAAAATGCTACACCGTAGTTAAAGATAAAGTTAAAGAGTTTTAAACGCTGTTGTGGTATATTGGAATTTGTTTAAACTCCTGCCTCTTCTAGCCAGCCAATGATGATTCGAAAAGCTTCAAGGCTCTCACTTCTGGGAATTTTTAATTGGAACAGCTTTAAAGATTGAACCAACCGTTTCTTCTCCGGATATCCGCGAAAACTTACTGTCTTGCTCAGGGAAATCTCCCAAATTCCAGACGGCCAGTCCGTGCCTGGTCTTGCTGGTAATTTTGTCAACGAATTTTTGAATATTTTCGACCTTCGTGGTCACAAGATTATCTTTAGTCTTTGCAACAGCGAACCAGATGGTTTTCATATTGCCCTAATAATAAAGGTAGGGCTCTTGTACTTTTAAGAAATGAAAATTGTTCTCCTCTATTGGAAGTTGGCTCAAATTAGTAAGTCTATTCAAGGTCGAGATGGGGCAGTTCGAGTTTTCCATGTAAAAACTGCGCATACTGAGTTTGTTCGCGCAACTTTGCAAGTAGTTCGCTCGCCTATTTCTGACGAATCATCGTTTCATTAGCCTTGTTGAGTTATTTGTTCTAATATTGTCATTTATCATTCATATATTTTCGAAAAGAAAGAGCACGATATCTCGGAAACGGTAAGAAAGCCACACTTATTTCAGTCACGTTGATGTTCAGCAGGAGAAAATACATTTGTTTGAACAAAATCAAAAGTTATCGACCTTGTATGGAGTTGTACTCATTTTTATAATAGTCCAATTATTATTAGGCCAGGTCATGTGTTAATAACCTAAATACTAACTGGCTTTGTGATTTCGTGTGGGCTACGTTTATTTCAGACCAACAGCAAACTTTTGGCGTTTGTTGAAAAAATTCGATGACAAAAATTTCTATATTACATTTTACAGATGGAGGTCGGGCACACGTCGACCAAAGTTCATCAACAGTCCAAGGTAGGAGTGCTATGTAATGGATAGTATAGTAGTATGTATTAGAAGTAATAGTCATCCATTTTTCTATTAGTTCAATTGTTAGTCCAAGTCTATTTGTACATTATAATTTGTTTAAACGAAGAAATGAGGTTACTTAGGAAAAAAATCATAATTTGAGGTCTTAACCGTCAATAAATTTTATTCGACAAACTGTTTTGCCCCTTGGAAGCTTTTGGGACATGTTTTGAATTTTTAATTTAAATTAAGTATTTATATTAAATATATACAAAATTTAAGAGCGAATTTTTTCCTTGGACAAAAAAATGTACAGGAAACCTTCTTTGGCCGATTTGGTATGAAATCGGGAAGTCTGACCTCACCTTCACTGCTGTTTGCTCTCGAGGTGCAGAAACTAAAAGTTTTGCAGTAGTTTCTCATGATAAGAAGCATGATTCTGCGCACACTTTATTGGCAATGGACCGTTTTGTGCAAATTGTGGAATCTTTGAATCCCGAGAAAATGGAAGAAATTACAATAATAACAGATGGAGTTGCAGCTCAATTTAAAAATCGCTATCAGTATCACGCATTGAGTATATAAATCATCTTGCAAGAAGAAGTGGATCTTTTCAACAACTGGCCATGGAAGAGGACCCTGTGGCGGCATTGGCGGCTCGTTAAAACACTTTGCATTTAATCATAACTTAAAGAAGTCACATCTGGAATCCATAGATGATGCCGAATCGTTTGTTCGAGAAGTGAAGAACTATACTAGCGCCATTAATCTAATACTGCCAGAGAAAGTTACCAGAGGAGGTTGCCAGTTTTCATATCTTCCCTTGAAAAACAGTATATTTCAGCCCCAAAGAATTCCGTGACATCAACAGGGTCAGACTACCCGATTTCATATGAAATCGTTCATATAAAAATAATTTGAAAAATAACTTTCTTGCCGTTGAGAAATCGTGTTTTTAATTTTCATAAACTGTGGCTTAGAATTCAGATTTTTTGTCTAAGAGAATATGAAGACCATGCGTACAAAATTACCAGTGACTGTCGCTTAATTTTACGACCTCTGTCTCTGAGATTCTCTCAAAACCTTACATGCTCTGATGATTAATAATTTTTTTGAATACTGAAGGTTCTCAATTTTCATTGAAATTGCTTATATCCCAGACTATAATATAAAGTCACTGGATTTCTAATAAACTATTTTTCTCCGCGTTTGGCTCTTCCTATCTTCCCCTCGTTTTGTGTCATTAACACTTTCGCACCACTTCTCCCAAAGCCTGCCACTTGGTACGTTTCAATTCCCTTCACCTTGATATACGAAGGGGGATCCAAAAGTAATGGGAATGAGGCAGCGGAGTGGGAGATCAGAGGTTCTCCAGTAGGGGGTTCTAAGCAGTGGGGCTGGTTAAACCGACGAGCCTTTAGTAGGCCGGCTGACATTAGGCTAGCTTAAATGAGAGTGGCCAGATTCACGTCGGTGCAAAAGCCGCAGGGACACCACGTGTGCGACAGAGAGCCACTGCCGAAAAAGCTTTTGCGCCAACACGAAACTGAGCGTTTCAAGAATGGAGAGATGCCGAATTTAGACTAACCTCGATCTGAGCGCCCCTCAACTTCAAGAATGGACAAAACGTTGAAAAAATCAATGCCCTTGTTCGTGAAGAACGACACTAAACCATTGATCAACCTTGTGAGATGTCTGGGGCATCACAGAGTTCAATTCAGAGGATTTCGTATGAAGATTTGCACATGAGAAGGGTTGCTGCCAAACTTGTCCCTCACCTTCTCACTGACGACCAAAGGGAGCGTCGACTTCTAGCCTCCCTTGAGCTGAAAAATCAGTGGAAAGAGGACCCTGATTTTTTTTTGTAAGGCTATAACTGGTGACGAATCGTAATGCTATGGATAGGATCCCAAAACACAGCAAAAATTAAGCGAATGGAAGACAGCTTTCTCTCCTCGTCCAAAAAATCACGTTTTCGCTGAAACGGAAAAGTTGTTTTACGGAAAACAATCTCACGTACGAACGAATGCACTCACATCCACCAGACTTTTGGGTCCCTCCTCGTACTTCCTTCGTCAATCGTTCTCTCTCCATTCGCTCAACATGCCCAAACTATCTTAACAGATTTCTTTCACTCTTGTCAAACAGTGTTTCCTTAACACCACATTTCTTGAGGACTCCTCATTATTGACTAATTGACTTTGTGTATTAGCGTTTCAACCGCATATGTTTCGCAGAAATTTCGTGCCAACCGTGTTAACTTTACCTCTATACTTTTCTTGGTACGTCCAGCTCTTGCTACCATATAGCATAGTGGGTGCAAGTACAGAATTATATATTGCAATTCCTGCTTTATTGATCATATTTTTACATTTGGCAATGGGTCCTACACTGCCGATATCCAATCTTCAGTTTCTTTTCACAGAATCAAATGCTATCATGCCCACTGCTCCACGATGTTTTCTTTTTGGATATAATAGACGCCTTGTTCGCGCGTGGAAGGATCGTAATGGAATACTGACCAATATTCAGTTGGAAAGAGGAAATAGAGACACATCTACAACAATTCCCAAGAACATTAGAAAATATTTGGAATATAGAGAAGATGTAGGATATTTTGTTGTGACCGAGATACATCGTGGACGCAGACAGTCAATTGTAAGAGTTGACATTGCTGAAGAAGAATATAATACTTTAGTAGGTAAGAATTTTCGAAGCTGAAAAGAGGGCCAAATTTTGGCTTAATCTGAATAGGGCCACAATAAGCTTTTTTTGGCTGATGCGAGTTTATCATTTTTCGCCTTTCACTCTCCCTGAACAAAATATTTGAAAAATTTGAGCTTTGACATGATAGGCGTCAAACGCGTGTAACAAATTCAAAATAGTCTCAATAGTAGCATATGTTTGATGCGAAGGTATTGGTTTGTATTTGTTTTTGTTTCTACAAAGTTCCAGGCCCGCGAATGGAAGTATGTTCATCATTCCAGCTATTTGAAAGAGAAGCTGGTCTGTATTATAATTGGGATACCCATCAATTTACCATGGAATTTACAGATCAAAATGTAGTTCCAACTGCGGATGCCTGTCGAAGATACCAAATTAGATCCGGCGAGACGTGGGTTGATCACATACGCGTAAAGTATTTCAAATTGAAATTTGGACACATTATGGGACTTCAGCTAATCATCTGAAAATTAATATTAATTAATCCAGTTTGTGGCAACGTACACTACCAATCTCTGTAAGAAATTCAACAAGGAAAATTTGAAAAATACCATTAAAAAGCTTATTAAGTGTCCCAGTGTATTTTCTGTTCCTGACCAATTTTCTATTCTCAACCTCCACTCTCGGCATCTTTTATGAAAGTAAATGGAGAAAGTTAAAGGTGCAATTACCGCAGACAAACCGCATGTTTAGAGATCGGCCTCATTTTTACTCCGTAGTTTTTACCAACAGTAGTAAGTTCTACCTTACCTACTGTTGGTCAAAACTTACGTTCCAACCGAATTTTTCTTTTTCTCTTTATTAATGTTTTTCATCTTCGCTGTTAATTTTTTTAATAAGATACAGATCCAAGACCAATTTCTTTGAAACTTCGAAAAAAGTACCCTAGCATATCAACTTATACTAAAGTATGTGCACGGAGAAAAATGGATAGTCAAACTTGAAGTGTCAAAATTTAGATGGTCAGTTTGATCTTTCAGATTGTACCAAGGACCATCCTCCATTTTTGCTTCATAGTCAGGCAAACCATAATTTAATAGTCTCTTTGAATATCCACAGGTGATTTAGACTCACTATCAGTATAGTCAATTTGACACTCCAGAATGTCAAACAGAATTTGCTGCGTCACGGCCTCTACCGAACGCAAGTGAAAAAAACCGACACCCGAAATACATTTTTGGAGCAACTGACTTTCGGTGTGACGTTTGTCGTATTTTACAATATTTTTAATTAGTTTAAACCACCTGCTGGTACTTCAAACATATGTGGAGAGTGAATAAAATGTGGTGGTCATGTTAAAGAGCTGGTTGAGTGGTTTGAGTTCAGATTTTTAATTCTCAACGTTTTCGACCGTTTCTTCAGCCTCTTGTGCTCAACGTGATATATTCTCAACGTTTTTGTAGAAGTCTCATACAATTTTCAAATCTTAAAATGAATTGGTCTCAAAAATTTTGAGTATGCTCTAACTTTTTGAATTTTCATCTAAAATGGCTGGCTAATGAACTTGACCTTCATTTTGGAGCAGCAAAAGTGTATACCGAAGGCCACTCCAATCTATTAATTCTTTCGAAAGTTATCCTGCTAACAGGCTGGAAATCTGCAGACACATAGGCACATGTACAGATAAAAACGGAGATAGACAACAGACACATTCGCGAAAACCTGTTTTTTGGTTCAAAGGTCTCAAAACGTGGGCATTTGACAGAACCGGGCAGTGGGGGGGGGGTCGAATATTATACAAGAGAACTAGTAAATTCTACAAGAGTCATGAGGGATTCCGAATGCAATACCAATCATTACCTTCTAGTCTCCAAAATAAATTCAGTGCTGGAATGGAGGAGAAAGAGAACAAAAAAACAAACGAAACAGACGCGAATCAAGATGGACAACTTACAGAAACCGGAAGTGCGAAAAGATTTCCAAAATAAGATGAACGAACGCATAGATGAAGCAACCTGGGAGGCACTTAGAAGCAATAAAAATATATATAGCGCTTTCACTATGTTACTGGATATCGTTGTGAAACTGCGATCGAAGTATGTGGTACGGCGATTGTAGAAAGAAAAACTGGTGATGCATGGTGGAATGATGCAATTGAGGCAGCCCAACAAAAAAAGAAAGAAGCGTATGAGAGATCGTTGAACATTACAGGTCTTAGCGATGAGGAGATAAATAGATTTGAAAATGATTACAGACACAAAAAGAGGAAAGTTAAAACACTAGTCAGGAAAAATAAAGATAAATTCAGAACAGAAGAAGAGAAGAAAATACAAAACGACTTTGAAGGAACCGTGAAACTATCATTAAAAGAGATAAAGAAAAGTAAAAGTACAGAGTTTGTCAACATGAGAAACAGAAAAGGTGAAATGCTATATGATACAGACGGGTTGGTAGACGCTTTGAAAGACTCTTTTAAAGAATTGTCAGGAGGTGAAGCTATGGGGCGACAAAAATGCGAAATAGAACATAAGGCATTAGAAAATCCAATCTGTTTACAAAGACAAATCAGAAAAATCAAATCTTGTATTCGAAATAATAATTTATCGAGCTGGAAAAGGGAAAGGAAAAGTTCTGTCGCACCCTATCCCTTTCTCAGCTTTATGATTTCTTTACCAAAATTGTCAGAATTACCCTATTTGAAAATTTATGATCAAAAAGTCTTTTCTATTCATGCGTCAACTTTGAAATATGCCAATGAAAAAAGTTTTCCTGTTTAAAACTTTCTACTGTTTTTCGCTTCAAACCAAAATATGTTTTGGATCACATGGTTCAACTATTCAGTAGTGAATGAACTTTTTTGTTGGAAAATAATATTCTCAGGTGGAAAATGAGATACTTGGCTAGAAAATTAAACTGTTTTGTTGCAAATTTAATTATTTTCTTGAGCATTCGTTCTTTTATATTGAAAATTCATATTTCGTGTTAAATATTGAACATTTATAGCTGAAAATTTAACTGTTTTTTAAAAAAAAAAAATTTTTTCTTTTAATTTTTTCTTATAGGCAAAGTTTGAATATTTTTTGAAAAATTAAAGTATGTTGTTGAATTAATTATGATGTTAAAGTTTTTTGTCTACTAGTCCTTTCGATGGTTTCATAAAATATTGATACTTAAATTGTGAAAAAAATTCTCTATAGCTTCGGTGCGATTCGAACTCCACGTCATTCAGATTTCCGGTCTGATGCTCTTGACCACTAAGCTACGGAGAGACGAGATAATTTTCTTCACACTTCTTACAAGTAGAATGTCGATGTCATTCCTTATACTTGTAAGATTATAGCACTTAAACAGATAGGTCTTAATTAAATTTTTGATGTTAATTTTCTTGACCTAATTTTGGTATTTTCTTTAACTAATAGTCTCTCCGTAGCTTAGTGGTCAAGAGCATCAGACCGGAAATCTGAATTACGTGGTATTCGAATCCCACCGGAACTAGAGATAATTTTCTCACAATTTAAGTATCAATAATTTTGAAAATATTGAAACGACCAGTAGACAAAAAACGTTATCATAATAAGTAATTAATAGTAATGCTTAATTATTTATTGGGTATCACCCTGGTCAAGAAAATTAACATCAAAAATGTAATTAAAATCTGTTTAAGTGCTATAATCTTACAAGTATAAGGAATGACATCGACATTCTACTTGTAAGGATTGTGAAGAAAATTATCTCGTCCCTCCGTAGCTTAGTGGTCAAGAGCATCAGACCGGAAATCTGAATTACGTGGTATTCGAATCCCACCGGAGCTAGAGAGAATTTTTTTCTCAATTTATGTATCAATATTTTATGAAAATATTGAAACGACCAGTAGACGAAAAACTTCAACATCATAATTAATTAGTAGTAATACTTAATAATTATTACGTATTACCCTGGTCAAGAAAATTAACTCAAACAATTAAATCAAAGCCTATCCGTTTTAAGTGCTATAATCTTACAAGTGTAAGGAATGACATGGACATTCTACTTCTAAGGATTATGAAGAAAATAATCTCGTCTCTCCGTAGCTTAGTGGTCAAGAGCATCAGACCGGAAATCTGAATCACGTTGTGTTCGAATCTCTCCGGAGCTGGAGAGAATTTTTTTCACAATTTATGTATCAATATTTTATGAAAATATTGAAACGACGAGTAGACAAAAAACTTTAACTCCATAATTAATTAATATTAATACTTAATAATTATCACGTATTACCCTGGTCAAGAAAATTAACATAAAAAATTTAGTGTTGTTGAATTTTTATTAACTAAGTAACGCAGATACAATTTTCTCTCTATCGGTATTTTTTTTTATTTTCATAATCTTTAATTCGTAACTCATTCAGCTGTTCAGCTTCATCAGCGAGAACAAATATTGCATCCGTAACAGTGGTAATGAATTTTTACACGAAAATAAAATATTGTTAAACCAATAATTACGTGAAAAGCATTCGAGAAAATAAGTTCAAACAAAGAGCTTTACTTCTTTCTTCAAATGGCGCAACACATGAAAAAATTAATAAGTGAAACAGCGATATTTATCCTTGATCTGCTCACAAACACCGTTGCAACATCCTGGTTGAAATTCGAACTAATTTTTTCAAAATTAATTTTATTTTGGTTGAAAATTCATATTCTCAAATTGACAGTTGAACTCTTTTGTGCAAAATTTCATCTTTTGCCTGGAATATTCAACAGTTCATTTAGAAACTATTTGTTGTTGTTGGAAATTAACTTATTTGTTGAAAATTAACTTTTTTCTTGAAAAATTGAGTTTTATGGTTGAAAATTTATCTGTTTCATAGATTTGTTAAAAATTGTTGGATTTTGTTGAAAATTCATCATTGTTGGTAGAACATTAATTTAACTATTTGATAGAAACTTCACGTATTTTTATGAAAATTCGTCTCTTGGGTTGAAAAAGTAATCTTGTTGGATCGAAATTCACAGCTTTGGTTCAGAGTACAAATATTTTGTTCAAAAATCGTATTTTTTGTTCAAAATTAAGTGTTTGTAAACACGTTTACATCTAATTCAATTGGGTGAGAATTCGTTTTTTGGTGGAAAATTCATCATTTGGTTTAACTATTTGGTTGGACGTTCAGATATTGTGTTAAACCTTCTTCAGTTTGGCTTAAAATTCAACTTTTCGATTCTAAATGCAACTGTTTGGTCAAGAATTATTTCTCCCTAAACAAAACTATTGTAATAAAAAATTATCTTCCCCGATAGAAAATTAACATGTTCAGGTTTAAGTAAAACTAAGCCAGATTTTCTCTTTTTTAATAATAATAATAATTATAATAATCTCGCCAAGTTTTAATTCTTCCCCTTCAAAAAGATTTTCAAAACTTCTGTTATTTCATCTATTCAGCACATTTTTAAATTTATGTATCTCTCAGAATTACTAGGCAAATACTGATTGACAAATTTTTTTCGTGTGTTAGTAGAAGGACAGATTCGATAGTTCGTAATGGCTGATGAGATTTTTTATTGCTTTTACCACATAGGCTACACACATTGTAATATTTCGTCATTGTAAGGAATTTTGTTGGTATATATAACTGTAGAAACAATTAAGATTTATCAGTTATCTTCCACGGAATCTGATAAGAAAAATGAAGATCGTTCTGGGGATTCTCCTTCTTGCCTTGGCAGTAGTAATCAATTTTTGTGGTAAGTTTGCTCACTATAATGAAAATTTTTCAAGGGCTTGAAGTGGTATTGTGTGCAAGGAGGTGAATAATAGTGAATGTGGGGAGTGGTTGCGAACGTTAGTGGGGAAGGTAGGGACAGGATGGGTGCGAAAGTTGGGAAGGGATTGTTAGAGAGGGCAGAGAAGAGGTTGGCGGGTTATGATAACAAAGGAGGCTGATAATAGAAAATGTGAGGAGTGGTGAAAAAGGGTGGTGCGAAAGGAAAAAAAGAAGGGGATTGAGGAAAAGTAATGATAGGATGGAAGGAGATGGAAGAATGACAAGGGAAGTGAAGAGGTTGAAGTAGTATGATGAAAAATAAAGGAAGGTGTGGAGAATGATGGTGGGAAGGTATAGAAAAGCGGGGGATGGTGAGGAAGCTGGCACATTCTATACATTGAAAAAGATTTAACAGGAAAAAAATATTGTATATGATTTCAAAAGTTGAAATTATATTATCAGTTGTTTGTTATTGTGGAAAAAGGTAGTGAAAGTTAGGAAAATGAGGAGAAGTGGAGTGAATAAGAGGGTAGTGATATTAAATTGATTTAGAGGAATAGTGGCAAGGAATTGAGTTATTATGAAAGGAGGAGGGGGTGGTGAAGGATAGTGCGGAAGGGAAGGAAGGGAACAGGAAGAAGGACATGGTGAAGAAGATGGGAAGGAGTAGCAAGGAAATGTTAATAAATTAAGAAGAAATTTCAGTAATTTTAAAGATAATTGTTGAAATTTTGATAATTTAAAAACTTTTGAAAAAATGTTGAAATTTTCAAAATTTTAGATATTTTAGAAATTTTAGAAATTTTGGTAATTTTTTTAATGTTCAAACTTTGAGAAGTTTTTATAATTTCAAAAAATTTCAACAGTTTCGAAATTTTGATTATTTTACCAATTTTAATAATTTTTGAAAATTTTAGATATATTAGACATTTTGAATATTTAGAATTTTCAGAAACGTTGATAGATTTAGAAATTTTGAGACGATTCTATAATTGTAGAAGTGTTGAGAATATTCTAAATTGGGAACATTCTAGGAATTTTAGAAATTTCAATCATTTAAAAATTGTTGAACATTTTAGAAATTTCAATAATTTTATAAATTTAAATAACGTAGGAAGTTTAAAAATTTAGAACATTAATTTTAGAAATTGGAATGATTTTAGAAATTTTTAACATTCCGTAAAATTCAGAAATATTAGAAATTTTGATCAGTTTAAAAATTTTACAAATTGTCAAAAATTTTACACATTTTTGAAAATTTCACCTTCGTTTTTTTTAATATCGACTAACTTTGGGATCACATTTGGCCTCTCCTTATTTTGGATCAATAGCAAATTTTTGGGGTTCGTTGAAAAATTCTTTAATAAAAATACCTATATTTCATTTCACAGCTGGAAGTAATGAGCAGCCATCTGGAGGTCAAACACCAGGTGGGCGGCAGCGTAGAAGACGGCCTAATCAATGTCAGTATATTATAAATTTTTTGAAATAACAAAAAATTGCTGAATTGTTGAAAAATGTTACTTTACTTTTAAAAATGCAGTTAATTGGGTGTTAGTTGGGTGTTGATTGGGTGTTAATTGGTGTTAATTGTGAAATGTTAGATATTAATATTATTATAAACATTTTTTTAATTTTTAATTTTTAATTGTTACAATTGAATACTCTTCAATTATACAGAATTTGCAATTAAAAATTCTACAATTTTGTAGAGTTACAATTGACAACTCAGCAATTTCGGAAACATGGAGTTGCAAATAATTTCTAAGATTTATATTTCAATTGTATACAATAAAAAATTTTTTTTAAATAGTTTAATTTTGAAGACTAAAAATGGAAAATTCTTAAATTTCAATTCTTGTTTTTTTTTTTATTTATTGTGTAAACCATAAACAGGTAATAATTTAAGACTGGTTTATCCAGAAAAATTTCTGTAGAATATAACTTATTTTTTATCTTACCTTCGTAATTCAACATTCATCTCTTATCCACTAAAAAAATCCAGTAAATGTAGCGTATCTAGGGGTGTGATTATGTACATTGTTCCCTATTTCAAATTTCTAAACAGTTTTCAAGATTATTTATCATTCTGTATATCATTTTCACTCTTTCAATAGCCCGAAGAGTACATCTTTGTAATTATTTTATTATTTTTTTAATTCAATAGCTTTTTATATCTTCTAAAAACACCAGAACAGGGTATTATTTCTTGCATAACGTGTTTAATATGCCGTTTCCAAGTTAATTTACTATCAATTAATAATTTTGTTTAACATTTATCTGTGTGACTATTCATGGTATTTATTGATTTCAAATAGGCCCGCGCTTCTCGGCACATGCGTAGTTGAAAACGTCCGCAACCGCCGATGGCATTCATAATTAACAAATTAGTACTTGAAAATATCAAAATTTGTCGAAAATTTAGTGAGCTGAAATGTTTTTTTTGTTGCTTTTGTAGGTAATATATATATATATATACTAGAACGAAAACGTATTATTTAAATAATTGTAAAATTATTAGAACACATTATTTTATTGTCACCATTGATTGAATAACTCAGAAGGTCTAGAAAATAGGTTGATTTCGCGAGCTAACTGAAAGGGAAACAAATATCCAAACAAATTAAAAGTGTCTAAACAATTGAATATTAGTTAAAAAATGACTGGGCAATATTACGTAAAATTCAAATTTGTCACTTATGGGGTTTTCTTTGGAGATCCATAAGAGTGGCCTAATATTATTGAACTTCAAAATTCATCATTGATTTTTATTCTCTGACGAATTTTAAACAATATACTGAAACACGGAATTATTTGTAACATATTATCCCGTTTAAATATTAGATTTAAACTACCGTCGGAAATTGGGCGCACGGCTCTTGTGAGCGCTATTAACAATGACTGCTGACTTAAAACCACGATATTTCGGTGAAAAAAAGAGATAGAGCATTTTTCAAAAAACAGTTGGAAAGATTACCAAATTCCATGTCTGGCGATATCCAACAAATTTTTCTTTGTGATGTCCAGTAAAATCCGTCATAGCATCCTATGCATAAGAACCTTTCTGGAAACCATATTGCATTGCACTGATTCCATTCTTCTTGTCAATATAGTTCATAAATCTTATTTTGATTCCCTTCTTATTTGATAATTTGCTTCATTGTGAAATTGGCCTACAATGCGCGGATTTTCAAGTTTGGTGAAGAGATACTAGAAGGCGAACGTACGTGGATGCAGGGGTTGAAGAGGGCGGAGCCCCCGTAAATAAAAAATGCCAATATAAAAATATTATATTTTAAAAATACCAATATTCTAGAATGCTCTGAAAGAATGTGACGCCTGCTGAAATTTCGGTACGTTTAGTGTTTTTTCCCCTCCTATGAGTTTTTTGTCTATTGTCAAATTTTCTTACCAGATTTTTTCCCTGGTGAACCAACAGCAATTTGCAGCCCGCTTTACACGCTCCAAAAACTCCAGGTCTCACGCATGTGTTGAAGAAAATAATTTTTTAAATAATACTGCATCCATCGAGACGTATCATTATAGAACCAGAACGCCAAACTGGAATACTGCTAGCGACAGCACAGCGTGCCAATATCCAATGAAAGTGGCAAAAATTCGATTTATCTTCACAGCTGAACAAAAATTGGTACAAGTGGGGGTTTTCAGAGTCGCTTATTTCGATTTACATGAACTTCAGTTAAATCTGCTGATTTTCTGTGCATTTTACCTAGCCTCCAGTGAAATCTAGTGACCTCGGCGTTCTTCATGCACTCTTATATTTTACTGAAAGTCAAATAAAATCTACAGAAAATGAGAAAATTTAACTGAACTTTCCTTGAACTCTTCTAAAACGTCATGTTGTCCATATTTGTACCGATCATGTTGTAAATTTTAGAAATCCTTTTTCCACGTGTGTTATAAGGGGAGTTTTAAAGGTCACCGATTTCGAATATCTGGGGTTCGTTGAAAAAATTCTTCAATAAAAATCCCTGTGTTATATGTTACAGATGATGATCTTCGGGTACCACTGTTATCTCCAATATTGACACGGTCAGAACGAACCGACGACATTGCTTCAAGCTCTAGGACTCCAGCTTCAAGTTCTAGATGTCTACGTTAGTATATTACAATTTTTTAAACTAATAAAAAAAATTGAGATTCAGAAAAACATCTAACTTAACCGCAAATATATTTTTCCGGCTGAACGGCGCGGCGTGCCCCTGGAGACCTTTGAAACAAGTTTCGAGTTTTAAATTGAAGAGTAGGTATTCTTATAGGAAAATTAATTGCGCATCTTTTTTTTATGAACAAAATTGTTGAAGCTTCCCCCGTTTTCAAAATAAACCCGAATAGCTCGTTTCTCAAAAAATAAGATTTCTTTTTCCTTGTACTCGTAGTTCTGCTAGACGCACGCGTTGTAGCTCAGGCTATAATTTCTTATATTCATAGAAATTTAGATATAAACTTTGTGGAAATTTGTTAAAGAGTTTTTTCTAGTAATTTACCAACAAAAATCTTTGAGAGGATACTGCATCCCTTGTCGAAACTAAATAAAACTTGGTATAAAGGGGTTCTTAAATTTGCATATGTTCGTCTGAAACTTGGAATGAGGGGAGTTTTTGTGTCGCAGACTTTACACTCAATATGAAATTTTTAATTTGGAATGTCGGATCCAAAATGGCGGTAGAAGTGATTACATTTTTACATATTTTTCTGAAACTTGGTATAAGGGTGTTTTTAATGTCTCTGATTTCGAATTTGGCGTCGAAAGTTGCAAATTCAAAATGACGGATCCAGTATAGTAAGTTTTCGCTACCTCACTTCCCTCCCCCACCCCTTGAAATACCCACGTAATCAATTGTACCACAAAAAAACTTTTTAAATTCAGAAATCAATTTATTGTCTGTTTTAAATTATTGTTATGTATGCATGAGCAAAAATCGGATGTTTCCAACCATGTCAATGGACAAAACGATGTCAAAATATCATAATACTCTAAAAATACATAATGCGGGTCGTCTAGATTCTGAAAATATATTTACTTCATTAAAATTTAGTGCCTTTATCAATATTAACTGAATTTGGGATTGCATTTGAGCTATGTTCATTTTGGACATGTAGCAAATTTTTGGGATTCGCCAAAAAAATTCTTCAATAAAAATCCCTGTATTATATTCTACAGATGCATTTACACCACGACCACGAAACTCCAACCCTTCAACAGGCCTATCAGTGCGTAAGTATGTAATAATTTTTTGAACTGAAAAAAATTGCTGTGATTCAGAAAAAAAATCCAATCATTGGCCCTGAAGATCTTTCAAAGAAGCTTCGAATTTCAATTTAAAGAATACATATCCTTATAGGAAACTAATTTCACATTTTTTCTCTGAATAAAATGCTTTAGCTTTTTCCGTTTCCAAAATAAACCCTAAAACGCCGTTTTTATGAACAAAAAGAACGTATTTTTGTAACGTGGAAATTTATTGGAATTTGTGGAAATCAATGATAATTTATGGCAAAACGGGAAATCGCCTTCCCGAGGATTTTCTGCCTCACCTTTGTATTCTGTTAATTTCATTGGGAAGTGGAGAAAGAGTATAAAAATATGCAAAACTTGATAGATTTTAAATTTGACACCCCCAATCTCTTCGTATTGTGCCCGAAAATGCGTTTGAGCGCGCCTACGGTGCGCAACTATTGCCTCTCGTGCTTTGCGCTCGATTCTTTCAAAAATTCGAAATTTTTATATGTTCAACATAATTATATCAAATGCATATTACATTTATTTCTGTACGTCGGCATGTGATTGCAGTCCAAAATGGCTAGCCAACGAACATGGCCTTCATTTCAGGACACCAAAAGTGTAGACCGAAGCCCAATCCAATAGGTTAATTTGTTTAAAAGTAATCGTGCTACAAACTAAAAATCTTCAGACTAACAGACAGACATTTCTTACAAACCTATTTTTAGGATTCAGGGGTTCCTAAAACGTGGACATTGGACAAAAACGTGGGTTGGGGTCAAATTTTAGACAAATCTAATAGCTTCTTATTATAGGATGAGAATGTACAAACGTTAATTAATTTCAAGAATAATATTTCCAGCTTAACACGTTCGGCAATGGAGAGGAGGAGCTAGTGATATTAACTTCTTAAATAGTTGCTGTCTCTCACAAACAATATCACTCTGAACATCCATTATCTGTGACATTAATTTAAGAAAAAGATAGCTTTTCAAAATCAAAAAATTAGGAATGCAAGGGAGAAGCAAATACATATTTTTCAACCGACTGTGAAGCAAGTGAACTTGTATTATTTGTTCCACATATTTTTAATTATTGCTTCATAGAAGTTATTCCACATTTCTAACTGAATAAAAATGTATTACAACAGAGTTGGATAAATTGAAAACTGCTCGTTTTATGGAGGTTTTTGTATGAGAGATAATCGTCTTGTTCATTGAGGTTATTGAAGCATTTTTGCACACGGCATGTAAACTGTCGTTTAGAATTCAAAATCCTTGTCCAAGAGTGACTGTTCCTTAGTTTTGTGAACTCTGTCTTTGAGATTCTGTTAAAGCGTTACATGCTTTTCAGTTGATGATAAATCCTTTTCTTGAACACGGAAGGGTGTGAATTTTGATTAACTTTCTCTCATATCACAGAATATAATACAAATACATTGGATTTTCAATAAACTATTTTTCTTCCTGTGTAGCTTTTTATATCTTGCTTGGTCAAACGTTCTCTCTCCATTCGATCAACATGCCCAACCCATCCCAACAGATTTCTTTCACTTTCGTCAAACAGTGTTTCCTTCAGCATGTTGAGTGGTTGATGATGGATAGGTTGATCCACCGGTTGATGATCATGTTGATGATGGGCCGACCGTTGGAAAAGCAAGCCTGACAGGCAAATAAGCGCTGCTCCTACGTCTAGTGCATGATGTTGACTAACTGTGATAACACTCATCCGGCCACTCCTCGCCGCTTAGCGCCAAAAACAAATCAACAAGTTTCTGTGCCGCACCCTGTATATTGCGATCTTGTGATCTGCCAACATCCGGCACAGCGTTCAATTGCTTCTTGTGCAAAAAAGTATAAGGAATCAAATCGCGTGATCAGATCTCCCACTTCTTTCCACCTTTTTTTTGCAAAAAGACATCAAGTGGAGTCGCTCGCGCGCTGATAAGGCCCGAACACAGGCCAGCGTTCGGGCCGAGTCAGCACACGTGACTAATTCATAGAAACCTGTTCTTTTTTCCACTTCTCGTAGCACATATAGGATGTATTTTCGTGATCAGTGGCCACAAAAATACCTTCATAACTGATTTCAGCGAAAAACGCTGCTTTTTCAATAGAAAAGTTTGCCATTTTGAATATTCATTGTTACAACGCGCGATATGAAAAATGTCAAGGAGAGAAAAACGTTGCACGATGAGAATGTGGTCGCGCGGTGGGCTGATTTTTATTATTGATTTTTCATATTTTTGGAATAACAAATCCTTACTTTCTTTTCACAGAGTCAAATGCTATGAGACCCGTCGCACCATATTCTTGGACTTTCAACTATCGTGGAAAGATTGTTCGTGCGTGGCATGATGCAAAGGGCAGGCTGACCAAAATTCAGTTAGACGGAGGCGATGTTGACATACGTAGAGAAAGTTCCAAAAATATTAAACTATATTTGGAATATGTAGAAGGCGTAGGATATTTTATTGTGACCACAGTACATCGTTGGTACGGGGAGTCAATTGTGAGCATTTGCAGTGCATCAGGATGTAACAGTGATGAAAACCGTAAGAATTTATGGAGCTGAAAAGTGGGTCAAATTTTGGCTAAATCTGGGAAGGGCCATAATAAGCTTTTTCAGCCAGTGCGAATTGATCATTTTGCGCCCTTCACTATCACTAAAAAAAAATTTCGAAAAATTTTGAGTTTGACATCGCAGGCTTCGAACTCGTTTACTAAATTCAAAATAGTCCCAATAGCAGCATATATCTTGAAGAATAGTAGATGAAGAGTGTCATGTAGTTTTTAAAATATTAAATCGAGGGATTAAATATTTTTCTTATCGGATATACAATTTACGTCCCCCATAAAATCTCGTGAAATAATTGAACATTTAAAAAAAACATCCAATGCAATCGATGAGTAATATATATGTGTACAAACTAACACTTCATCATCAGCGCGATCTGCCATCATCGATATTAAAGACAAAGAAATATTAGGGCAATATTACAGAAAAAATCAGAATGCATTCATTAGAATGTCTTGAGATGACATAATCGGATTTTGTTATTTTGGTTACGGGTAGAAATATTGTTTATGAGGGTGCTTTGAGAGATTTTTTCTCAAGGAATCGTTGAAAATTGTTTCTTATTCTTCAGTTTATTTGAAGGGTTGACTAAAATAATATGTGTCAGCCTTCCTGATTTCAGTAAGTGGTTATTTGTACGGGTTGTTTAAACATATTTTCGTATTTTGAGTTTCAAGGGTAGTCTTGTAAAGGCATAAAACGCATTATTTTTAATATGTAAGCTAGTTCCAATTTTTATAAAACGTAAGATAGCTTCTTTGAAATTATTTAGTCAATTTGAAGGATATTTTATTGAGTGCCCTAAATTTCTCTGATAATATTCGCATTGTTTACTGTCCACATTATGACCATTTGTGCAAAAATGATATTTGTGCATTCTCACATTTTCAAATATGGCACTGACCTTTCTGTTAAAGCATTGATGTTAAGGTATCAGTTTGTTTACATTCATCACTTCTGGATGGCAACAGAAAATGTTCTTTCATGCATTTTTTAAACACTTGTCACGTTTTTTAAAGTATTGTTTGGACTTCCCCCCTCAATATAAATTTGTGAAAATAGTAGCATTAGTGTTATATTTTCGTAAATTATAATAAACTAGTGGCATTGTCAAAAAAAAGTGTTAACACTGTCGTGAGTCCGATACCTTAAATACTAATATTTGTACTTGAAATTCATCAGCGCCCCCGTGCGACATACAACTCTGAACCTGGGCATCAAATAACCGAAAAAGGCACAGCTAGGTCCAGTATTATTAGCCAAATATTGGCTGCCCTGATTATGCCAAAATTGACCCATGTTTTCAGCTCTGACAACTAAACATAATAATTGTGTAGAAATAATTAAAACCTGATTTAAAATCAGTGATATTCATTGAGCACCGTAAACTGAGACTAAACCGCGCATGTGGGGCAAAGCGGCACACCCTTGATTTTCTATTTCTGAAGCCAATATTTGCTTCTCCTTGGTAAAAAATATAGAGACTTGCATCTAAGCTATGTAAGACTTCAGCTGCGAACCCTACGAGAAGCAATATCGCGTATTTTCGGTACTCTTAAATCCTATAAATCCTTTGAAATAATTCAAAATCTTTCGAAACTCAAAGAAATTCTTTGAAACCGCTTATTGACCGAAATACTTTAAGTCATCTTCAAATCTTAATATCCTTAATATCCTATGAAATCTTGCAAAATTCTCATGAGGTGTAGGAAACTCTTTGCAAAACCATTAATTTGCTTTCAATTTCTGAAAAGCCCATGCAATCTTTGAAATATTATTATATTCCTTATTTAATTGTTGTGCAGTCCCTCAGATTGATGGTTATTATTATTATTATTATTATTATTCTGGATTGATGCCGTATGAGCCCTTGACGCTTGACCTCTGACCTGAGCCCCTTGACGTCAAGATCCTTCCGCCTTTCACCATATTTAATCTCCAGGCCGCCATCACAGCCACGACCTTGATGATGCGATGGAGGGACTCCAACCCTGTTAGGGCCCCCAATGCCGTTGTGGATGTCGATTTTGAGGCACCAGTGACGCCTCTTAGAATAAATCCCCTGATTCATTTCAGTCATGACTTGATAGTGGACAGTTCAACCCTGCTTCACCGGACCACCGCTGCATAGGTTAGCCTGGTTCCTGGGATCTTTGTGTAGATCCACATAAGTATCTCCGGCTTCAAGTACCAGCTTCTCACTATGGCTCTCCTACAGAGCCATACAGCTGCTACTAGCTTTTTGCACTTGTTTCCCAGGTGCTCGTTCCATGAAAGCTTCTTATCTAGGATGACTCCTAGATATTTAGCTCGTTCTTTGATTTCCAGTTTTTGTCCTCCCAGTTTCAGTGTACTCGTGATTCCCTACTTATACCGTCTGGTGAATACAACCACGTTTGACTCACTGGGATTGACCGATAATCCCGTCATCTTGCACCGAGAATCCACTATTCCTAGCGCTTGCTGCATTACTCCGAAGAGCACATGCAGATGCTGGCCAAGCACGATAACCAATATATCATTCGCGTAGCCTATAACGTGGTAGCCCTGATCCGTGAGCAAATGAAGCAGTTCATCCACCACCAAGTACCATAGTAGGGGCGATAAAACGCCTCCCTGCGGACATCCCGAGTCAACGGTTCCACATAAAGTGGTATCACCCTTAGTCGTAGATAGATTCCTGTTGGACAACATGTGGCACGTCCATTTCACGACTACAATAGGCACACCATGTGTAATCATGGCCGCCCTGATCCTCTCTCCAGAGGTATTATTGAAGGCTTCTTCGATGCCCAGAAAGGTTCCAATCGCGAGGCCTTTCTCCTGCAGTTGACCTACAATTAGGTTTACTGCTCTGCTTAGGGCCGTCTCTGTCGAGTGACCCGCTCTATAGGCATTATGTTTCTTGTGAAGTGGCCTACTTGACAAGAGCTTATCGCGGATATGTCTATCCGCATGTCTTTCCACTATTTTGTAGGAAAGATGTAATGCTGATGAGACGGACATCCTTGGATGAAGTATAACCGATCCTGCCTGCTTCCGTAATGAAGACTACTCTCGGACCTCTCCATGCCGTTGGAACATATTTCAGCCTCAGACCTTGACCGGCCTGACCAACGAACTCCTTTCTGGTCAGGTACCTGCGAGCTCGGACAGATCTACCTAATTCCGCAATTCGCGATTTAAAACTAATCTTTTTGGAATCTACGTATTTTCTTCGATTCTAACGATATTTACTTTGTCTATAAACGTTGACAATTTGAGAATTATTTAGTATTGAATCGAATATTGATCTAAAGTTTGTTGCTATTTAGCTCCATCAAATTTTCAACATTTCTAGACAAGTAATATATAATTGGAATCGGAAGAATGTGTAGATGCTGATTATGGTGTTTTCAAGTCGCTAGTTAGAAAATTAAAAGCCTTTGAATTTTTTTACTTTGACCTGCCTACTTTGAACGAAAAGTAGTAGAAAAAATTAATCCGGGACGGGCCTCAACGTACCTGAGAAGTAAGCAAAAAGTTTTCCGAATGCTGTCCTAGAGGGAGTGACACTCTCGTTGGCTAGTCGCCGTTTCGGACTCAGCTGGACCACAGGCCGCTTTGGTTGCCTTCGAGGTGTCGCTTCCTTTTCTCCAGACCTTATGAAGCCCGGAAAATGTGTCTTGATCAGGTGAGCTAAGGTCTCCTCGTCCGACGCTGAGTTTCCCCCGTCGGGCAATTTCAGGGTGCCGAGAATAGCATAAGGGTTTCCAGAAAGCAGTCCAGTCTAGCTGTCTCTGCTCCTTTCTCGATTTTTGTGCAAAAGTTGGTCCAGCTTTCTTGCTTTGCCTTACATATTACACCTCTGTATTCGCCCCCATCGTTGTGAGTGACGTCAATAGTTCCTTCGGTTTGCCAGCGCTGGCACGTCTGAACCTCTCTCTGGTTTCCCTGCGACGCTATTCTAGTTTCCCGTTCCACTAGTGTGTCTCCCCAGCCTTTTGGACTCTTGTGGGTCGACAATTACTTTCATGAGTTGATTTGATAGCTTCCATGAATATCTTGGCTAGATTAGTGGTTGCTGGTTTAAAATAATATGAAATTTGCGAAATTGTACACTCAGAGAAAAATTCGTCTTGAAACAAAAACATCGACCTCTTGCCTGTTTTGTTTTGAATCACTTGTTGCAAAAAGATTATTTCAGGGAAAAATGAAATTCCCTTTAACCTTAAATTTCAGAGGAAATTCCATTTGTGCCAAGAAACATCCTTCTGACACTAGAGGAAATTTCTCCGAGTGTATATGCAGCAGCTGGTTGATTTAATTATTCATACCTCTTTATGTATATACAATTTTATGAAGTCGGCCCCCTCTCTCGTTGGTCACCTTCATGGATCCGCGACTGTGTAATTCAAAATAAGGTTGCGCCGCTTCCCCCCGCATATGAGCGTTGATTTGTTGAGTGCTTCATTTTGAGATGTATTCCAAAGCTCATTCTTAATTGTGATTTTTGTTTGTTTTTCTAAAGTTCCAGACCCGAATTTGGAAGTACTTTCAACATTTGAGAAGTTTGACAGAAATGTTAGTTGGTATTGTGATACGCGTACTAGAAGACTCAGCATAGGATTTACAGATAGACACATAAATCCAACTGAGTTTGATTGTCGAGAATACCAAGTTAAAGAAGATGAGATAGAAATCGATGGCAGACGCGTGAAGTATTTCAAATTAAAGTATGGACACGTTATAGGACTTCAGCTTATAGAAGTTCCCCTTTGTTTAGGTTGGAAAGAATCATAAAATAAACAATGGACATATATAGAAATGATGTAATATTTTTCTGATTTTTACCTTATAATTGAGGAAAATATACTTATCAAAATGTTAATATTACTAACCTCTTAAATTTTGTTTGAATTTACGAACAACCGTTGAAAATCTTATAAAATTTCGTGTCAATTAGACTATACTTGAAATATTTAAAGTAAGTAGAGACCGAGATAGCATGCGAGAAAACTGTCCTACATTGGGACTGCGATTTCACGGGGGTTTCACTGAAGCTTTATGCAGAAACAATTTCCAAATTTTGAGCAACTTTAATTGCATACAGCATAAGTCACATGTTTTAGAAAATTTTGTTACAATTTAGGAATATCCAGTTACTGGAACTGAAAATTTCAAGGGGTAAAAATTTGTTCGCTGCATTAATTTCAATATAAAATATGTTGTCTATATTTGTTTCTGTGTTATAATAGTAAGTCCCTCCTTATGGATCGCGGGACCTTGTAGCTGGTGGGAGGGCATACGGGGCTCATTGACCACAGATCTGGAATAGGTGAAGCTAAGGGGCTATATCGCGAGGTGTGGCTACTCTGGGGAACAGACGCAATCTGGTCGGCCGGGCTCCAATTAAGGAGCGGCCCTTCCAGGGGGTAATGACAAAGCCCACTGGAATATCGAAAGCGCGAGTTCTCATGCTCCCAAGCTAAGATGTGATCGCCGTGTCGAGAGCTGAATCGTTCCAGGGTTAAAAAATCCTTTGACATCTCAGCCTGCCCCCCGCAGCAGAGGTGAACAGGTGGGGGTCTCGAAGCAGGTGCCTGAACGGGGACTTTGGGACACCAGGTCGAATCTCTTAGTATATGGACCCGCAACCTACAAGCAGGGCTCTGTGGGGGGTGTTTCTTATTTCCCTAGCTTCTCGTGGGACAGAAATGTTTCCCAATAATCTACAAAAGCTAAAGACAAACGATGAGGGATCCGCTTCGGGTCCCTCTCTCAAACCACCGCCAGAAGTGTGAAACGGTTAAGTATAAAATAAATATTTTATACTCTTAAATTACACTCAGAAGCGTTCGAAATAGAAAATAAATACGCTACTGAGTGACTTGCGATTTCCTGGGCGAAGAGGTTATATAGGTCGTATGTAACACTATGCGAAACTCACTATCACTCGTATCGCCAGTCTGCGCTCGAAGGTTCAACCGAACACTGTGTCGAGCGTTTGACTCTTGGAAAAACTTGCGCGAGAGCGTCTCATGAGCATTTTAGTATTGATCAGCCAGGTATCTGAGAGAATAAGAAGGACCAAGGACAACCTTTTAGCACTTTTAATGTTCCTCTTTAGGAATTATTTATTTAAATAATAGAAAAAATTAAACTTTGAGGACCAGCCTCTCGCATGACCTGTTAAAAGACAAAATTGACCGAGAGCAACACTGGAGATCTTCAGAATCGCCTATTCTTATTCAACCCTTTATCATACGGGCGCTCAAGAATACCGGTGTGGTTACTCGAAATCAATTAAGTTCATTCGGCAAACTTAATCAAGAGTAGTACTGGAGATCTTAAGGATCGCTCATTCTTTTTTAACCCGTTCTCATACGGGGGCTTAAGAATGCCAGTATGGCCACTCGAAGTTAATTAAGTCGAAGGAGGCTTGCGAAATTCCCCACAAGCTATGGTACCATTGATGAGTTGGAGTACGCCGCGGATTTTCTGCGAAGGGCCGTGACAACATCATATGAGAACAATTGCCCTACAAGTTCAATTAAGTCTAGGAAGGGAGCAGAAAGGTGGAACACCCATCTGGAGAGACTTCGTAGAAAAACAAGAATGTTGTGCAATAGGGCAAATAGAACTAAATTGCCTTCGGACTGGGTCATCTATAAGACGGCCCAGTGCGAATACAATAAAAATATAAGGAAGTATAAGCAGGACGATTGGAGGGGCTTCTGCGAGGAATCGAAAAACATTCTGGAAACAGCGAAGCTCCACAAGATCCTAGCGAAAAATCTGGAGGCTCGCTTCGGGCTCATAAGGCTCGATAATGGCGAGCTTGCCGATGATGAAGAAGCAACGCTGAATCACCTGATGGAAGTTCACTTCCCGGGTTTTCAGCGAATCCGAAACGACCAAGCGGAGGAAGACCGGGTCCAGGGGGTGGAGAGGGCCGACTGGGGTTTCACCGCTAAGTTCGCTGATTACAAAAAGTTGGAATGAGTCGTAGGGTCCTTTTGTTTCTTTAGATCACCAGGAACGGATGGCATTTATCCAGCGCTTTTACAAAAAGGCATGGATTTGGTCGTCCCTCCTCTGACGACATTATTTAGAGCAAGTGTAGCCCTTAAACACGTGCCATTGGCATGGAAGGATGCAAAGTGGCCTTCATACCCAAAGCTGGGAGGGAGTGTTACACTGCTGCTAAAGATTTCCGACCAATCACCCTAACGTCTTTTGTCCTGAAGATGCTAGAGAAGCTGGTCGAGAGATACATTAGGGACGAGGTGCTTTGGCCTCCCCGCTTCATAGAGGGCAGCATGCTTTCCAGGAAGGCTGCTCGGTAGAAACTGCGCTTTATGCTGTTGTAGCAAAATTGGAGCAGCAGTTGGAACAAAAGGGGTATGTTGCGGGCGGTTTCTTGGATATAGAGGGTGCCTTCAGCAATACTCCTCCAGAAGTCATCTGTCAGGAGGCTTTGAGATTTGGCGTGCTGGACCAGCTAGTATGCTAGATAGGAAGCATGCTACGCCGAAGGAGACTCGAGACCAGATGAAGTGAAGGTCTATTAAGGGGGATAGCTCCACGAGGTTGCCCACAGGGGGTTGTCCTCGGCGCTGCGTATAGTAGAGCGCTGGTGCGATAGCTCAGGACTCGCGGTAAATCCGGAAAAGACCAATCTGGTCATTTTCACGAGGAATTATGAAGTTCTGAAATCGGACGCTCCTGTATTCTGTGGTGGGAAGCTGATGTTTTCAGATTCAGTTAAATATCTCGGAGTAATCCTAGATGGCAAGCTGAACTGGGCAAAGCACCTGGAGACCCAATGCAGGAAATTTGTCACGACTTTTTGGATGTGCAGGAGAGCCTTTGGGTTGACGTGGAGGCCAGGGCCTAAAATGCTTGCATGGCTGTACTCTTCTGTCTCAAAACCCAGGCTCCTACACGCGGCCGTAGTCTGGTGGCCACGAGTGGAATTTAAAATAATGCAGGACAGGCTGCGAAGATTACAAACGCTAGCATTTAGGGGTTTGACTGGAGCAATGAGGACTGCGCCCACAGTGGCGATATGATTCATGCTCTGTGAGGAACCCCTACATGTTGCGATAACCGCCAGAGCAGCTCACGTGATGGGCCGCCTGACAATAGCAAATAGATGGACTCCGGGGACTAAACAGATTAGACTCCCGAGTGATATCAGCACACTGCCGATTCTATAGGTGAGGCAAAATAAAATAACAAAACGCTTCAACTTCATCAAAGCCTTCCGCGTCTGTATCTCAAGCAGAGATCTGTGGACATAAAATGCTAATCCGCTTCTCCAGGGGAAAATCTAGTATACGGATGGCTCCAGGGGAGCGGGAGGAGCAAGAGAGGCAAAGAGATAGGGATCACACTTGGGCGACACGCTACTGTCTTTGAAGCGGAGGTCCTGGCCGTACTTCGCTGTGCTGAAACGCTAATGGAGGAAAACGCTTCTGGCAGACAGATCACGATCTGTTCGGACAGCCAAGCGACACCAACAGCAATAGGGAAACCAAACATAACATCAGAACTGGTTTGGGAATACAAAAAGGCATTAAACCAACTTCTAGAAAGAAAAAAATTAGCTCACATATGGGTCCCTGGTCTCGCAGGGATCAAGGGCAACGAAAAGGCGGATCAGTTGGCAAAGTTCGGCGCAGCGAGCTAATTCGTAGGACGGGAACTGGTACTGGGAATAGCGTCTTGCAGTGTCGGGATCGCCATTAAAAACTGGATCCGAACGAAACGCACGGAATACTGGGAACAAACCGAGGGTTGCCTTCAGGCGAAATCCATCCTGGGGTATACCTATAGGATGGAGAGAGCCAGGGAAATCCTGAGTTTACCCAAGAAAGACATAAGGACAGTGGTACGGACCCTGACAGGGCACATTCACTTGAACTATCCCTGCATGTATTATGCCAGTACCCGGCATTAGCTAGGCTCAGGCAGCAGACCCTCGGGGTCCATTTTATGGAAACAGAGAAAATCGGAACGCGATCGGTGGTCGACATACTGGGCTTCGTCAAGAGGTCTGGGATCGACTGCTGAGACTGTAGAAGTAAGGGTGTGGCACAATAGGCTTCATAGCTTGAGCGCCAGGGGAGTTCTACATGGATGTCCCGCCCGTATTAAACCTAGCCTAACCTATAATAGTAAGTACACTCATTGTATCGAATGGGTTAAGTGTACCAGTCTGCGGACACGCGTCAGTGGTGGGACAGTCTCGTTTATTTTATAGTAACACTAGTGTAATGAGCTATAATTACAAAAAGTAAATAGATGATTGCATTCTGCATACTTTCTAGTAAGACGCAAAGGAAAAAATGTATGTAACCTTGTATTTATTTTGCGGTGTTGAGAATGTTTAGTGAGCAGATCAGCCTTCATCGCCATTTAGGGTATGTGTGCTGTTTCCTGTGTCAGAAAATAGGACATTTTTATTCTGAAGTTATTCCTTACATTATTTAAGTTTTGACTGAAGTAGCTGCATTTTCTAAACGTGGGAGACTTGAAATTGTCTAAACCCTTGGCCAATTCAATTTATATATTGGATATTTAGAGATTTTAAGCCTGTCTGAACTAAGATGCAGGACTTTTTTATTCAACCAGAGATCGGACAGCCTCTCCGACCTCTAGCGTGGTCATTTTTTTGTCAAGCATAGATAGATGGAGAAAAATAACTGAATTTTTTATTAAAAATTGAAATAAAACAATTTTGAATATTTTGAATAGTGAAAATGTTTCGCTGTTAAGAGTGATCGTATGATCATTACTAGTCTTTAAATTCGAACTTCCCCGACTTACAATAGATACAATTTTACATTTTTGTTCAATTTTTTCTATAATTTCAATTACTTCATACAGAGTGCATTTTCGATCAGACCATTTTACTTTTAGTATTTGAAATGAGTGTATTATTGAGCCCGTTTCCTTTAAATAGAAATTTGTGATACATAAGAATACTGTCCGACTATTGGGACACAAGCTGTTCGACCACTGAAAGTCTTGTCCGACCGCCAGTCTTTTCTTAACTTTCTCCAGAAAACCTTTTTTTTCTTTCAAAGTGAAATTTGACTTAAAAACAGATAGTAGAAATAACTATAAATATATATAGATTCCGGAAATGCGAATATTTCTTAGAAAAAAGAGTTTTCATAATTTTAGACTAATAAATTTAAACTTAAAATGTTACAATTCGACGACACGATTCAATATGAGTCTATGTGCTGATAGCGCCATGTATGGAACTACTCGGTATTCTTATACACAGACCACAGTCTGATACAGGGCGCTGCAGGTAGAGTCATATTGAATGGAGGCGACGAATTATAATTTTTCCATTTTTTTAATTTGTAATTTGAGATGGAAAGTGTTGATTTTGATTTGTAAATAATAATTCAATCATGATCAATTAAGAAAAATTGGAACAAGTTAGATGTTTTGAATGTTTCGAACAAAAAAAAAATTTAGAGCTTCTCAAAAATTTGAAAGTAGAAAAAAAAATTAAGATTTATGGGCAGACCTAAAATGATTTTTCATTTCGAAAAAGTACATAACTTTAAGAGAATGTTTGAAAATATTTTAAAACATTTCAAAAGATTGGCAGAATTGGAAAAAAAATCTGGAAACATTTGAGGCCATTTTTTGCACGATTTTGTTCTTTTTCTGGGTACAGTCGTTGCAGCTCTCTTTTAAGGTCTTGATACCTCTCCTCTTTTTCTTTCTCCTTTTCTGTGATGTTCTATTCGGGTGGAGCCGACAATTCGATCATGAATATAGTTCGCTTCTCGAAGTCTCGGATGACAATGTCAGGCCTCGAGTGCGCAACGGAGACTGCTGCCCGAAAGTCGTAGTTCCAGAAAATTTGGCACTTCTCGTTTCGGACAACTGACTCGATCTCCCTTGGATCGTTCGGAAGAGCAAGGTCGCGAACCACGCCGTAAGAGCGACAAAGACGGTAATAAAGTACTCTTAGGGCCGCATCATGTCTATGGATATACATCGTTCCTGCATGGGTCGAACACCTCGATAGTATGTGTTCTAGGTACTCAGCGTGTGCATGACACGCTCTGCACCTATCATTGGGAACTTCTTGACATAATATGCGGTCACGGTATGCTAAGGTGGAAACAACACCGTCCTGGTATGCGAAAATAAAACCCTCTGTACCTGAGTTAAGCCCTGATGATCTGTGGAAAGTAAAAGTTTGCTCCTTCGACAAGGACTGCTTTTCTACATTTCTGTGAAAGTTTCCGTGCATTTTCTTGTCGACTAGCTGTTGGTAAAATTGTCCAAACTCTGCTTTCTTTACTTCGGCTTTTCGAAGTGAAGCATCTAGATGTATTAATTCAGTGTCCGCACTTCTGATGTTAAAATTCAAGCCAAGGGTCTCGGCCGCTTGCTCCGCGGGTTTGTAATGAAACGCTCTTTCGCCAATCATTTCGTGGTTCCTGAACATCTTTAGGAGAGGATATCTGCCATTCGCAACAATGTAAGCTGTACGTAGGACAATTCAGTTATCAAGACACTGGAGATACAGAATTCCGCGTCCGCCTTAACGGCGTGAAATGTATAATCGCGAAACTGACGAATTGATATGCAAGCTTTTATGCTTTACAAGAACTTGCAGATTCATTGGGCGCGAGAATAAACGGTTATACGTCACATGCATCCCGGTACCCCATATATATAACACCGTTGAACATCAGTCAATTACGAACTTTATGTTATCAAAAAGCATATTATAAATATATTTTTCTATTCAAAATAATACTATATTGCGTGACGATTGTCGGCCCGCTCCACAGGCATCTCTAGTCGAATTTTCGATTGAGGTATGATGAAAAAATATTTACTTGTAGCGTTGAAATGATCTTCGCAACATATACTGTTGGCGTTAAGAATGTGGTAGGGCCCATGTCACGCCGAACAATTTTGTACCATTTTTTTCATTACTCACCTTTGAGTAAAGATATAAATAATTTTCCTGGATTTTTGACAGAATTTTTCTTGCATTGAGGCACAAAACACCAATGGTAGCGCTGATTTTTTCGCATTTTTATGGAAAACACGCGAAACCCCCGGCTTATTTACAAGTGTTTGGCGGCTAGCTACGTCACATCAAGATGGCGGAATGGGTGTGAAAGAAATAGGAATATTAAATGTGTACACATTTTTCTTTTCCAAATATAAATTCCAAAAAAAGTTTTTTTCACACCATGCTGGTATTATTAGTGATTTTAGAGCATATACTTTGATATGCAAAAAAAAAAAAAAAATTAGTGGATGAACCTATTAGGAAATGTTCTTTGAAGAGATGAGTATCAAAATACCTTATATTATAGTATAATGTATGGGACCTTCGTTTTATAATTATTTATTATTAATTTTTCATTTTTAAGCAAAAAAAACAAGTTATTACGTTCAGCACTTTTTTCTCAAATTTCATGTATTTTTTTATTTTTTGCAATTTTGCACTTCGAGCAGGAATTTTAAGACTTTAAAGCTTTTAGTACTTTCAATTTGGAACATTTCAACAAAACACTAATCAAATCAGAGCTGTTACTTTTCGGAAGTATACACACATTTATTTGTGTACCTCAGCCTGGAATTACTTCAATATATGTTTCTTATTTTCCATTAAATTTCATTCTCACCCACCTTGAGAAATGCATCATTTTTTCAAATTTATATAATTAAAATCGAAAAAATCTGCCCGCTATAGCTCTTTTTTGGGTGAAAAACTTTTGTATATCAATGTTTGTATAGCTTGTATCGTTTGTCGAACAATTTCATTCCTTTATTTTTAATTTTTGTTTTTACGATTTGTTTGGTTTCGGCTGGTCTCCAGTAGAGGGCGCCACTCGAGGGCCGTCGAGGTCCCTCTCATCGACTGCTGCGCGTCTACTCTCCCCAGTTACTCGTTTGTGTCACCGTGGAACGGTTCGAGTGTAGTAGGGACGTGCAGCGTAGTGTAGTTCAGCCAAATAAACCAGTTATCTCAACACCCTTCAGAGTCTATTGCTACTTCGAGCTACCGTCACCCTCCTTCCAGCACAACTAAACATGGTCCTTCGATCTGGATTCGGCTACTACGGGGAGGAGATCGTGGCGTCGAGAGCAGCAAACGCCAGCCGACTTCGGAAGCAGAGACCAGGAGTCATCTAGCGTAAGCCGAGGTTATCGATCACACTGTCGAGAGTCCTACACATGCTTCTCTCTCTCCCTCTCTCTCAAAATTCGAGATCACACACGGTCGAGAATTCTCTTATGCATGCCTCTCTCTCTTCCTTTCTTAAAAACATTGTAGTTCTGCTATCGGGACATTTCATCATTGGATATGTGTCTTCTATATATATATTACAGGTGTTATGTATGTGTATGCATATTGTGTATTGTTGTATTATTGTGCATTTCTTTTTTATCGACAAGTTTGTGTAAATGTTTGATTTTCTATTTGGCGTGTCATATTTCTGGTCATGTTCGTATTTGCATATAGTTTCTTTGTTAGTCATTCACCATTTTTATACTTCTATGCACCGTCAATGCTTCATCAATTGTCGAGCTGAGTGACGATTGGGGATGATTTGCCGAAAAAATCCTGGACAAGTCCGAGGCCGACTGGACACCTGGGGCTCCGGCTGTCCGTCTTAAGCTATTGGAGAATTATTGGGCCGCGTTCCAGGAGAATCATATGGGACTCATCCATCAGCCTCGAGATGCGGACTACGATGTTAAAACTCCTACGCAGACATCGAGAGGGCTTCCATCAACGCACGGACTCCAATCTACGAGCATCGGCGCAGGTTCAGCAGCAGCAAGCCCAACAACAATAGCAGCAGGCCACTGGACTACACTACGTCGTTTCCACGCAGGGTGGAACAACAACTACCACGATGGCTGCTCATCCACGGGCAGTACAAGTCATTCATCGACCCCTCAACAGTCAGGCATACAACATGCTTGTTTATTTACAACATCGGAAAGCCAATGGACACTGACACAGCGTTTTGCTTCTCGAAGAGCTTGGACGACAATTAGTTGCTTTTGTTTCATGGTGAGGACGTGAGTGGTTCGTGGACAATATTGCGGCTCAATTTCGTCGTGTCGTTCGATCACTTGTTTCCGAACCTGAACTTCATTTGGATTTTAACTGGGCCTTCGTCTGATAATATCATGCAGATGAAGAGTCCCCTACCGAATCAGATGCAGGAGCTGCAGAGCAGAAGAATCAACAGACTAATCAGCTAAATCAACAGTCTAACCAGGTAAATCAGCAGTCTAACCAGAAGAATCGACAGTCTAACCAGATCAAGCAACAGTTGAATGAGCAGGTTAACCAACAGATTAATGTCCGGATATGACAGCAGCAGCAGTAGCAGAATTGTACTCTTCTGAATCAACATCAAATTCAGCAGTAGACGCTGATGGCTTTGCCTCAACAGATTAACTCCCAGATCACTCAGATTCAGCTGACGACTCAGCAACAGCTTCTCGCCTCAGAACAAAAAACAAATCAGGAAATTCGTCCTCAGGGGCACTTGTCGCAACAGATTTCTCTTCAGCAACGATTGCCGGCTCAACAGTTCCAAGGACGACAACGAATGGCAAGGACTGGATCTCGCCGACCCACGGTTCGGCCATTTTCGAACTGTCGATCTTCTACCATGGAGCCGACGTTTGCCCTTTGTTCCTGCGGACCGAGCTGCGCGCGAACGCTCGCCCCACTTACTACATACCCCATCACGGAGTATGGCAACGGGTAGATCATTATCGCCGCCTGAGAGTAATCTTTAATGCATCTAGACCTACGTCGACTGGCTACAGTCTTAAGGGGTAACACCACTCTAGTGCCCGAAAAAGAGGTCCATTTTCAAGAATTTTTTTTGGGATTCTGACAAAAGAAATAGGAATTACTTTTGGAGGGTTTAATCAGCATGTATTTATGTACAGCAAAAAAAAAATTTTATCTGAAAAAAATACAAAATGGTGGCGATTAGGAAAGTTTTGTATGTTGCCTTTTTAAAAACGGACTGTGCGGCCGGAAACATTTTTCCTTTAATTTGCAATGTGGAACAAAAAACCAAGAATATTTAAGAACTATATATCATTAGCTTGAGAACTACGTAGGATTTTTATTTTTTACCAAATTTTGTAGAAATGGTGCACTTTTGAAAAAAAGTTTCGATTTTTGGCCAAAAAATAAGCACGATATTGTTTATATAAAAAAAAGTTGATATTAAATAAAAAAAAACCCGCTTAGTTCCATAAAGAATATAATCGTGAAGCTACTGTGAAAATTTCAGACTAATATGTGTAACGGTCTTGAGCAATGTTTCCGGCCAGTCTGAAAAAAGTGATTTCGAGAAAAGCGCGTTCAAAGTTTTACTAACAGGAAAATCCATGAATCTTGGCAGCATTCACTGATTCACATAAACACCTACACTATTTGTAATAGAAATGAGCGCACCCTAGTTGACACCTGAGGACCCCTAATAACCATCCCACTTAACATTTCGACAGGTAAAAGAAATATAAAAGCGTTGGATCCAAGTGCGCCGCTGGAGCGCTCAGTACACGCTTCGAGGAGGCGCCTCAGGGAAATCAAGATTTCGACCTGTTAACATTTTTTTTTGCAAATGGGACCAAGTGCACTTTGTTTATGAGCCCCTAAAGTATATTTTAAGCCAAGAAAAAAATAATCGCTTTTTGGAAATCCTAGAGTGGTTTTACCCCTTAATGAAACGCTTCACACTGGGCCAAATTGCAAATCAATTCAAGCCACGCATTGATTCGATGGAGACGCCACAAACGTGATTGCAGCGCTGAATTGTGCCTGATGTATCAGCGGATTCCGGTGAACGAACAAGACATCGATCTGCAACGCATTGTATTGAGTGCCCAATTCTTTTCAAAAGATCGATTTGTCGACGACCTATTGACGGAATGCAATGACCTTAGAGAAGTGAGGCAGCTACAGGAGCAACTTATCGGCGGAGTTCCGCTCCACAAATGGATCGCCAATCGACTGGAGCTACTAGCAGATTTACCAGAACAAGACCGTCTTCGTCCGACCTGACTTCAACTTTCAGTGATGGCATCACCAAGGAGCTCGGCGTTTGCTGGGATACGCAAAGTGATTGGTTTCGTCTGACTCCACCCGAGATTGAATCGCATAGTTTGACCAAGTGCACCATTTTTGACACCCCTGCTAGATTGTTTCATCCTTGCGGTTGGATCGCGCCCGTCACTCTAATACGAAACTAAATAATACGAATACTAATACGAAACCCAAGGTTTAAGATTGTAATTGACATTAATCGACTTGCAACTCTCTGAAAAGTTTTTGCTGAGCGGCATGGGGCCCACGCACCAGTAGGTGCCTCTTGTGACCGTCAAGTCAGAATGAATCAGCGAGTGTTGTTAAGCGCGAAGCGACGTCATCAGCGACTTCAGTCGAATCAGAGCATGAAAATTCGACATTACGGCGGGCGGCTATCAGATAATCGTTCGAGGAACGAGGCGGGCGGTATGTTTGGTTTCGGCTCGTCTCCAGTAGAGAGCGCCACTTGAGGGCCGTCGAGGTCCCTCTCATCGACTGCTGAACGTCTACTCCCCCCAGTTACTCTCGTGTGTCACCCAACGCGGACGTGCCGTCGAACGGTTCGAGTTTAGTAGTGATGTGAAGTGCAGTGTAGTGTGTCCTTCCAGCACAACTGAACACGATTAAAACAAAAACTACGCAGCCTATCAAAAAGTTATTGCTAATGAATTTGTAAATCTTTTTTGATTGTACAACTTTTGTCTATTCATATTTTTTCGTACTTTGCGTCCTTTATCCAAAAATTTAATTTTTGTCTCGTTTGTCTGAAAATTTGATGTTTCTATTTTTAATCCTGTTTTTTGCGAATAAAACTGTGGCTTCCACGTGCATTACCTCCCCAATGGGATGTTTTGTAGGGCTTTCAAAAAGGAACATTTTTCTTCTCTTGATTTTTTTTCATATCGTGGGTTATTGGGCTTCAAAAGTTAACTTTCGTTTATTTTTTCTGTGAGTGCTATAACTCTGGTGATTTTTCTTTTATCGAAAAAAGTCATTGGGAGAATATGTTTGTCTTTTCTCAAAAAAAAAAAAAAAAAAAAAAAAAATTTAAAAAAGAATCGAATAGTATCAGTTAATTTCCCTTGATAAAAAAGTATTTCTAAAGAAAAACTAATTTTCAATCAAAGAGATAAATTTTTAACCAGTAGGATAAATCTTCAACCAGAAAGGTTAACTTTCTACAAAGATGATTAATTGCTATTAAAATTTTCAAAATCATCAAACAAGTATTCGAAATTTTGAAGGAATTTTCAACATAATAGTAAAATTTCTAACAAAATAAAAGAATTTCCAACCTACAATATTAATTTTATACCAAAGAAGTTGAATCATCAACAAAATAGAGGTATAGCCTATTTTTAATCCGACTTCCGTAAGTAAACGCACAATTTTTACTGGTAGTGTAAATTGTCACAAATTGGCTCGAGCTGGAGTTCGAGTCCATTCACCTGCACCATTTTTTTATTTTGATAATTGAATAAACAAAACAAAATTTGAGACACCAGTCAGATTAATTAACACATAATTATGTTTTTCCTTGGGGATGGGTATAAAACAGAAAAATTTAACGTCAATTTCATATATTTCCATTATTTATTTCATTATTATTCTTCACATGAACAATGGTTACACACTGCTAGAAAAATCTGTATTAAATTTAATACAAATGTATATGGAGTCAGCTGCATACACGCGAGGTGAAATTTAATATACCCCTTAACCTTAACAAATCCGAAGACCTTCTACATAAAACACTCAAAAAATTGAAAAATTTGAAATAATGACCCCAGTCACCTTCAGAAAATCAAAAATTATGTTTCCAACCCCATAATAATATTTAACAGCCCCCTACGACCACCACCACCACTTTTACCTGAACAAATCCGAAGACCCATATGCTTGAGATATTACTTCCAATATACATTGGTATTTTTAATTTAATACTATTTTTAACATTATTGATTCATGTTCATTATTGATGATGCATGTTCACTGATGAGGAATTATTGCTTGCAACGCGATTCCCATAATGTATCCGCGCTTCAATTTCCAGAACCTTATTAATAAGCTCTTTCTAAACGTAATCACATCGGACACAATTTTCAAAGGTCCCATCATATCGTCAGATGGAATTACATTTCTGTCAAGAAATCTCACGCTGTATGGAAAGTTATGAAATATCTGAAATGGTCTGGGAAGGATCTCCGGGTCGTTGACGATCTCCTCTGCGTGCACCTGTGTTGGCCCTTTGTTAGAACAAAAAAAAAAATTTTAATTATAAAAGAGGTTTGAAATAAATTTCAAAACTGAACAGTGAACAAATCAATGTTGATATTTGGATTTATACTCCATATATTTATGTATTTTGACCTGCTGATTACGAAACTTATAGTGAAAACTGGCGTTAAAGATGAAAATTTCATGCCTAGTCCCTGCCGGAAACGTAAGTATTTTTCTGGCCCCAGAAATAATGTTGGACAAACCCGTACCCATTTCTAAAGGTATGAAATTTTAATCTTCATAATTGAATATTTCGAAAACATTCACTTGTGCCAAAAAATTGGATGAAATATGAAATGTGTATTTTGAATAGGTCTACAACTTTTGCTAAAATCGTTTACAAAATCTTTGTAATGGTTCTCGAGATAAAAGTGAAAAAACCATGATTTTTCTGGGGTTTTTATGGATTCTACCAGGAAAATCAAATTTTTTGCCAATTATCACAAAAGTGATGATTGTAAACAAACTAATACTTTATCATGCGTGCCATCTGACAGCACCGATATTACCGAAATAGGTATATTAGCGCCATATACAAAAAATATCAGAATGCACAGATACCATTTTTGCACAAATTATCATAATGCTGACCATAAACAGTAAGTTAATTATTTCAGAAATTTTATATACAGGAGGAAATAATTTTCAAATTCACTGAATAAATCCAAAAATTTATCGCACCTTCATTTTCTGAAAAATCAAACTAGCTGACAAATTGAAGACAATTTACACTATGCCTTCAAAAGACTACCCTCGACACTTTCATTACATCAACACGCCTTATCGAACAATGAGTTTTAACAAACATTAAAGGCAACCCCATACTAAAATAACGAAGGCTACCTAACATATGTAATTCTATGTGAAGCTTCCGGAAAAATAAGATACTACAATTAACTCATCGCAATCCCTTCATAGGACATTTCTTAATACAACCCGAATGAAAAAAAATCTGAACGAATTTTTCAAGCATTAGATGCTCTTGCTTATTCCAGTAAGGGGTTGCTTGCAGAAGTTATAAAAATATCTTATTTTTGAATTTTCATTATTAATATTTTAATCATTTGACCAAAAAGCGTATCCCTGCATTCTGATATATATATTTTTTAAATATGGAGCTAATATTTCTTCGTCCTTAATATCGCTGCTGCCCGATGGGGCTGATAAAATTTAGGCACTTTTCGGACCAACATTTCTGAGCTGGAAATAATTTCTTTAATTAGCATTCGCTAGTGATAATTTCGGTAACGTTTTTTGGGAAGCAGTATCCGAAAGAATCATGAGTTTTCTAGGAACTTTCAGAGAATCTCGACAACAGATTGCTGGAGTTTTCGAAAGCTCGTCAATGGATTTCAAAGCTTTCAGGATGTATCTTAAAATATTCGAAAAGGATTTCAAGAGATTTTATGGCAAATGTAAATTGTATATCCGACAAAAAAATAGTTAATCCCTCGATTTAATGTATGAAAAATTACGTAAACCCATTTATCTACCATTTCCGAAATATATGCTACCCTGAAACTTTTCAAATATTTCTCTGTGGCGCTGT